>JAIFHY010000082.1:0-389415 GCA_022264835.1 Melampsora americana
GAAAGAAAAGGTATCCATGACTTACACCTTGCTTATCGTTACCACCGCTGATTCGAAGGATATAACCCTTGAATTCATCCCCAAGTGAGTCAGCCTCAACTTCTTGACCCATTCCTAAGGTAGAAAAGTCAGGACTTGATGTGAGTCCAATCAAGTAAAAAACAAGAGATGACGTAGAGATTCCAAAGGCGTACGCTTGTCGTAGAAGATACGGGTCTTTTTCTCGTCATCAAAGTCGAGACTTTTTTGTTGGCCAGTGGCCGGGTTAGCAATGTTCAACTTCATGACCTGTATAGGCGACCGCCGTCAAAATGAGAAGCTAAAGAGATTGTGAATCAGGATCGGATGAAAAGGTTGGGTGGTCGAGTGATGAGATTACCAACATGAATCGAAAGAGTTAATGATCGAAGTCTTCCTTGAGTCCCAACTTACGCTTCAGATGGTCTTGAGGTTGGTCGGGCGGATAGGCTGCGCGTCAGATTTGGTGAGGTGGACCGGTTGTGTATCGTAGGTTTGTGATGTGAAGATGAGTTAGGTTTCATGAGTTGTGAGTCTAATCATTCTTTCATTTCATCCTATACCATCATCCTCCTCTTACCCCAAGCCAACCCCACGGTACCAACTTTCGTCATCAACCACTCGAACGAGCGCGCTCCTCAAGCAAAACCTGTGGTGAGGACTATTCCACCTCGACAATGATTCATGTCCTACTATCATAGCTTGAGGCTCTTCTGGCGTTGCTGGACTTGACCTGACAGTTTGCTCATTCCTTTTGCCCTTTGCGCACCCGGTCCTCGACTTGACCTACTATCCGAACTCGCAATGGTGTCTTTCTTAGGGTCGTCTTCTGTATGTAGCTCATTTGTTTTCTGCTTGCTCAATGAATGCGTCTCATTGGTTCGAACACTTGATCTTCATTCATAGATCTGAACCGGCCAGCCTTCAACAAGGAAGAAGTATCTCAAGCTTTACATCATGGTACATTCCTTTCAATCATTCAGATCATACTCGACTGGGTTTGGCTCATTGGGATTCTTTGGTTGTCCACTGTAGGGTCGTATGCACAATCCCCACAAGGGTATCGCCGGTTCGGCACTTCCCTACAAGCGAACTCCTCCAAGATGGTTGAAGGTCACCCCAGAGGAAGTTTCTGAACAGATCTTCAAGCTTGCCCGTAAGGGTATGACTCCTTCTCAAATTGGTGTTGTCCTCCGAGACAGTCATGGTATCGCTCAAGTCAAAAGTGTCACCGGTGCCAAAATCCTCCGTATCCTCAAGGGCAACGGTCAGTATTTATCAGTTCCATCTCGTCATCCTTGTACTTTTCACTGATAATGATGGGTGTCATAGGTCTTGCCCCTGAGCTTCCTGAAGATCTTTACCACTTGATCAAAAAGGCTGTCTCTGTCCGAAAGCATCTTGAACGCAACCGAAAGGACAAGGACTCCAAGGTGAGCTCACTTTGTCCCTTTGACATCCAGACTTGATGATACTTATATGACTGGGTTTTGACTTCACTTTAGTTCCGTTTGATTCTCATTGAATCTCGTATCCACCGTCTTGTCCGATACTACAAGACAAAATCCCAACTCTCCGCCTTCCTTCAAATACGAGAGTGCAACCGCCTCTACCATTGTCTCATAAGGACTCAATCCATTTGACCATCTCACTTGTGGTTTACTCTCCTCGTTCATGACCATTATGGGTTTGCTAAACGCACCAATCAATCTTGTCACCTTCATGTGTTCTCGCTATGCTTCCTTGATCTCCATGTTCACTTTAATTGGAAAAATCAACTTCTCCAGTCGGTTGTCATAATCGACTCGCAAGATAATCTAAACATGCACTTATGTTCTATGAGTTTTATCGTCTTGAATTTGACACTCGACGTATATCGTTTTACATTCGAGAGAGGGACTTGGGCGCGTTCTCTGCGCTCTTCTCTCCATGACGGTGGAGTTCTTGACTTCTCCGTACTTGAAAAGATGTTACCTATTTGTACACTGCCTCTCGAGCAATCCTACATAGCCACCTGAACCAGGTTGCTCTATGACCGGAAGAAGTCCAGATCCCATTGCCTTAAACTCGCATACCGTAAGTTTGAGCCCCGCGCGGTCGAGTAAACAAGTCCTACCCGCCACCAGTTTCATCGCATGTGATTTCTCAGCCGATTGTCAGACGAAGAAATGTACCACATCACCCTCACTTACTCCGCTACACTTTCCTTTCCAATCGTGTTACATCAGTCGTCCTGAGCCTGACCTAGAGAAGCATCAAATGAGAAAGGTACTGATAGAAGTTTGTGTAGATAGTTTGGAAAGTGCAAGATGGTAAGTAAAAGATGAAATCACTTTATAATAGACGAATCTATGACTCATAGTTTGATTTCTCATGATTGATTGAACTTATACATTTTTTTTCTTTGGTTTTTTGAAAAGTGCTATTGAAAATGGAGCTGATCGATTAGAGATATGTGGTAATTTAGGTATAGGAGGTGGAGTAAGTCCAAGTATAGGACTTATAAGTGTGATTATGAATCGATTTCCATTCACCTCAATCATGGTAAGTTTTCAAAATTGATTGAAATAAATTAAATTAAATTGAGAATTGAGAAAAGGAAATAAATGATGATGATGATGATGATGAAGATAGGTTATGATTCGAAGTAGGATTGGATCATTTGTTTATATTGAAGATGAGATTCAAACGATGTTAAGTGAGATTAAAGAAATCAATCAATTACTTGAACGAAGAAGAAGTGAAAGGCTAAAGAAGAGAGAAGAAGATGAAGAAGGAAAGATTGAAAGAGAAGGTCTTGTAGGAATAGTGATTGGAGCTTTGAGTTCGAATGGTCAAGTGGATATGAAGTCAATGAAAAGGTATAGTTTACCTCATCTACCGGTCAGTTTTAGATTCAAATTGAGATGCTGAGCAAAAGTATCTGGCTAAGTTAGATTGATCGAGGTAGCAAGTGATGAGATGCCGATCACTTTCCATCGAGCATTTGATATGGTCATCGATCAAAGTCAAGGTAAGTAAGAGATTCCTGAAAGATAAAATTTATAACACTTTCTTTAATCCTTTGATTTCATTTCTTTTTGAAGCATATGAAGATATCTTAAGTTTAGGAGGTCGAATCACTAGAATCTTAACAAGGTGAATGATGACTTCAGTTTGAATGCTTTCATTTTGTATTTTTTCTTAAATCTCATCACGATTATTGTTTTGGGTTTATGTGTTTGGATGAAAATAGTGCAGGATTGAAGAGTTATAATGAATCAGATTCACTGAAGAATTTGAACCAATTGATCACCATTCAATCGAATTCAATCAAGAAAAATAAGAATCAAACCCACCCAATGATAATGCCAGGATCAGGTATAAGTCCTAAAAACATTACCCAACTTTTAAATATCTTAATACCGATTTGGAATCAAATTCAAAATCAAAATCAAACTCATCACAATCAATTAATGATAGGTGATATTCATCTTTCAGCTGGAAATTGGTATGTTCCTGTATCCAATGAAAATGATTATGTACAACCGATCGCTAGGAAAGAAGGCATGGGTTTCGGCTTAATAGATGGTTCAGGTGAAGATGAAGAAGCTAAAAGTTGGGGTAGATGGAAAGTGATGAAAGAGAAGATGACGTCTATCAGGAGAATGGTAGATCAATCTTCAGAGGGATTATAAAAAAAGACAATTATGGAAGAAATGAAGGACTGGACTGAGAAGAGTTTGATGAAGAATTCACTTGGGCTGCTTTCATCACTTTGGCGTCATTTGAATCTGATCAAAAAGCTTCAAACTCCATCCCTTTGAGTTTGTGAGATTATCGTCTTCATCTCAGATAACAACTGGTTGATTTCAAATCACCTCATCTGCTTCTGAGATGCAACAGCAGAAAACTATCAAGTTTTAACCTCAATCAAATTCACCTCTCTTTCATACTCTCAAGCATGGGATCTAATGAGCAAATCCAATCCCAGATGCTCATACTCAAATCAAGTTTTATTCAAGAACTAAAATTGCTACACATGCGTTCATCTTATTCTTACTGAGATATTGGCAAGTAGGGTTCAATCGATACAACAAGTCAAATGCTTTACATGGCCAATTCCCATAAGAACAAAAGAAATAAGTTTAGGTTGGAGCCTGAGAGGCTAGGTCAAGAGAGATTATGAATAAGTGTGTAGAGAAACTTGATGACAAGTGTATGTTGAGATCAGTTTCATCAAGACTATCTTACCCATCAATTGAGATGAGCAATGTGTGAAAGTCTATAAAACCCCAGTGAATGATTTGAAGGGCGTAGAGTGATGACCATGTTTGCTGCCTTTGCCTCATCAATGTACATCACCAGCATCAAACAGATTTGTTGTACCACCAGCAGATTTTCCATTGGAATTGTTGGGCGAAGTCTGAGACGCAGCCGGTCCACCCGTAGTGGCGTCACGAGGACTGAATGAGGTTGGGACATATGACGCCTGTGGAATTCCTGACTCGTCTACTTGCTCGGCTGTTTCAATCACATCGTATAGGTTTGAAGCTGCTTCAGGAGGTGGCACTTTACCACTATCAAATGGATTCGGATCAGGAAAACTTCAATCAACGATCATATTCCCAACTTGAGTTTAACGCACAGAAGAATGTCAAGCGAAGGAATCCGTTGACCGTAGAATGCTTCATTGGTGTCTTTCTGTGTTGGATCAAGATGCCAAAAAGGATGAATACAGGTTGTGTGGTATGATAGCAAGAGGTCACTGACGCGTTCAATCAGTGCGGTACCTTCCAGAGAGATACCAGCAAAGAGACCTGTGAGGTATCAATATACTTGCATGAGAGGCACGATCAAATCTGGTAGGTTTGATGTGCGAAAAAATAAATCTATACCCTTGTTTTTACTGTATGTAAACAATGGAGCAGGATGGAGTAGGCTTGCGTTCACAGCGGCACCTGTTCCGATAGGTCCGACAGCCGCACTCAGATTTCCTGAAGAACACAAAAATCAGTTTCGGATTCGAAAAGGAGGTTATAAGACATCCAAGCTGAATACCTCCGATTGTCAAATTTCCAGTGGTGGCAAATGCCCTAACAGCTTCCTCCGAGTTCAGTACGACCACACTGGAGTGCATGAAATGAGAAATCGGATCTCAGAGTGAGGTTAAAGGTCAATCCAAGGACATACAATTCACTAAAGTCTGCACCGATTTGTAATCCGAATCCTACACCGCCTGTAGCAATACAACTAGGAGCTGACCAAGAACCATCTGCTAATCGAGCAAGTACCACACCTGACCCTATCAAAGTGAAAAACACGAAAAAAAACCTTTAAGACCCATGATGCAAAGATATGAAGGTGATTGGATCTTTTAACTACCTGCTTTGCCAGACCAAACGAAACCTAGTTTCACGATAGTGAAGATGGCCAAACCTGAATGAGATCAAAGATCGTTTTGATCGTATGATCAGTAACTTAGATTCCACTACGAGTTAGCCAATGGAATAGAATCTCGAATGGGATTGTCTACCTTGAGCATTTTGAAGGACAGCTTTGGGAATTGAATTTAAAGCCGATTCAGGATTCTCAGGATCGGCAAGAAAGGATTGAAGGATCTTCGCAGCTCTTTCACACTATGGATGATTAAAGAATAATCTCAATCATCCTGATGATTTTGAAAACTTAGATTTAAGAAATAGATTGACTTCTGCTTCTAATTTGAAACCTGTGGCTAATTGTCGACTTCCATCATTTGCCATTGAAGCCATGTCTCTACTGAATGCGGTCGCCTGGGTGCCTACCTGAACCGATTGAGAAGTAAGAAAAACAAATTTTGAAGAATGAAGGATTAGTTGATGATTGTTGAAATCAATTTTGTTCAAGCAATTGAGAAATCAAATGGATTGAAGATTGAGTTTTGATACTGACTTTTTTGGCTGTAGCTTGAAATTTATCAAGTAAAGACATTTTGAATGATTTATAGATGGTGAGTTTGAAAAGTTGAGAGTAGTTGTTTGAAGAGGTTTATGGTAAGTTATAAGGAAGGAAGTGATAGTAGTGGTAGACTGAACTTTCAGAAGTCGATTGATCGAGCAGTGTGACGTACTGAGACTTACATACAACACAGCCTTTCCCAAATTACAAAGTGCAGAATCACACAATCTGATTAAACTCACACGTGACTTACTAACTTCATGCTTCCATTCATCCTCATTGACTTCCATTTCTAAGTAAGAGGAAATTGCCACACAGCTCAGGTTTTCTTTTTTTGGTAGAGTCTATCCAATCAGGATTATTTTCCAACCCAACAAATCAAAACAGATTTGTGCACTGCTCAACTTCTAGATGGTACAATTTGATAGTAGACAAAAAATCAGTTTAGTTAACTTCAATGGTCTTCAGATATAGTTTAAAAAATGATTCCAGATCCAAGAAAACTTGGTATGTGATAGATCAAAAGACAAGAATAGGAGATTGTAAAGAATGAAGAACATTAACGCTTTCCATTTTGACATTTAGAAAAAGTTGTGTTAGATTTGAGGGACTCAGAGGAGCCTTTGTGGGGGACAATTGAAAATCTGGCATAAAGTTTGAAAGAAACATAGTCTGGACTCAATATAACTTATACAGGAAGAACCAGTTTGTGCTTGGGAGTCTTTTCATGTACATTGCAATATGTGACACTAGGAGTGAAAACTTGATAGAAGATGCTCTACTGGTATTCCTTCTAAACACAATTTATTCTTCTTGCAGATTAACCAAATGTAAATCACAGATGAGCTTCATACAACCTCAAGTCACCAAGAACAACCTTACTAGACACCTCATGACATAGAATACTCAAATCCTGCTGAGAATGGTTTAACCTCCAACACACTGAATCAAAAATCAAAAATCATGAAAATCAAACATGGAATGGGCTATTTTCATAAACAGTTGTGGCACATCAGTCAGTCTTTGTTCAACATGGTATGTGATATGTGTCACACACATATATATTTTTGCTAAGTTTTTCATGTGACTTGAAACATCTTATAGAGATCATTTCCTGTGAAATTTTTAGAAGCACTATGATGTCTGATCAAGGATTTACATAAAAGTGTTCAACTATGATTACAAAATTGCAATGTGAAGACTAGCAAATCTCTGTTCAAGGAAGGTAAGTACAAGATGAAACTTAGTACAAGCATAAATATGTATAGGCATTGGGCCCATGACAGAAATCCAGCATGAGGGGAGTCTGATCATGCAAAAAAGCTGGTTATAGGTAGAATATGGTGGGTTCAGCCTCTATACTGCTCTGTCACATCATATGAAGTGGAAAGACAATATTCCTTGTGAATACTTGAATTCAAAATGCTGTAGAAACAAAGATTTCTCTGAGATATGGTTGATGATCAGGAGAACTATTCCTGACATAAGGGAATCTTCATTTGATTCTTACAGAGGAATCAACACCAATCACCCAGTCTACCTCACCTCTTTGTTCCACTTGATGCATATGTATCAATTTTTTTCAACATTTCATCTCAGAGCAATCTTCTCACATGCTACATTTTCAAACTTTTTTGGTATGCCCAAAATCTACATTTGTACACAAAACAATTCATAACATTTGCTATAGATCAGCTAGCTTCTCACACCTAATAACTTGCCAGAGAATATATTTATCCTCGATCAGATCAGAGTCTTGCAATTGAATGCTCATGCGGCAGTGTTGCATACCCTCCATTGCATCAATGTTGTTTGTGCTCATGGAGCATTCAGCCTGAACATATGGTGAGAAAAAATGCTGGCAATCAGTTACTGCACTCCACAAAATATAGTCACAGAGCCCTCATTGGACCTACTCTTTAGACAAGATGAAACTGACTTCAACTGGGACACTTACCAACCATAAAGAACCAGCGTACTTTTTGCCATTTAAAAAGCGAGTTTCCGGGTCTTGATTCAGCGCTGATAGCCAATCTTGATAGCTCATAGATGCTTCATCACGCAAGAAGATATCCGCCTTTCTCACTAATCACAAGTACATACTGAGGTACAAGTCCCACCGCACCGATTCAAGGGCTTGTATGTAAGTGAGCGTGAACAAAACTGGTTGTTGCACGCGATGATCTTGCTATTGATAGGATCAGTTGACTAGCAAATGATGCAATGTGTGTATCGACCTAGTTTCATTGAGCAGTTACTCATCCATCCGGAGAATGCTCTCAAAGTAGTCTTGGAGATTGATCAAAGACTTTGGATCGAGCATGTGACTTGCCAGCCCAGACTCTTTCGACAAAGAACCCGCAAAGACCCGGTCCGAGGTGAATGTGTCATCGATCCACTTCTCCTCAAGTTCAACTTTTAAATTGATTTGATCTGAGTTTCAACTAAAACCTAAACCTTCAACAAACATTTACTACTTAAGTAACAAACAAACAAACAAACAAATAAACAAATAAATAAACAACATTAGCCTACATTCAACTTTCTCAGAACTATCAAGATCATCTTCTTCAACACCAAATACTTATCATCATCGTCATTAATTTGGATCTCAAGAAAAGGCTTTGAATGATTTAAGTTTAGGCGTGGGTTATCTCGAAAGTCGAGTCTTATTGTCAGTCTCATTCTGTTTATATATGTAGCATCTTTATTATTGGGCAAGGAGGTGGTTGTACCTACCTACAGAGCAATGAAGTTGATACACTGTTTCCGTTGTTTCATCAATTAAACTAAATCCAATCCTCCGTTCATCACTACAATGACGTGTCATGACTGTCAGGAAAACTCCTTCATCCCTTTCAACGTCCCCAACAAGAGTATCTTTGGGTCTCCCCTTCAATCCACCTTCCGTCATCTTTACGAGCGTGTCAGGATGACTCCAGTTCCAGTTCCAGAGGTCAAGCCAGCTGAAGATATCACCGAGTCTGATGAAGAAACACATTTGATTAAGATTGGAGTTGCGGCTATGGATCGAAAAGCGCGTTCCAAACCAATGCGCAATATTTTGTCGCGACTCGTCGCAACAAACCGTTTCGAATGTATCATTTTTGGTGACAAGGTGATCATGGACGAAGGTAATGCAAACGGTTTTCAGCTCTTTTGACGAACTTGTCCTGATGTCGCTTAACAGTGACTGACTGTCTAACTGTCTTCTGGACTTCAACTTGACCTGATGGACTCATAGATGTTGAACATTGGCCTGTGTGTGATTTCTTGATCAGCTTCTTCTCCACGGGATTTCCTATGGACAAAGCGATTCGGTATGTTAAATTGCGCAAGCCAATCTCGATCAATGATCTTCCGCTACAAAAGGTACGCTTTTACTTCTCTACCTCAATTTTTACATCAAGTCTGCACTCAGTACAGATGATGAATAGGGAAAGACTGACAGCGATAAATTTGCATTTTAGATCTTCTGGGATCGTCGTTTAGTGTTGGCAGTGCTTGACCGGATTGGGGTCCCTACCCCTACGCGACTAGAGCTCAGTCGTGATGGTGGGCCACGTTTGGATCCCGAGGTGGCAAGTGAGTTGGAGACACGGTTGGGCATCAAGCTCAACGAGCCACGCCCAGTGCCCACTTCTGTCCACCTCGAAGGTGATACGGCGTTGATCATCGATGGGAAACGGATCGAAAAACCTTTTGTTGAAAAGCCAGTGAGCGGCGAAGATCATAACATTAATATTTACTTTGGTAACGGAATGGGTGGCAGGCGACTGTTTCGTAAAGTTGCGTCATCACTATCTCACAAGCTATAATGGTTTTATCAAACACTTTCAGTTTGACATAAGCTGACTTGGCCTCCATTGTATCGGTGTCCAGATCGCCAACCAGTCCTCAACTTTGGACCCGGATCTCTGTGAAATCCGGGAAGAAGGATCTTATGTCTATGAAGAGTTTATGAAAACTGATAACAGCGAAGATATCAAGATTTATACCTTAGGACCAGATATCGTACATGCTGAGACCCGAAAATCACCTGTGGTAGATGGCATTGTGAAACGGAATTTGGATGGTAAAGAAATCAGATATATCATCGAACTAACACCTGAGGAGCGAGAAATTGCACGTCGAATCAGTTGCGCTTTCAGTCAAAACATTTGTGGATTTGACATCTTGAGAGTGCGAGGCAAAAGTTACGTGATCGACGTCAATGGTTGGAGTTTTGTCAAAGGCAATGACAGTTACTAGTAAGCCCAGAAACTTCTGGGTTACACTCTTAAAAGACAGTTCTGATACCACTTCAATCTTCCAGTGATAAATGCGCCGACACACTGTCAAAGTTTTGTTTGAAAGCTATGCCATCCAAAGCTAAGATCCCAATCAGGCTGCCTATCTCTGAAGACCCTGTGAAAGAGAAATCGAAGAAGAAACGATCCGTCTCGGCCGCCTCATGGTGTTTGAAGGGTACGGTTTGCGTATTTCGACATGCTGATAGGACACCCAAAAGTATGTGTATCTGCCTTTGAAAGAGTCGATGCCTTGCTCTTCTCATTTACTGGTCTTTACGTCTACAGATAAATTGAAGTTCAATTTCCTGGTGGGGGAACCCGGTTCGGATCCTTTCATCAAACTGTTACAAGGGCGTACAGGTGTGTTTGAGACGGTTCTCAACAATAGTGACGGTTTGTGGCTTCGTTAACAAATGAACCATGTTTTCTGATATCATTGCGTGGGCTTTTGATCAACAGACGAAATCATTCTGCGCACTCAACCTCATCTCAAACTCATCGCCAATGCCACCGATGAAGCTTTCCACATTGAAGGATCAGATCGGACGAAACTCGATCAATTAAAGTTCATCTTGAATTCGAAGATGGGTAAACAAGGACTCAAAGCGCAACTTAAGCCTAGTTTTTCCAAAACTGTACCAACCGAATTAGAAAAAATGAACATTGTAGTCAAATGGGGTGGTGAATTCACTCATGCGGCTAGATATCAATCTAGAGACATTGGGCAGAACTTTGCGCAAGATTTAAAAGTGATGAGCAAGTTGAGTTCTAAAACAACGGATTTATTCGATTATCTTTCAAGCCATCCATATCGCTGACCCCTGAGATGTTCCCTCCTCATAATTCTTACACTCGCAGAACGATGTTGGATAATGTGACAATCTTTTCTAGCTCAGAGTATGCTTTTTTGACATCTGATGAACAAGTGTCGTTCTCTAACTGTTGTGCATACGTTTACGCTGCTGCCTTTTAACAGGAGTCGAGTTGTGGCCACTGCCGAGATATTTAGCGCGTAAGCTTGTTTGGTGATTTGAATGCAAACATGAGTACTAATCAACCACTTTGCTTTGAGTCTCCAGAGGGATCCTCCAAGGTTCTAAATTGCATCATAGCAAGACTGCCGAACCCAATCCGATCCCCTTGATCATTCGAAAAGATCTACTAGATGATTCTAATGCAGCCAAAGAACCTGTCAGTGATATATCTGATCTTTGCAATGATGCGAGCTGTATTTAACCTCTTTGATCGAAACCCCGCATGTAGATGGACAAAGTGAAGAAGCGATTGAAGGTGCTTTTAAGGCACAATCAGGGCACCGAAGTCAATTGGCCAATCGCAGACAAAGAACCTGTAGACGTGAGTTGCATTCTTATAGTTTTTCCTAAAGGATTACCCAGCTGACGATTTTGCTTCCAGATCGTACAAGAGGTTATTGTGATTTTGAAAGAACAACGTGAAATCATGAACCGTAATTGGGAGGAGCTGGATGTGGATCAAATACAATCGCGCTGGTAAGCATGTGTCCGAAGGTTAGGAAGGATAATTGATATTAATAGCAGCGAGGTGGCTTGCTTTGGCTTATTAGGTGTTGTGGGGAATGTCCATTCTTGTTCAAAGAACGATGGGAGAAGCTTTTCAGTGATTGGTGTGATGGGGCATTAGATCCATCAAGAGTATGCGAATTATATGATTCTCTCAAATACGACTCCTTACATAAGTAAGCTCCTACAAATTCCAGCTCTAATTCTCAAACATTGAGTCGAATCAATTTCTAATGATGACGTAGTCGAACCTTTCTCGAGACTATTTTTTCCTCCCCAACATATGCCTCGTCCATAATCGATTCACCACCACTTAACATGCCAGGGTCTGCGCAATCGCTGTCTAATGATGCCACCCACACTTCACCTTCTTCAGCTTCCCATTCACTGTTAATGAGATCACGTCAGAGTAGTGCCAATGCCGACTCGTCTCTCATTGTATCGCCATCGCCTTCACCATTTCATTATCGAAAAACATCCAACAAGTACCCGGGATCTGTAGGTGAAGGCAGCACTAAAAATAGTCTCAAAGATGATGATGGGTTGAGTAATGAGAGAGAGGGTTTGGACCGGTTGAGAAAGTTGTATAAGTATGCAAAGGTGTTGTTCGACTTGAGTGAGTCTTCTTTTATCCTGAGATAATCTGAGCTGGACTGTGTGTTTGGATCTTCTCGCAAGATGTCAGAAGGTGTTCTTTGCTGATAATTCTTTGATGTGGTTTACCAATCATTACAGTTGCTCCGTCAGAATATGGGATAGAGAAAAGCGAGAAAAGAGAGATTGGTCTATTGACATCTTTGCCATTACTTCAAAAGATACTTGAAGACCTCAATGATGCTCGAGAAAGTCAAAACGGCTTAGCACGGTTCTACTTCACCAAAGAATCGCACATGTTTGTATTTTCCCATTATCACATAAAGAATACAAAAAGTCTGAAGTTGGTTCTGTCCTTGAACACCTTTTTTTAAGGCATACGTTGGTCAACTTGATCAAAATGTCATCTTTGAAATTAGCACATCGAGACGTTTTGGAATTGGATTATATGGTTGGTTTAAGCTCTTTATACTTTGCAAAAGAATAAGATCAAATGTGACTGATATTTGGTTTGATAGTCTTATCTGTCTTTTGAGGTTTATGAAAGGGTCTCAGGAGAGTGTGGTAAAAAAGAACATTCAGTACGAATCTCTTTATCAGAAGGTGCCCATGGAATTCCATTAGATACGAGTCTTGATGCTAAACATGCTTTGCAAGTGATCCCTAGACGGTGAATAAACAATTTTTGATTTTAATTGAGTTACTTGAGGTTTCATGTGTTGATGGATGTGATCATTTTTTGTAGACAATTGATTCCTCATACCGATTTAGATGAAGTGATTGCTACTTTAGAAGATTGGGGTGAAGATTTAGCCGAGTTAAAGAAAAGTACGACTCCTTTTGATGGATTTTTACCAGTGGAAGGAGAAGAAGTGTTTTTGATTCAAGCAAATTCAATGGACTAGAAGGTTCTTTTCTTTAAATTCAATTTTTATGTATGCATCAAACGCATCGTTTAAGGATTGGACAGTCTTGCTTTTTTTGAGGTTTACTTAAAAGCATATTAATCATTTTTTTCTTTATCGTGTATGTAAACTTTTTTTAATTCATCAGATTGCATTTGATCAGAACATTTAGAAATAATAGATTTAGTGTATCTTTATCATTACAAATTATTAAATTGATTAATGTAACATGAGATTGTGAACAAGTCTTAGGCCACGTTTGGTTTGATTTATTTTAAGCTGTTTATTGTGTAAAAACGGCTTAAAATAAACTACTTCGAGAATGTCATTTGGTTCAATTTATGAGTGATTTATTATAAGCTATTTATCTTGCCAAAAAACTGTTTTTTGATCATAAACAGGTCCTTTAAAATAAATAGAAAATAGCTATTTATGGGACCATAAACTACTTATTATGACCCCGAAGTTGGACACTTTGCTCGGACCGCCGGGCGCAAAGAACTCCTTTCACTCCGTACCCCCACCTGGACTGTCCAGACACCTTCTTCAACTAATCACAACATTCGTTCCACTGTAACCCGCACCTGAAGACAACACAGGTCTGTCTGGCTTGGTCTTCGCCAGCTGCCATCAAGAGAGCAAGAAGGTCCTCGTCCTCATCTGATGATGATGAGGATGAGGATGTGGATGATGATGTGGATGACGATGAATCAGTGGTGGTATTGGACATGATGGTTAATGGAGATTAAATTCTTTTGATTTTTGATCATTAATTTTTTTTGATGCCTACTGTTCGAAGTGAGGTGTTGAGTTTATGTTGGTGAGGAAGTTTGAACAATTGACACCACACACCACAAACAATATTTCATCGGGTGAAGTAAATGATGGATAGATTTGAGGAAGATTAGGCATGTATGAAGTGATGAACTTGAATACCAATTCAAGCAGTGTTTGATGGATCAATTTGATAGACTAGAGAACCCGCGGGCATGCCCGCAACAGGGGGATGGTCACTTGAAGTAACCTGCCCTGTCATAACAGTGAAAAACCAATTATTTTACTAAATACCTATAGTGATTCAAGTGAATCCTATTATCAACCTTTATGAGTCTCAACTATGTATTACTAACTCTCTCTGCATTCATTTTTCAGTGATGATTATAATAGGATATATGATTGATCATTTTTAAATGACTTTTGGGCCTGTATACCTCCATTGAAAAAGAGGGGTAGAAGAAAGTTTTGGAATTTCTATATTGTCAGACTTTGATAGGCCATGGGATCTGCACCTGGAGTGAACAAGTTTCAGACTTTTTCAGATCACTATCATAAATTGAATCAGGAGGGCCCAAAATGAATCATACATGAGAATGGAAAAGTAAAAAGAATCACTGAATGTGAGATATATATCATCAGGGCATAAGAGAAACACAAAAGTGGGGTATCAAAAGCAATACTAAAGCTGATTTCATAAGAAGAGTGCTCAGGTCAATACCAAGAGTGCCAAAATTCAAAACTCAGGAATAAAAGACAAAAACAATAGATTGACACAGAAGTACAAAAAATCACATAGACAAATTCATACAAAAGGTTCAAAAGTCAAAGAGAATTGAGAAAAGTGATATGTCTATGGGGAAGTGTACCAAGCACATAGAGAAATCACTCAACAAAAGGTAAATGGCAAACTGGAATGCTTGAAATGATGAAATTGATTGCATCTACATGAAGGAAAACAAAAGTTACAGTTTGGCTGACAAAAAACTAGGCCCCGTTCGGTTCAATCGATCAAATAGTATTTGACGAAATTTCACACCAAAAGTTTAGAGATACCGAACGGCGTTTTGAAAATCTCTATTTGACAACTCGATTTGATCGAAGATTTTCAAAAATTTTCCCAAATTGAAATAGAGCCTTTTGGCTCTATTTCAGGTCAAATAGTCAATCTGCCCCTCCTCCATCCTCCTCTTATCAGTATCCACACACCACCTTTCAATTTTTTTATTGCTTTTAATCGCTCATTCTCTTTGACCTCACTAGACTGTCATCCAACCACCCAACCAACTCCTTTCCCTTTTTTTCCTTCTGTTCCGTCCCGCTCCATTCCGCTCTTATTTTTTTTGATCTACCGGTGACTTGTTCACCAGTTTGTTTATCATCTATTCACACCTCTCGTTGTTGTGTGTGGTTTGACATTGTAGAAGTATGAGAACAAGAAGATAGTCAAGGAACATGGACAAAAAGATGAATAACGAGATGAAATGAAGGTTAAGAATGACCGTTACGTATAGATTGGATCAAATCAAAAGAGTAGATACACCTTGAAATAGTCGTTACCGAACATCAATCTGATCCTCACGAGGTCAACAGACGTCTGTTGGCCTTTTTTGGTTTGCTGTTTGGTAGCGACCATTTCAGAATTACACGTTTTTCAATCCGCCCCTTGAAATAGGGGCAAATCAAAATTGGGGTTTCAAATTGAATAGTTACACAAAACAAACCAAACAATGCCCTGTTGTTGAAAGTTGAGAAAAAAAGTTTTTTTTTACCTTGAAGAAGATTAAACATCAAAATTTACCACTGAAACCCAAAACCTATAGTTTTTCTGTGTTGAAGTGCCACCCCAAAAAACTGATGCCAAAACTTGTTTTCCCCAACAACCAAGACCACCAGCTCAGCTTCTGCTCTTCAGTCACCCCATGGTTCTACACCATCTTCCACTATGCCTTAGAAAGTGGCACAAGGTTCTACAATAAACCTGGGTTCTGTTTTTGTCTACTATTCTTGTTCTACAGATTATCATTTGGATAAACCCTTGAGAGATACACTCTATTTAAGCAACTCTTGCATTGCTCCCATCACCATGTCTTCAGGTGCCTAGCCCCGTCTTGATGCCAGCACAGCTTGCCCACTACCAGCTCACAGCCTTGTCTCCAATGCACCAGGATCTGAATGACTAACACCTTTTTGGAATTGATTTTCCCTTGAAAAAGTTTACTGGGTCAAATTTGGCTGCAGCCTGGTGCAGAGCTCACCAAATGTGGAACACTGCTCAGAATTTCAAAGAGCTGCACAGCAAACTGCAGCTTATTCTGTTTTTATGGGTTTTTACATGTATGTTACATATTGTGTTTAGTATGTACATGCATGTAATTATGGTTTTAGTGGGTTTATTATGTTATTAGTCATCCTTTGAGTACATGTACATGTGCTCAGGGCTGACAGAGACTTACACCAAACTCACACAAATTCATTGCTCAGAGCCAAATATTTCCAGGGGCTTCCTTGCAATCCACATGCACATCTCCCTACCAAAGATTAATATATCTAGTCCAAAGAGAAAATATGTATGTACTCCTCTTGTGCATCTTGTACACTAATTCTTTTTGGAGGAAGTTGATTGCCTTATCTTTAAAAATGATTCAAGTATTGGCTACTCACCATTAATGCTTTTGTGCTATACAAGTAGTTGTAACTCATTTGGTAGCCAAAATCTTGTTGACCATTTCAAATTTTCACCTTTCACCTTTGCTATAACTGTTACATTGTTTGATTTATTTCTAGCTTCAGAACCATCAATTGATTCACCTACTCACTGTTACCTCACACTTTTCTTGTCTCAAGATCCAATTCATTTCAACAAAATGAAATACCTTTTAAATGATTTGACTTTTGTTTGGGGCCATTGGCCATTCCAAGGTTCTGTTAAAGAATAGATATTCAGGTAGCTTTCTCATCCTGATTGAGAAATATCAGTAGAGGTGATGTGGTGTGTGGTGAATCAAGATGATGAATTGTGTGGATTGAGTGTGGTGTTCAACTACTCATTGATGTGAGTTGAAGTTGGGTTGGGGGGTATTGGAAATGGGACTTGAATGTTTCCAAAAAAGGTGAACGGCCCAATTTTGGGTCAAACAAGTAACTTATCAAGAAAATCAGGAGCTCCTTGGCTCTTTATTTTTAGTTGCAAAATAAGCTACTTAGAGCATTGCCACACATCCTTGTAAATAGGGAAATAAAGTAGATTTACAAACTTTGTGGGAAAAAACTCAAGACACCAGACCTAGTAAACAGGCTGTGCAGTCCTAAATTGTTTACTATGTGTCAGAAGATCTGACAGGACCTCATAGGCATAGTCATTCAACTATGTGCAATTGAGCTCCCCATTGGGCATTATTGTCCAACATTTCAACTTGTTTTGACAATGCCAAAACTTTTGGTTTCCTCTATCTCACCAAAGGAAGTCTTGATTACCACTCCACACAGGTCTCAATCAAAGCATGATTAATTCTCTCTTCAATTGTCACTTGCAATGCCTTCAAGCACTTGGACACCTTGGAGGTATGTGTGTCACGGTAATTTTAGTGAAGATTTGGGACCAATCATCTGTCCAATCCACCTTGTTTTTTGTGTGGGCGTTGTCAGTGATTGGTCATTTGATTTGTGGGCAATAGGGACAGGAAACTGATACAGTCATCCTCTTTACCTTCTCATCTCTGTTATATACAATGTGCAAGACAAGCTGACTTTGACCTTCTTCCTCTCACTTATCTCTCATTTGTATCATACCTTTCTTTATCTTATCTTTTATCTTGCTTCACGTCCTTCTTGTGCACATTATATTTTAGTTTATATATCATTTCATGTCTTTACACCAACGATTATCAAATTATTATCAACTAGCAACACAATCTAACTGTCCACCTCCACAAGCCTTTGATGTCAGAAATACATGGTGGAATGAATTAGAAGTCAACCACTTCACACATGGTAAGTATTATGGTCTTCTTTTACTAGATTTACCGTTTATGTTATGCTTTGATTTTCTATCAGCCAATCCCTCTGGTCAATTAGTATTGCCAGCTGGTTAAGTCCCATCATATTGTCAAAATATTAATAGTAAGTCTTTTGTACCTCTGTCCAAAATCCTCTTTGACATGGCTTCCAAAAACTAACATACTTTGCACCCTAGTGACCCAACGGATTGATCAATTGCCCTACAGCGCAAATCCACAACCAGATATCCTCAGTGGTCATTACCCTTGTGAGCTGTCTTTTATAATACTTTCTTAATCACATTAATCACATTAACATGTTATATACTAGCAAACCTCAGCTCCTCCCAATTACTCCTGGCTACCAAGCTGATACCTGCCAGTACTGAATTCATTCTCAGAGTTGGGGGTTTCACTTGCTATTCTTGGGATACACTGATCTTGATGAAAATGAGCAACACCACTTGATTCAAAGAGGATGGCTAGGAGACTGTCTGTCAGCTAATAGGGCAGTTCAAGTTTGAAAAAGCTTTAAAACATAACTGAGTGTACCAAACACGCAGCTTACAAAGATTTTCTTTTTGAAAAAGCTTGAGAAGGCCCCACCCAAGGAGTACATGTACTGCCCATCTTTTTCCAACTGAAAGTGGGTAAAGTCAAGAATGTGTAACAACCCTGCCTGCAAAAGCCTTTAGGTCCAAAATGTTTGAGGAAAAAGATCTTTTTAGCATTCAATTTTGATGTCTTTGGCTTGCCTGGGTGCCCTGAAACAATGAATTTTGATACCCATGGGGCCAAAATTGAGCTTTAGGAGCAATTTAGGCATCATCCTGAGTTCCTAGCTGACCTTATGTACTCAGCTACCCACCTAATTCAGTGCTGGGAAATGCTAGGTCTGAAAATCTGATGCCAGTTTTTTTTGAAAATATATTTTTCAACATCTCCTCCACATATTTGGATTAGGCTCAATGAGCACATTTTGGCTGTCTAAGTATCATGGGCCAAACATCAAGGTTTAGTTCTGCATCATTTGGCCAACAAGTGAGATTTGGTTTTGCAGGCAGGGTTGTTACACATTCTTGGCTTTACCCACTGATCCTCAACTTTTGAAGCACTGGGAGGCCAAAGTGTGTAGATTTTTACAGTATTTTGGGCAAACTTGAACTACCCTGATATCATTACTCTCATGCTTGCATGATTAATCACGGCTATTACTCAAGCTCTCTTGAGCTGTATTGATGAGAAAGTACGTATACCGCCTGCTCAAAGTGGTCCACCGTCGTGGCGGATCCTCGAGAGTTGTGGAGGAATTTGGGACAAGCCCATTGATGTGAAAGAAATGTATGCTTGTATGCACAATGGAAGAAGACTGGAACCCAAAGGGCAAGAGGATATAGAAGGGAGATTATACTCATTGAAACCAATCCACAAACCACGTATCATCAATTGGAAGCACAGAATTAATGAGCGACCTAGTACATAGGTAATTGTTCATGCATTTGGCCCAAATGGGGTTTGTTGGGAGTTGGGTTGAAGTTTGAACCAGTCGAATAGGGTTGAACCTCAACTCAACCCCCATTGTGAATCGGGGTTGAAGTTCATATATGCCCTGCATGGTCTATATATCAGGCCGAGGGGAACTTTTTGTTCAGAAGCTGGTTCGTTGGAGATGGTGATGTCGATTTAAAGGATTACATAAAGAACTGAAGAAGCTTGACCAAATTCAAAATCAAATACCAACTCACTAGTTACTTCATCCTTCAGATTTACTTTTGCTCAAAAACCATTCGATTCTTAACTCAGCTTAGTATCTTCCAATCAAGCTCTTGACCAAAGTCTTGATGATGATGATGATGATGATGATGATGATGGTGATGATGAAGGTCATAAGCTTATAGAAGATTTCAACTAATCCATCAAACAATTCAATCCTTCATCCATCAAATCATGTCACTCTTGAAGCTTTCTTCAGGCATCTCAAGGTCAAAGTTCACTTTATCTTTCATCATACCTTCTCATCAAAATCTCAATTATCATCGTATACCTTCTTCAACCTCAATCGAAACTCAAGAAGATGTTCGACCTTCAGCTGATAAGGTTCACCGAGTCAGCTCTTTTCTCATTCTTCAGGTCATTGAGATAGGTTAAAATCGACTTATTTGGCTTTCAATCACTTTTTTGATTCAACTCAGGAACTTATCCTTTCCGTTTTACAAGCTCATCCATCCGTTCGAGATTCTCGTCTATACCTCAAATCATTTGCTCCTCAACGTTCATCTACAAAACCTAATGACCCTCAACTTGGTTCGACAACTCATCAAACTCCGATGAATTCGGAGTTATCTCATATCAAATCGGAACAGAAATCCACTTCATCTAAACCTCATTCGACTCCTTTCCCAACTGAAGAAGCCATGCCTACAACTGCAACAGTGGCAAACTGTAATGAATTCACATCTGTTCATGCCAGGGAAGCCGACGCTGCTGTCACTGCTGCTGTGAGCAGCCCAGTTTCTGTGGCTGATTCGATCCTTTCTACCTCTCCTCAACATACTGGTCTAGTGAAGATTCAAGGTCCATTTACTGATCGACAATTGGCGAGTATTGTGGATGGTATCATTTATCTCAAAACCCTTGGTCTGATCCCTATCATTGTGATTGATGATGAAAGTTGGCAAGTGAAATCCTTTCCAACCTACCCTTCACCAGAGTGGCGTGAAGGTTTGCGGGTTCAAATCGCTCATGAATCGAATCGATTGGCTGAGATGATCGAAGCCAGAGGAGGTGCGACTCGACCGATGCCAGCAGATCTCTTTAGGTTGGGTGATGGACGTGGGGTTGGTGGAGATGGGCCTGAAGTATGGGTCGAATCATTGGCTAGCTTACGTTCGGCTGTCGTTTACAGTGAAATTCCTGTCATCTCACCTGTTGCGCTCAATTCTTCATGTGCAAGCGTTTGTATCTCAGCGGACGAAGCCGTGAAGGCTCTCGCAGCTGGACTCGTGACCGGTCAAACTGATCCTCAACCTTCTAAGATGGATCTCACCCCTCTTCGATTGATGATCATCAATCGTGAAGGAGGAATCCCATCACCTGCTCGGAACGGTCATCCTCATCTCTCTATCAATTTAGCATCCGAATATGATTTTATTCATCAAAGCTTTCGTTGGAAAACTACTCATCCTACCTCACTCGCTAGTCTTAAACTGGCTAGAACTTGTTTAAGTTATTTACCCAATGAAGCCTCTGCTCTGATCGTCTCTCATCGTTCTCCCAAGAGTTTGATCGCCAACTTGATCACCAACAAACCAGCCCATTCACCTAGCCTTGGACACGCTACCCTTCTAAGCTCTCATCGTGATGTCGGTCCAGCCACACCTACACTGATTCGTAAAGGTCTTCCTATTCGAGTCTTGCGCGATTTTAGAGAAGTGGATCAAAGCAAGATGACCCGATTATTAGAAGCTAGTTTTCGACAAACACTCGATAGTCTACCTTTCTACGATCGTTTGAGTCAAACCATGAAATTTGTTATCATTGCTGGAGATTATCAAGGAACAGCAATAGTGACTGATGAATGGGTCAATGGGGTTCGTCTGACGGATGAGGAGGATCCGATTGCATATCTGGATAAGTTTGCAGTCTTACCTTCCTTACAAGGCGAAGGGATTGTTGATTTCTTATGGGGAGCCTTAAGGGACGAATCCTTTGGATTAGGATGTCCGACTGCATTGAATAACAATGGAGGCTTAGGAGGTAAAGGAATTCCGATGGATTTGATTTGGAGATCAAGAGTAGCGAACCCAGTGAACAAATGGTATTGGGAAAGAAGTAATGGTCATCATAAGTTAGATCCGATGATCAACTCTTCCACTCTCTTTACTCTCTTTTGGTGTTTGGCTGATCGTGGATATGTTTATACTCAAGCTCAAATCGAAAGAGGTGGGATGGAAATAAGGTTGAATGAGTTGAATTCAGTGAAGAATTCGAGTGATGGTTTAGACGCCAAGTTTTCACCTCGGTTGAAAGATTGGTCAAAGGTTGTGAGTCGGATACCTAGTTGTTGGAGATGAAATTAATCTATCCATCCATACTTGACTGTTGATCTTTCTCTGAGGTCTTTTTTTTTCTTGATTTGATTGAAATGAGGGGAGATGGTTGTGAAGAAATGATCAAGTTGATAAGGAATTGATTTGGATTGAACTATAGAAGACGGATTAAGTGTTTTGAATGATGTGTATATTATTGACTTTACCTTTTTTTTCTTTTTCTTTTTCTTTTTTCTTTTTTCTTTTTTCTTTTTCTTTTTCTTTTTCTTTTTCTTTTGAGGATAGTTAGTACTTTATTCATTGATTTATGAACTTGATGAATGAGTTTATATTTTCAATGAATTTGTATAACCAACTTGAATGGTAGACTTGAAGAATGAATTCATTTGATGAGTTTCAGATTGAGTCTAATCTAGAAATTCTCTGTGTGATTTGAATTTGATGAATCTCTCTAAGCAATGAACTGATGATGAGATAGGTTGATTGAGTTCATCAACACCCAAGATGAAGCACTCATCAAGCATTTTCATTTGGATTTAATCATTTTACTTTCTGATCATCAGCATGGAATCAGGATGGATGGTTTGTTTGTTTGTTTCATCATGGTTTATCACAGGTTTCGAAGTCCAATTTAATTTCAAAATTCAAAATCAACAAATCAACAAAACAAACAAATCAACAAATCAAATTCAAATCCAATCCAAAATCATTCAAATCTTCAACTTGATTTCCACGTAAAATATGAAAAAAGATTCCATCAAATTAATCGCCTTACCACTCACCACTCAACCACCCAAACCCGAAAAATATGGATTAATTTATCTTTATCATCCACCGAGAAATTCGATCGGAACAAGAACTCTTAATCAATCTAAACCACCATGGATCAATCGAATCACTGATTTTGGTTTACAACAATGGTTAAAGATGTCGAATGCTCATCAAACTAATTGGAAATTTAAGGTTTATGTGAGCTCATCGAATTAATATGAATGTGTGTGTCTGTTTTTAATTCAAAATGAAGTTTATCAATCAGAGTGTTGTTGTTTTATTTTTCTTAATTTTTTGGAGGGCTTGGAGATTAGAAAGACTAATGATTTTCACTTTTTTCTTTTCTTTTGCTTTTTTTTTCTTTTTTTACTTTTCGATTTTACCTTCCTTCATCATCATCATCATGAATCTTAAATGATGATGAATAATCTTAAATGATGAATAATCTTAAATGATGATGATGAGAATTAGACGAAAGGAGAAAGTTTGATGGATAAAATCTCATTTGAAGAATGGTCAATGAAATCAATCGAACCCATCACTTTACCTAACTCATCATCCAAGTTAAACTCAATTCAATCTCACATCAAAAAGTCAAATTCAGATTCAGTAAGTTTTAAAGTTTGCTTAAGTTTACTTTTTCTCCAAGATACATCATACTAACGAGTTTGTTTTGTTTTGATTTGTGATTTGATTTGATTTGATCTTGATTTTAGGTTGATCCTATCGAATTACTTTATCCAAATCTCATCGGTCCTTCAGATCGATTACTTGAATGGTTAAAACATTCTTTAATCGAAAGAGAACCTTATCATAGGAAATGGATGAAATACAATCTATTAATCTCACCTCTCACTTTACCCTTTGCCATTCTTCCTATCATTCCTAATTTACCTTTCTTTTACATTATGTGAGTCTCTTGACGATTTCATCAAATGGGTTTTTCATCTTACTTTAGATCACAGATCACAGATCATCTGTTTAGAGAGAGTACTGATTTCTTGACTGTTTGCTTATTCTTGGTGAAATCGATCTAGGTGGCGAGCATGGAGTCATTGGAGAGGTAAGAAACTTCATTCATTCATTTGATTTAATTGAATTCATCAATCAATTCAAACTAATCTAAATCAACCCTTTGAAAACTCTTTGTAGCCTACCGAGCCACAAAATACTTAAAGACAATGATGAATGAAGGATTAATCATCCCAAGAGAATCGAATCTATTGAATAAAGTGTATAATGAATCAAGAATGATCAAAGAAGAAGAAGAAGAAGAAAAGGATCGAATGGTGTTGAATGAAGAGATGATTTTAAGATTAAAAGAAGAATTTCAATGGGATCAAACTTGTATTCGAGAATTAGAAAGAGCGGTTTATCAAGCTAAACTGAGATGTAAAGCGAATCAAGATCGAATGGAGAAGAAAGAAAAGTTAAAGTGAAGATGGTTGAGAATTGATTTTTGAAATCGGTTTGAGTTCAAGCTGGATTAATTAGAAGAAGAAGAAAATGAACAATTCAAACTGATGATCATTAGATTGATTTGTGTGTGTGTGTTTGATTTGAATGTTGTTTTTTGAATTTCAATAGAATTGATAGAGATTCCAATCAACTATGATCTTTTTTTCTTTTGATTGTTTTTGATTTTGATTTTTTTCAATTTGGAATTGGTTAAGAATCAATGGTCTTTTTTTTGTGGTTTACAGAATTTTAAATAAACTCTTTTAATGAATCTTCATCATTTCAATTTGAATTTTTGATGAGAGACATTTGGATTGGATGGATGATAGATTGAAGTTCAGTGGGTCTTGGAGTGGATTCCTTCTCTGATCTTTTGGTTTTCATATTTCAATCAAATCACGTCCTTTTAACTCAGCACAAGTTGTTTTCATCACATTGGTCTGATGAGAGGTCGAGTTCAATTCACTTAGCTTATGTCTACTTAAGCTTGGATCGGATCGGATCGGATAGGATCGGGTTGGGGTTTTAAATTCGATGGAATTTCTGGATCGATCGATCTCGGATTCACCATTTCAACCACTTCAAATCAACATTCTCATTACCATTACCATTACCATTCTCATCATCCATCATCATCCATCAAGATGTTATCAGCTCTTCAAAACCCTATTCGATCTGCCTTAAGGATCAATCATGCTCCTTCAACACGTCTCTTCTCATCTTCTTCATCAAGTCTTACCAAAGTAGCCGTCTTGGGTGCAGCTGGTAAATCATCTCTTCTCAATCCTCAATCTCATTCTTATCATCATTCTGATCAAAATCTTGATTTGAATTCCAGGTGGGATTGGACAACCTCTCAGTCTTCTTATGAAACAGGTCACTACTTTCTTCATTCTTCAATCTCGATCATCAAAAACTTACCTTCCAGCCTTATTTCGATTTCTAGAGCTCTTTGGTTTCTGACCTAGCTCTCTATGATGTCAGAGGTGCTCCTGGTGTGGCTGCCGTAAGTATCAACCTCTTCTTCAGCCCTCGAAGAGTAATGATGGATTTCAAACTATCTTGCATCATTTGAATTCAAACAGGATGTGTCTCATGTCAACACTTCTGCGACTTGCAAAGGTTATCTACCTGATAACAATGGTCTTGAAAAAGCCCTCGATGGTGCTGGAATCGTTTTGATTCCAGCTGGTGTACCAAGGAAACCAGGCATGACCCGAGATGATCTCTTCAACGTAAGTATACTCTTCATCAATCTCATGTCCTTTTTGGATCACTGGCTGAATCCTTTTGATTCGATCTCTCTTTCACCTGATCTGCTTCGTGATCAGACCAATGCTTCCATCGTTCGTGACCTTGCTACTGCAGCTGCAAAGGTTTGCCCAAAGGCACACATGCTCATCATCGCCAATCCTGTCAACTCAACCGTTCCGATCGTGGGTGAAGTTTACAAGAAAGCTGGTGTCTTTGACCCCAAACGGTTAGCTCTCATAACTCAATCATCATTCGATTTGAACTTCTCAACTCACCTCTTCACCTCTTCTATACCTTCCTTCTCTTAGCCTATTTGGTGTCACTACACTTGATGTCGTTCGTGCTTCTGCTTTCTTATCATCTATCGCTGGTTCATCACCTGAGAAGACACGAGTCCAAGTGGTCGGTGGTCACTCTGGTGTGACCATCTGTCCTCTCCTCTCTCAACTTTCCGAAGGCAAGGGTGTCACGGGTGAAGCCTACAAGGCCCTCGTCAAACGTATCCAATTTGGAGGAGATGAAGTTGTTCAAGCCAAGGATGGATCCGGTTCAGCCACTCTCTCGATGGCCTATGCTGCTGCTATCTTTGCTGAGAGTTTACTCAAGGCGTTGGGTGGTGCGAAGGGGATTGTAGAACCTACCTTTGTTCGTAGTCATTTGTACGAATCAGAGGGGGTTGAATACTTTGCCAGTAATGTCGAACTCGGTCCGGATGGAGTGAAGAATATCTTACCGATGGGATCGATCAGTGCTGATGAACAAGAATTGATCAAGGCTTGTTTACCTGAGTTGAAGAAGAACATTGAGAAAGGTTAGAACGTTTTGCTTTTGGTTTGAAATCTTCTTTTGGATCTTTGTTAATCTCTTTGATCTTTTACTTGGTTTAACAATTCACAGGTGTTCAATTCATCAAAGGTTAAATCAATTCATCAACTCTCTTTTCGATAATCTTCTATATATGTTGTTTAGATTGTGAAAACCTTTGAGAGGAGAAGAAAGTTAAGATATCCCCGAAATTCAATTTTTTTTCGAGAGTGAGAGAATCGGTTCATCAGCCATAAGAGCTAACCCGTCAAAGTTTCTCTTGTGGACTGGACCACTAAGCTAATTGATGATTTGAAGTAAAACAAAAGGAGACCTATAGATAAATGTGCGCCCATGCCATTTCAAATGCCTTGTAGTCCAGCAGGGTCTCCTAAATGACAAATTTTTGAGGTAAAGGAAGCCCATCAAGGTGACTTGAAAGACTACTTTTCTCATACGAGATAATCAATTAAGAGCATCCGCACTCGTGTGCGGTATGTTTAGGTATCTTTTGTGGTACCTACCTGTACAGTAAGGTAAAAGTTACTGATTTTGTACAAATTCCGCACTCGTGTACACCACGAGCACCATGTAACCGGTCCTCATCGGGTGGTGACCCCCGGTTGAGGACCGGTTTCTTTGTTGGTGGTGACCACCGTTGATAACACGGGTCCGTCTTACGGTGTTGTAAACCGTTTTTTCCAAACCGGTGACTACACCGTTTGCCACGGGTTCCAAACTGGTTGGAGCCTCCAACGATCCTTACGGGCCAAGATACAATTGGCTCATTGTATTGACTCAATCAATCCTCACTTTTCATAGAAGCACAAAACAAACAGAGGATTCAATCAAAGTTAATTGCTACATTCAAAACGACTCAACTACCGTGCTAACAAAGATTAAGAAGACTACCATGGTTAGAAAAATGAAATATGATAAGATAGAAAATCAGATAATCACTCAAAACTGATGTTAACAAAGATTAAGAAGAAAATATTCACAGAAATGAAACATACATAAGAGAGAATAAAAGAGAGAATAAAAGAGAAAATAAAAGAGAAAATAAGTCCCATATCAATACATAAAACCTAGTCTTCATGTACATGCATTGCCTCCTCTGGTGACTGTTCCGTTCCATGGGTCTGATTCAAGTACTCAATTTCTGCCTGAATTTGTGGCTCAGTGGGCAATGAGAAGTCAGTAGAATCCTTTAAAAGTTGTGCAAAATTCTTGGTACCATCAATGCGATCAACATCATATTGGTCACACAAGGTAAAAAACCTGTGAAAATTGCCTTAATGAGCAGTGTAAAGATCATAGTGTTTCAATGAGATAGGATAACTTACGCGTGACGATATCGTGCGGATTTAGTACGCAAGTGCTCCAGTTGTTCATCAAGGACTTCCCACAAGGTTTGCTTACCATATTTGAATTTCTTGTCATTACGCTTTAGTCCCCAGTGGATGGCCTGCATCCTCTGAGAAAAGAAAGAAGTTAAAGATGGAACGGATGAAAGAATGGTCAAACACTACCTACCACCCATGCATATCGAGACGATCGAAGGTAGCCCACTTTGTCCAGTACCTCTTGTGGGACAAGGACCTGACCACTGACACCGTTTTCCTTCTGGTACAGCTGTGTAATCTGGAATTCAGTGTGCAATAAATCCGTCAGAACAAGAGACTTACTTTGACGATGACCGCACTAAGAAGCGGTACTGCTGCATCCACACGTGGGGTTTTGCGGTCTGGAAGGTTGATGTTTTGAAGGAGCTGGTGATGGTTGGTCAGCTGGATGGAACTTCAAACCAGGCCAGATATAATTACTTACAATGTTTTCGAATTCCTTTCTGACCTCCTTCAAAGCAGTGTTCACTAAGGAATGGAAAGTACGGCTGGATTTGTTGTCTGGATCTTTACCATATCGGGGTGGAAGATATTCCTTCTTCCATTCCGATGGTTTCCCTAGGACTTCGGTCTATGATTTTGTGATCAATCTTGTAGTTTGGGAAGAAATGAGGTGATTGGAATACAAAAACTTACCATGACTTTTCCATACAAACAAAAGGGTAGCGGGTCCTCGTTGATAATTTTGTTTTCCTTGGCGGTGTATGCCTGAACATCGCCGTCCATAATCCTCTTCACTGCTATAGAACGCACGACTGCCTGTAATGAAGGATCAGGATGCATTGAGCATGTGTCATATCAAATAGGTTAGAATGATTATTGTGCGAGAGAAGAGACAACTTACTTTAAGCTCACTATGGTCTTGGTCTTTCCAAGCACATCCACCACGGGGAATTTGGCTGATTTGTTTCTTGATTTCTTCAAGCTGATCAGATAAGATTCCCATCTCTTGGCGCATTGATAGAGTAGCAACCATGCACGCATGGAATTGCTCTTCGCTGCCAGTAACCTAGTGAATGAGATAATTAGTGTCATTTGGTTCAGTCACCTCATCCTCATCTTGCTCACATTACATAGTTTTAGTCCGAGACTCCGACCATTTTTACCCAGATCTGCCCATGTAGCAATTCGATCGAAAGATTGCGTTTGTGGACCGGTCATATGCGAAGGTACAGCAGTGGCTCTGCTGGTGTTGTTTGACCTGGTTCGCGGAGCAGATGGCACTTGACGACCAAAACAGGTGATTCGAGAATATCAGCTTCTTTGAAGATTTAAAAAGACTTTTGGAAAGGGACTTACTAATATTGTTGCTACCATCGCTATCATGATATTCGTGATCATCGTTATCATCAGAGCCACCGTTAAAAAGATTCAAATCATCTTGATTGAAAGGCTCTTCGGAGGGATGAGACCCTTCGAAGGACCTTTGAGAGTCTTCGCCATCATGAGAGTCTTTGTCGAATTGTGAATTTGATGCTTGACGCTCTTCATGGTCGAGGTTGTTGGTCGGCTCGCGCTCCTGACGCTTTTCATGGTCGAGGTTGTTGGTCGGCTCGCGCTCCTGACGCTTTTCATGGTCGAGGTTGTTGGTCGGCTCGCGCTCCTGACGCTCTTCATGGTCGAGGTTGTTGGTCGGCTCGCGCTCCTGACTTCCTTTCTTCGAAGTAGTTGATCGATGAGAACTGGTACTCGGAGTCTTGTGATGCGTGGATTTCTGATTTTGAAGACCAGCCTGTGAAGGTGTGGGCCGTTTGTACGGTCGATATCGTTGACTGAGAGATGACATAGGGGAAGGGGAAGTGCGAGAGACGAAGGATGAGAAGAAGTGAGAGAAGAAAGGGAACAGGGCTCGTGGTGTAATGAAGTCGCAAGGTCAAACAAGTCGAGTTGGTCCGGCCCCGCAAGTGCATGGTAACCTTCGACGGTCCATTTACCTTTTTACCTTTCTTGACCATTGTTTCGAATGTCTTGGCAATTCTAGGCTCAGCTTTATCAATCTCAGAAAGCTATGATGGATTCCAAAATGAATTTAAAAATTTTTCCAATGCAATAAAGAAGAATATGATGATGAAAAAGATAAGATGAACAATGAATAAATAAAGGTTTCTAATGCAATAAAGAGAGGTGCAATAAGATGAAAAGGATAAGATGAACAAATAAAATATGAAAAGGATAAGATGAACAAATAGAATAAAAAAAAGATTATTGATTATAACAGTGTATGTAAATAAGTTCAACTTCAACTTCATACTCTTCAGGAGTGAGTGTTCTGATTTAGCGTTTTTTGATTTGATTTACAGAGAGTTCAAACAATCTCAATTCATCTTCTTCTTAATTTTCTTTTGATTCTAATCTTTGTTTGATAAATTCATTTTGATCAAAATCTATTAAACCTTTTTCTCAATCACTCTTGATTTGAATTCGAATTTATTCGGTTTCTATCGTTTCATGATTGTTTTTGAATTTGAAACAAATCAAATTAGATGAATCGTTAAGATGAAGTTAAAGGATTGATTGAAAACTAACCTTGATGGCCACTTCCATTCTAGGTTGATGAGTTTTCCAAACACATTTTGAAACTTCTCCATAAGTACCAGATCCTAAGTAAAAGAATGAAGAATGAAGATGAAAGAAGGGAATGTGAGTGAATGAGGTTTGAAAATGAAAGTGAAGATTGAGAATGAATCGAATCCGAAAATCAAAGCTTACCTAGATGAGAACCCCAAGAGAATTGTTTTTTTTGAGCTTGAACGACAGGATCTCTTAGATGAAACAAACGTAAGAGTTTCTTTTTTAGAAGTGGATGAACTGGGAGAAGAAGAAACTGAGGAAGTGGATGAATTATGATGAGATGACATGAAGTGATTTGTTTTAATACATTAGAAAAAGATAAGATGAACAAATAAAAAAAGATTGATAAGATGAACAAATAAAAAAAAGATTAATGATTAAAATAGATTATTTCCTTTGTTCTCTGGAAGAACCAGCAATCGGTTGACCATGCGATAGATACCTATCAACCAGTTCAGAATTAGAAGGCGCAGGGCCATTGCTCTTCGTTTTGCTTTTCTTCTTGGCAGGAAGGTGACCTGTCTGGCTACCTAATAATTTGTCATTTTCCTTTTGCCGTTTCTTCTCTTTTGTTTCATTTTTCTTTTTTACTGCTTCTTCCCAATTCGCAAGGCCCTTTTCTACTGCCATTACCCAGTCATGTGAATTGCTTTCTTCAAGTGTCATCCTAGCAGAAGTACGATGGAGCTCGGCGGAATAGAAAGCCCCCGAATTCAAGATAAATTCCATTGTGGTTTCATGAACCACTTCGAACTCCAGCCTTTTTGAAACTTGACGTTCTATCATGGTTGGCCTCACCTTCTGAACGTTACATTTGCTATGATAGCAGTTGTGTTGGACATTCAGAACACCTTCAATGTCCTGTGTATTTTGTTCAAATCAATGAGACAATTTCGTGATAGTTGAAAGTATGGGTGATAACTCACCTCAAGTTTAATCCACACGCTTGTTTCAGTTTGCTTTATTTCACGCAGTCCATAAAATGCGCTCACCTGCCCCATTTGACAATGGTTTGCTTCAATGATTGTCTGTTCAATCGCACAGCCTCCTACACCCCAGATCCTTTTAACACGAGCAATCCTTCCAATGCTAGAATTCGTGTTTTTGAAAGAGATGAAACAGTTTTCAATCACCTTTTGTTGGTTCTTTAAGATAATAGATTCAAGGACTTTCCAGTCCTTAGCGGAAAATGAATTGAAGATGTCGTTAGGAATCAGATCTCTGGTGTGTGACGGTTGTCGCCTTCCTTTTCCTGTGAAAAATCACATAGCCATGTTGCCGCTTAGAGTCTTGAATGGTTTGAAAAGTAAGGAATAAGACTGTGACTTACTTCCAATCTTAATTGTATTCTCTGAATTCCATGACGCATTAAAACCTAGTGCTTTTTGAAAGGGTTTATTATTTTGAAAGAGTTCTTGTACTTTCAAACCTGAGCGGATGTAGGTCCTCAATTTTCGATCATATAATGCAGCTCCAGAAGTTAGCGCTCTGATCAGTTTGTAACTGTTGAAGGAGTTTGCAATGTCTCGTCCGGGACTTAAATGATTTGAATGAACTGATGCACTTCGAGTGTTTCCGTTATAGGATTCGAAATTTTCTGTTGCAAAAAGACAGGGAGGTCCAAACCTGCGAATTGAGTCACATAAATGTATCAACATGTGAAACTTTGGTTTGTTACACCATTGCGCCGAAAGTTGCACAATTTTCTTCAAGAATGCTTGTATAAGATTCTCAAGTTCCTTGAGGTACAGATCCACGTTGGTGATCTCAGTCTGGAAGAGGTATGGTGCCAAGTGAGCCAATGCAGTCCACGCTTGACGTTCCTCATTAGACATTTTAGTTTCTAAAAAGACAAAAGGAGCCGCCTGCAACACCACTCGAAATTCTTTTCCATTTAGACTTTGGAAATGCTGAATCATACTTTTTGGCTGAATTGGTGGAATATTCAGACCAGAGGTGTCAAACGACCTCCAGCGACCCCATAGTTTATCCTTTTCAGCGGAGCTGCAGCCATTCATTTGATGTCGCAGTAAGTATTTTGCAATACCTAACAAAACCACATGTAAGATTTCAACCGGCGTATCGCGGTGGCCGTTGAAGCCTGAACAACGGAAGGGTATTCTCAGCTGGCAAACCCAAGAGTTACAGGAAACCTGAAACTTGCCTTTCAAACGCAGAAACGGGTTAAGCAAGCGTTCTCCAAACTGCTCATCCAGCTCACGACACATGTCAGCTATATACTCTTTGGACACATTAACATTTTTGTGTAGGTCTTGAGCACGTTTGACAAAGTTTGTATTCAGCGAGTCTCTTAGTCCAAGGGATGCTGATTCTGTTTCAAAGTGAGAAACTGGTCCTGGAAGCTGGGCCTTTTTCCAGAGATCCTTGGTCCCCTTTGCAGTAGCAGTCCAATCACGTGTGGGTAGACAATTCTGAAGACAAGATAAATTCAAATGATTAAGCACATCTGTCATATAGTGCTGTTGAGTTTTGATTCTTTTGATCTCACCCGCTCTCCAGCTTCGTCTATGCCAACAAAGTCACATACATACTTGGATGACCGCTTTTCTGCTAAAGATTTTACCTTCAGGTGACAAATCCTACAAGGTGTCAAGGAGGTTGTTGGATTCATTGTGTTGGTTACCTCCGCATGCATAGGAGAGTCTCCTAGATGACAAAGGATTGTAGTCATCACAAAGACTTCTGATTTGGCTTTGTGGTCATACGCCACAAACCCGTCTGTAGTCAATTTGCTGAAAGGTCTTGTCAGAGTTGATCACAACAATCATCATTATAAAGATAAGTCGTGATCTTACTTCAATTCGTCTATCAAAGGGTCAGCCAATTCTAAGGCACCTGCGGTGTTTGAAGTTGATAAGAAAGTGACAATTAAATTCTTGGTTTGCTAATTTTGGAGGCAGACCAGCTAAAGTGAAATAGAAAGCCATATGTTTGTTCCATCTCTTGGACACGTTACCAGAAAGATCATCGCAGTACAAGACCAAAGGCACATGTCGAATAATTCGACCGTGTGCTTTTATTCGCCATGGGTTGATGAATGGCACTTCAATAAAATCGGCTCCTTGTTGTGCTTTGACATTCAAACAATGATAAATCATTGACATTGACAAACAATGGCAGATTTTTGCACAGTAACTCACCATACATGACTTCGCTACAGTAGCCTTTCATCAATTGACCATCAGGTAATTTGATTTGGTCAAAATTCCTCCAGAAAGTATTAACATTTATAGTTGAAAATGATGGCGAATCGAATCCAGAGACAGATTTGAATTCAGTCCTAATTTTTGAAGCTCTACCTTCCTTTACAAAGTGTTGAACTGCATATACACACTTAGCAAGAACTTGATCACCGGATTTATAAAAGTAGAAAGGGATGACAATCTTTTTAGATTGTAGTTGAACCAGCTCATACAAGTAGAAATGAGTATTTCCTTGTTCAACCATCTGAACTCTGATGTCTTCATCAAGCTCCTCGCGCCACTTCTTTGATTGGGAGAGGCGATGGACTTTTGAAGTCGCATCTGGCAGCTCAGGTATGAACTCAAGGAAATCTACAACATACGGATTTGCAAGTTCCTACGAAGTGATTTTGAAAGAATCATTAACCTGCTTTGTGGTAAAATTTAATTGATTCTTGCCTGTCTCAGAATCTCCTTTACTGTCAATCCAAAGCATGGGTTTTCCAGCGGGCTCAGCTTTTCACAAACATTGAAATCAAACTGTTTCTTAAGTCGTTTGCGAAGGTTTTGAACCGTGCTATACGCCGGAATTGTTGCTCCGAGTAGGCCAATGAAGCAGCGTAAACGCTCATAATCCAAAACAGACCTCGTAGTCCTTGTTGACCCAAGAATGAGCGACCCAACCAGTTGCTGGAGAGTCCAACAATCACTGTCAGCAGAAGAAAGATAATTTGGTTTTTTTCAAAACAGACGTGCCTCAAGATTTGAGAAAGGTGCCCATGGTGAATCCTCTTCATCCATGGTGTCGTCATGGGGTGTTTGGTCTGAATTGACTGATTCTTCCTTTTCAGAAGTGGAACGCTCCGTATGATTCGAATTTACAGCCTCATTGATTGAGTTTCCGGTGCTGCTACTGACACTTAACGCTGGAGACCGAAAAAGATTTGATAAGTCTTTGGTCCATGAGTCCAACAACCTTTTTCGACAATCATCTAAGTCCTGCCGATCTGGTTCCACATCAGCAATATCAGGAATGTACGCTGGAATCTGGCCATCCTGACTCGCTGGGTCAGGCTCAACCTCCATCGCATAGTCATTATTTGGTGATTTGACTCTTGTGGCAGCTTCTTTTTGCTTAGCCAGCCATATCTTATGATTCTTCTTATGATTGGCAGATCTGCTATGTTTGGCCAGTGCATTTGATCCCATGCTTCGACTCAAGGGACAAGCAGCACAAGTGAAAGATGAGTTTGTGCCATTGATAGTCTCGAGAAAACCTTCGAATATCAATCACCGCGTCAGTCATAGTTCCAGCCGAATATTAAGACAGTTCAATGTTGATCACATTTGTCGCGGCCATTTGTTGGGTCCATCGATTGATTGAGATTGTTTGATTGTGACAATCCCACCTTTGATCAAAGGGCAAGTGGGACGATGGGGTTTGAAATAATATAAAGATGAACCTTTGAGTTAACTGGCGATAACTTTTGTTTTGATCAAAGCTTGAGATTTGTCTTCTCTGCCATCCTTCGATGGTTTGAAGGGAATTTTAATGTTTCGATGAAACATCATCCTCTCATCAGGAGGGTAAAAATCACAACTGGAAGTGATGATCATTAACGATCGTTCAACCGTTGGAGCCGCGGTTTCTCTGCGGTGATCTATAACTCGTAGGCAAGCCGGTTGAAGGTGACCACGGCATTGCGCGCGGTGAACTTGGATACGGTTGTTCAACTACAGACTAGTGGTTGAACAACTGTATCCAAGTTCACCGCGCAGAAACCGAGTCAGAGCCCGAGAGTCCGACGGTGATTCATCGGGTTGTCAGCGGGTCATCTGCGAAACCTCCCAACACCGGTTTTCCAACCAAAACAGGGCTCGTGGTGTACAGTATCTGCCACGTGGTAATTGTTACACCCCAGATAAGCAGCCACCGAGGATAATGCATGAGGTAAGGTATGATTATATTTACCTTGGGCTTACCTCAAATTGATCAAAACATTTGGTACCGCAGGTCTACTTTTCCACCGGTGTGGAAAAAGCCCTGCGGTTGCGGTAAATTTACACTTACCGCACTCGATTTACCGCACGAGTGCGGATGCTCTAAGAGATGTAATGAATTAATTTGATTTTTTATGTTCTTTGTTTAACAAAGAAAAAAAAGAAAAGAGAAGAGGAGGTACAAATAAGATTTTTCAAAAAAAAAAAAAAAGTACGTTCTACATATATATTATATCTCTCTCTTTGAAAATCAAACAAATTTGAGAAAAAGTTCAGATGATGGTTTAAAAAGGAAAAACTTCAATCAAAAAAATGACATAGTGAAAGATTTGAATATGAAGATTGAACATTTAACAAAATCAAGATGATCACCAACAAGTCAATCTTCCACTACAATTTAAACCAAGGTCGATTTTGAAACAAATGAATCATGAAGATCAAATAATCCTTATGACTGGCTTTCATCTCGGCTTTCCTGCTTTAGTTCAAAGGCACAAAGGGTATGATTGCAAAATTTGAAAGTATCAAAAGGAAATCAATTGAACTCCTTCGTCATCTTGTCTAATTTCAAAACCCAACTTTTCACCTAACAGTTCTTGTTCCTAGCGGTGAATCAAGTTTTTCATCTTCATAACTTTTTAGGATGAATTTCATTCACTGTTCATACAACTTTTTAACACGATTCATGAGATAATCGATTCAAACTACTAATTAACATTTTAACGCGTTGAAGGTTTGAGACCAAGAGACAATTCGTTTTGATCATTTGATTGATTTGAAGTTTTTGATTCTCCTAAGATATGATATTCCAAGTAAGCTGAAAAAAGTCAGAGGATTGATCAAATTCAAGTTTTACAAAACGATTCGAAGACAACAATAAGACAAAGAAAGGTGACAAAAAGATCGGCCTGTAGATTGGACATGAAGGACAGTTGTGATGACGATGATTCAGTCAAGAGGTATCGGATCGTTCGGTTCGCCAGTAGGCTTCTTGATATATATACTATTCTGCAGCTGCTGTTGATCAATAGCTCGAGCGGCTTGGTAGGGCATCTGTGGATCTCGGCGTTGTTTATTGTTTCTTGTCCGCTCGGCGTCAGACACAAACGGTGCTTCTAGTGAGGATTCAATACTATTTTGATGCTGGTAACTAGTCCTGCGCGTCGAGTTACGCGACTGAGAGGACTCTGAAAAGCCTACAGGAGCCGAGGAATTTATACCTCCTTGATCTGTCGGAGACATATCGGGAGTAACGGCCTGGTTCGGCATTGGAGTCGTGATCAATTGACCATTCTCAATCTTGTCCTGTATGGCGGGGGGCAATTCGATCTCATTCTGTGGAGAGGAACGATATGAATGCAAGTTATCCAGTGGATCACCGTCTATATCTGCGGACAGATGGACTGATCCAGAGGAAGGGGTGTGAGTTGAGCCGCATTCACTCGCAGGAGTTCTTGCTGCCTCGTGAGGTCGTTGGACTTCCTCGGCAGGACTGCCGGTAGCCTCGCTCATGGATATGTCTTCAGATTGCCTAGGTGTTCGAGAGGTCCCTCCTGAATAAAACTTCATCGGTGTTTTCTTGCTATGTCCCTTCATCTGAATTGTTTGAACGCGAGAGTCTTCGGGGTGATCGTCAACGTGATCGACGACCCGTCGACGTTTTTTCCGAGGTGAAAGTTCGTCGTTGTTGATGGCAGTCAAGTTATTTGATGTCGATTCACACAAGGGGGCGGGCGATTCTGTAGAATGTGATAAGTTGTCAGCCAAAAGCCGTATCTCATTGGCCAAGTCAGTTCGGAAGGTGGAGTGTTGAATAAAAGAACGCACGTTCAGGAACTACTCGGGTGGTTGCCTTGACATGAGGGGTTGTATCACGTGGCAAATGGGGAGGGTCAATATTTATGATATCGGTGTCGATTTCCATCGCAGATGCCGGATGCTGTTGTGAGTTTGCAGGTTGGTTTGATGATAGACTCTCATACTGGGACTTTCTTGCTGACACAAGGCCGTTCGGTGGCATTCCTTCGATTTCTACCTTCGGTTGCGTAGCGGTAGATGCGAGCAAATCTTTCGAATGACGTTCCTTGCTTTTCTTAAGTTTGACTTCCTCGAGATGCTTTTGATAGCCGGGGACGCAATCGTAAACGGTCTGTTTCATCTGTTGCCTGGCTGTTTCCGCGGCCTCCGCATTCCATTTCTTACGAACTTCAGCCGGCCAATCAAAATCTTCTGACCTTTTCTTGCGCGAAGAGTTTGCCTACAAAGCCCAGAAATATATCAGTGGAGTCTGAATGGAGTCTGTACGACAAAAGTGAGATACTTAACATGAATCCAATTCATCATACCACTTGTGTCTTCAAAGAATGTTTTGAATGCGTGAATAAGATAAAGACCGCAATCACAGAAATTCGGCTGCTCGGGAACGGATACCTTGGTGATTGCGATGTGATCAACAATTGGATAGGTGAGGTTGGCACTTCGTTTTGTGTTGGCTTCGTTGACAAAGTACCGGAGGATGGTCTTGGCCTGTGATCTGTGAGAGCCAGTAGCCAAGGAGTCCAAGGTCAAGACGCAGGGACTGAGAAATGGCCAGATCAGTAAATGTTGCGCTGACGTTAAAGAACAGATCAACTGACGGGCTACTATCATTGTGACTACCGTCCAACATATTTTGGTCTTCTTTATTTTCCAACTTCATTTGACCTAGCGCCACTGTAGGATCGTCAACATCCATCGCAGGTTGATCATCTATCGTAGAACCTGCCTCGTCCTTAGGAAAGTGGGGCGAGTCCTGTAGTTGATCTTCCTCATCAGCCGGCAATGCGAAGGTCGATTGAGCACCTTCAAGCATCGATGCAACTGAAGACCTGGATCGAGTTGTACGGTTGGTTGGATCGTTGGTCGGAAGGGGCGTGACGTCCAGGATCTTCCCAGGATTTGCCACGATCATAAAGTACCAATGCATGCTACCGCAAGACACAAATCAGAATAAAGAAATCAAATACGCAGATGCAGCACTCACTGTTCATTGATAGGGATGACCACAAATTCCTTTGTAAAAAGGTCATACCCCTTGGTCCACTTGCGCACACCTTCATAGGCGATTTTTGATTCTTCTGTGACATCTAACCTGGTCAGAGAATGTGTCATTTAGGGACTGCACAGTCAGAGAGAAGGAAATGAAACCAACTTTTTTTTGGACTTCCTGCTGAGCTTCTGGAAGAAAAAGGAATTGAATAAATAAATTGATTCACTGATTTTGGAGTCCCGTTGGCGGATCTTTTCTAACTCCCATCTATTCAAATCAATACAAATATTAGCATGAATGTGATTATACAACATTTGGCAATCAAAATTCTTACTGCAATCCGAATTCGATAAGAGTATCATTCAGAAATTCCCCTTCCTCGAGACGTCTCATATCAGCATGAGTGATGGCAACTGAATTTTTGCTTTCATAAGGCCATACCAAAATGCTAAACCAGAAGGTAAGTAAGTCATTTATCAAGTCTTTGTGAGAAGCGAAAATCGATACATACATATCTGAGTCGGCTTTCTGCTGGGAATCTGGAGCAGTCCCTGTCACACTGTTATGGGTGCGTTTCCCTGTGACTTTGGAAGATTCGTTGATATGATCATCAGGTTTAGGTTTGAAAGAGGCCGTTGTCGTTGTATTTGCTTTTTCTCGAGTCGAAGAACGCAGGGTTCGCTTGGGGGTATGATACGCCTCAGTCGACGAGAAGTCTTTGAACGATGATTGCGTCGTGGGCTTTGGAGGAAGGGAGACTATCGTGTTACGACCTTTGGATGGAGGCTGAGGGTTCATGAGCTGATCACGAGTGGAAACATTAAGAGTGCATGTCTCGTTGAGCTCCAGATCAGGCCCATCTGGCTGGTCACGGGTAAAACGGGTAGAAGTGCCTGTATGTCTATCTTTGGAGGATATATTCGGTTTGTGGTGACTAGAAGAGAGGACTATCAGCCCATCGGTTTTGCTAAGATCACATCGCCAAGGAGAATCAAGCTCTTACTTCGGCAGAGGCGACTTGGGGCGGTCCTGGAGCTGAATTTCAATTTCATCCCTGACAAGACGAAAAACAGTCAGTAAATACTATTCACGGCCATACACACACAAAATTTTCTCTCACGAATTCGGTATTCGGGTCATGTGATCGTCTTTGGAAGATTGGCGATTGGATAGCGGCCCCAAAGGAGACTCTTTAGGCCTCTGCCATTGATTGGCAGGAGGCAACCAGGAATTCCACGTCGTACTATGGAGATCAAACGTACATGAGTTTTGAACGATCAAACAGGCTCACTCAAGGCTCACTCTAGGCTCGGTACGAGCATACAAGGTCGCGGCGAAGATATGACGGTCAGGGTGTTAAACAGAGAGGCCAACGCATCTTGAGATGCTCTGGTATCACCTGAGTCGAGCTCGAAAAATATAACGCCCGGTGGCGGAGGAGTACAAGATTTCTTAGGATCTGAGGCTATGAGATAGAATGACCGAATGGACATGAATACGTGCAGGTTTCGACGGGATGGAAAATACTGGACATACCCGGCAAAGACCATCCGCGCGGCTGCTCGATAAACCCACAGGGAGAGGTCCCCTGAGTCCACGTAAAGTCGGCTCTCAGCTGAAGCGCGAATCTTTCGCGCTTCGGTGGCGTCTGGGTGAATATTTTCTCGATGTCATCGGCCGTGAATTTCATGCGAAATTCTGACAGTAACTGTCCTTCGAAGATGATGGCATGCCCGTCGACATACAGCCGAGAGCTATCGCATGCATCAGGAAACGGTAGCGTGGCTAGTCCTTCCTCTGCCCATAAGTGCACTCTTTTGCAAGCAAAAGACTTTGTGATCGTTTTGTTTTGAGGGGGTAGATACTGGCGTTCGACCTACAATGAAAGAATGAGTGTCGGAAAACGGAAAACCCGATAAAGGTCAGGTTGAGACTGACGTTGTGATCTGTGTTTGTTTGGGACTTTCGACGACTTTGAGGATTATATTTCGAGCGCAGGAGCATAGGATCGTCTGTCTTATCTTTGGACGATGATTGAAGCGGTCGTGATGATATGCGTATATTGGTATGGGGGCCGCAATCACCCTGGTCGGAAAATGATTCGATCGGATCATCGTCGAGAGTGAGGTCTATCGGGCCATTGTTGGCTTTCTGCTTGCCTTTAGCTCTCCCACAAATTTTCACCGTCGGCTGACGATCATGCGAAGCGGATGAACCTTGCCGCAGGTGAGAGTTTCTTGTACGGGCGTTAGACGGCTTGGCATTTTGGTTTTGATTGATGTCGTCCAGCGCATTACCAAATAGCACGGCTGCGCCAGTCTTGGAGACCGCATTCGAATTCTTCTGGAACTTGGGTAAAGTTGCAGTTGATGGAATGTGACCCTTGGCGAAGCTTAGGCCACCCTGGTAGCTCGAACGTGATTCAGAGCGATCTTCTGCAACTCCTGTATCCCATCCACCAGCACGCGGTCTGTAAGGTCGGGCGTAACTTCGGCCATAATCATCGGGTGCCTGATCAGAAGGGTGTATACGTGTTGACCTATTTCGATAAATGAATGAAATCAGATGAAGATCCTCATCGAATAATTTAAGTTGACAAGATCCGCTGACTTTTTTTTTTTTTGTAGATTTGCTCCGGGCATCGCCATCGTTCCTATTCTCGATGAGGGAGTTGTCTACAGACCAAAGGACGTTGGCCAACCCATGCGACACAAGTCAATACCCTCAAGCTTACCTCTTGATCCTCGCAGACCGGTTGATTATGATGTTCAGTATGTGACTTCTTAAGGTATATGAAGGAAAGAATGAAGCTATAGTCAGCATGGTTGATTCGAATGATAAGCTGTGTAGAAAGAGAACAGACTGAGAAGAGATTGAAGATATTTGATGGTCTCCAAAACATGATAGAGTGAGATTAAAGATGTCTATTGACCCACAGTTTGATGAGATGAAAGCCGACTTGTTGACTGAAGAGATATTGAGGTTGAAGTTGAAGTTAAAGGTTGATATGAAGGTAAATAACCATCATCGGTAATCAGCTTGGTTGAGAGTGTTACAGTAAATCAAACACCGACTATATTAATACAATATCTTTTGTCTGAAGTGAAATTCTAAATTCCATCCTGTAACTGTAACTGCTTGACTGTAACTGTTGTAACTGTAACTCTTTATTACACGACAACCTTTCCTTCAACTCATCACCCATAAATCAATACAGCCGTTTCAAGAAAGATTGACAACTTTTTTTTGGAAAAAGTCGTTGTGGCAGCGGGCAAAACCAGAGCGTAATCTTGTTTACAGGTTTTAATTTTTCTGTATTCCTTTCAACTAGCAGAGAGACAAGACCCGGGTTTTGCACCGCGACAGAATTTTCAAAAAAAACAATCTTTGTTGAAACAGCGGTAAATCAAATCACATTCCTTCCCACACTTGAGGATCATCAAGAATCAGCTGACAGAAAAACTTATCAAAAAGATATATATACAGTGGGTAAACCCAAGTACGTGTTCCAAGCCCTCCCGCATCAAGGTTTGGGTACAAGATTTTGGAGAAATTTTCCCAGTTTTTGGTAATTTTTTTGCTGGTGTATATGGTCTAGGGGTAGTGCTAGGGTGTAAAATTTTGATTTTTTTGTCACAAAAAGGGGATTTAAAGGTTATTTGCCACTTTAGTCACCTGTACATAGCATTTACATATGTACAACAGTGCCTTACACAATGCTCTTGTGGAGTGCCACCTATCAGTCTGGTCTCTCTTCAATCTCAATCTGTCAGCGCTTCCATTTGACAACATTTGGTGATTTTCCCCTTTCTCACTGCCCTTCATTTCCATCAACTGACTTCTTTTTGCTCATTCTTTTACCTTTCTTTAGTGACCATCATGATGCTCAGTGCTGCAAAGAGGGCCCAACAAAAGCAATGAGGGCAGGTGGCCAACATCCAACATGATCAGCAATCTCAACCAATTGAAAAATCAGACTTTGTAGACTCTTTAAAATTCATAAATTCTTGTCTAATTTTAGAATCCAGAAGATTACTTCTAACCCCAAAATCACAATTCTCTCGTAACACATTATCAAAAATGCAATATGCTCAGCACAAAGCTCAGCCTTAAAGTACTTGAGTATCAGCCTGTAGTGCTTGGCTACCCCCTACCATAGGCCTAATACCTAGCTAGGTGCTTAACCTGGAAGGTTAAATTTTGATTATGCAGGGTGGGTCAAAACATGTACCTGGATTACCCACTGTAGCTCAATTTCCATCTAGTCTGTGTATCAGGCCAATGCAGGAGAGACTGTGAAGGTGATGAATATGGACTTGTATGCCTTGAGACACTTTCTTCTGAGATGCAAAAATCCAGAGTGGGCTTTGTTTAGTTTGTGTAAAGAAGCTTAGATCAATTGGAGACTTGTGAGCCAAAACATGTTCTTCAGAGAACCACAGCTCAACACTCATATCAATTTGATACTTGTCAAGTTCAACTTGAACATTCTTACCACTCATTGAAGACTACTTTGGAAAAGACTCAACTTCAATTGCAAGCAGATTAGTAAGACTGTTTTTCTTTATGTTCATCAAGTGTTGGCTTCATCACACCACAACAGAGAAGAGACCTTTGAATATACCTTTATGAGGTGCAACTTGTGAGACTAGTTGGATCAAAAGTTGTGTGGGCAGATTCTGTTTGCTCAGGAACTCTGCCAGCAAGGACACAGTCAAGATTCAGCTATAAAAGAGAGGAGTAAGACAAGAAAAAACATGCCCTTTCAAAATTGTGGGATCCAAAGCCAAAAAATCAGGCAAGATTTATTACAGTACATCTGGACCCATTCCCCCCTCTCTTATTTAAGGCTCAACACCTGATTCTGGTCTACAGAAGTGAGGTTCTCCTCTATCTGATTCTAGTCTTATGATAAGATTGTTGGATGGTAAAAATAGACAGTTGATGTGTGCAGTATGTACAAGTGTACAGCTCTCAATCTATGACATGTCCATTGTGTCTTTCACAACAGGTTCCTGTCCTCAACTCATAACACCCTTCTTGGATGTTGTAAGGGTGTACCCTTACAGGTAACACACAACACTGTTATCATGGGGATAGTGGTATCATGGGGTTAGATAGACATTAGATTAGTTCTTTTGCCCTGGCTCCCAAATGATCTTTTCTTCTTGGGAGACACTCCTACTCAGAGCCAGGTGAGCATCTTTATCAACTGCTTCTCTTTATTTCTCTTGTACGGGCTGTTTAGTTGCAGCAGCTGATGTTGAGGAGACACTCCTACTCAGAGCCAGCTTGTTTGGACTTCATAGAGACATCATATAGGATTTCCTAGCCTCTGAGCTATTGTGCAAACTCAGTGAAGGTTTTCTTTTTGAGAAACCTTACAGATGTGTGGGGTGGGTCACACTCACAGAGGAACATAAGGGGTTAAGAATTTGATGTTGTATATCAAAGATATTTTATAAGACCAGAAAAAGATGTTGTATGTATGTTCCTTTTACCAATTATTTGAGCTTAACTCAGAGTGTGATGTTATAACAATTGCGCTTTAGAAGAAATACTCACAGAGGTGGTTGAATTGTGTCAACACCTGAATCAAGAAACATGACCAAAGAAAAGAGTCAAAAGTGACATGAGATCAAGATGACCTCAATGTGATTTCATATTAGTTATTGGTCATCATAATGTAGCATAAGGTGTATTGATTTCTCAAAAATAAGGCCATACATAATCTTATTTTTCTGCTACTCAACTGTCTATCAGGAAAGAGGATTACTTTGCTGCATAGGTGTGATACTCCCAAGACATCCGCTAGAGTATTTGTAATAGTAGCCAATGTGTAATTGGGTTTGGAGGCCCAGGTACATTAGCTCACAGCATGTTTGGTCCTGAGACTTGAATTTCAGATCAATGGGTAAAATGCAATGAATTCAGTGGCACTTTTTCAGCCTAGAGAGCATTCTCACATAATCTGTAGGAAGACAAAACACATACACCATATGGATATTACACTACCATCAAAAGGTAATTTGCCCGCAAAGCAATTGCATCTAGAGCAACAAAGGGCCTAGAATGCAGAATAATGCAGATTTAATGCAGATTTAATGCATTTTCAATCCTTGATCCCTCAAGATGCAATCTCTTTTCTTGCAAGGAAATTACCTTTTGCTGGTAGTGTTAATTAATAAACTATATACAAGATGATAAAAGATACTTATTCAAACTAGGCATGGAAACTGTACAGTACAATCCCCCTTGTTTTCTTCATCACTCAGTTTTGCAATGGTACCAGGGATCTTTCTACAGACAGAAAGATCGTCACATTACTGTTGACAACCATGAAGACTTGTACCTTGACAGATTCCAAAAAAGGAAGAATCATTGGAATGCACAAGGCTGGGGTTACATTGGTGGAAATGCTTGAGAAGGATCCTGGTATTGGGTTTTGGTCCCAAACCAAATGGTTCCAAATGCTAGGTATGGGGAACTGTACATAACTCAATGTCTGTGATACAGTATACCTCCCCAGATAAGTTTCAAAGTTCACTTATTGGACTTCTGATGGTTATTCAGAAAAATAGGTCAAATCGATCTTGATTCCACACACACGCAAATGTCACAATGAAATTCTTTTTTTTATATTTGGAAGATGAAGGTATACGTTAACTTTGGTTATGTTCAAGTATGTAAATTGCTCAAAATCAATCTATAGATCTTGACACTCATGTGTTGTGATCATGTTCTCTACCCAAGGTGATCCATTGAATTTCGGAGACTCATCTCCAATACTATGCCAGAATCCCCGGCGAGGATTGAAGTGATAATCATCTTGATCAGTTTGATCCATAGGTATCAAGCATGAGGCAGTTCGAGCAAATAGCTCCAAAAAGTTAGCGTTCTTTGGAAGATGTAATTGAAGCAAATCTGTAGGTAGAAGATCAGTTGGAGAGGTAACACGTGGGGAGAACCAGCATCATTACTTACCTGCCAGATTAGGCTTTCTTGAGTGGTCTAATGGCGTAGACATAAAGATCGTTTTAGGTGGCAAGGTTTCCATCGGAGTTGCCGAAGCGATCGATTTTGGGGTGTACCAACCAAGAATTACACCTTGTTGATAGCAGAGTCAGCAAAGAAGTCTACCGTCTAGTGTACGTGCTTTCGTAGGCAGACAAGTACCTTCGTAACAGCGTCTGGGCGAATCACTTGACAAGTCAAAGATTGGCTTGCCTCCTTCGGACAGGACAGTTTGTCCGTTTCTGACAGGCGATCCAGTGAGTTTAACCCAATACCATTCAGCGTATGGTCCAGCGATCTGAGAATCGGGCATGAATTTGGTGATCAAAAACCGTCGAAACTGTTCACACGATAATCAGCGTTTGTTCATGCACTCGAAACGGTTGGTCAATAAGTACCTTTGGTCTATTGGTAACCCATATTGCGACGAGCGCCCTTTTGCCGCCATTTTCACCTAATAACTGAGGTAAACGTAGCTTAAATAGATCATACAGCTCAACCGACGCATATTTTGAGCTACGCGAAGCTGATTTGTTTTCCCATGGGGGACTAAAAACATATACCGGAATATACGGTCAAACCTGGCATGATGCCTGCATATCGAATGTTATTCAAGGCCACGCACTCACTCGATCACCACGGCATTCCATCCATCTACATGGTCCAGCTTTGGAACGAGACGATGGAATTCTTCAAGTAAAGCCAAACTGAAGCCGGATTTGGGTGGTAAATACAGTTGATAGTCACCGGGTAGTGAAACAGATAGAACGCTAGAGGATGATTTGTTGACGTAGGTGCGGTTCGTTGACACTGACGAAGCAAAGTGACATGGTTGCATCATTGTCAGCATTGCATACGAGAATATTTCACGTCCAGATTGCCATATGACGTATGAGAAACTACCGATGATATACCGGATTGAGACGAAGGACTTCGTGTGATTTCCGCCCATCTAGGTGAGAAAGAATCTAAAGTCTGCTTATCAATTTTGTCAAAGAATCTCAAGTGGGCGCGCTCCATTGTCGCTGTTGCTATCCGCCTATCACCATCTCTCCACCATTCGGAGTGATCGCGGGACGAAGCTGTCTCGATCCAACGTGTCCTAATCGCCTCCACCGCAGCTGACATTTCAGGTTCTACTGCTGCATGGTGGACCAATTCGGCTTGTTGAATAGTTGTCTTAGCTTGACGTTGCGCTTTTCCAACGAAACCAATCAGAGGGAAAGCCTCAGACGGCCCAGATGGCCTGGTGTAAGGCTTACAAAGCTTTTTGGAAGCACCGGCAGAGGATGTGCAAGCATGAGGCGAATTCTGTGATGATCCGCTCTGAGGTGTGGACTTTGATACAATATATGGATCAGTCGGTGGGCGAGTGACTGAAAAGCGAAAATCGGGTGGGTATCCACGAAGGAGAGGTATGAAAGGGTCGAGTAGGTAAGCCTTGAGGGAATGATCGGGAAGATCCAGTTCGAGTAAAACAGAGGGCGTTGATTGAGAGTGGTCTGTCATGTTGAAGATACGTACTATGCAAGCAAAATTGGGATGAATTCAAAATGATGATACAGTCGATCCAGGTCAAGCAGTCCAGAATTGAAATCATGAAAAGACAAATTCAAAAGTTATGGGTTCAATCCTGACCCCTCAGACCCCATAACTTCTCCAGCTCAAAACTTAGACCCATCCACTTGAAGAATCTCTCAGGATCACTTGTCCAACAATTCCAAGTACATATTGTCTTATCTGGAGAAGCTTGAGCTACGGTGGTAGAAAGCTAATCAACAGTACTAAATGATTGGACTCAATCATAAACATTGCATCTATCAAGAATAACACAGGTTCTCAAGTTTTTGGACTTACAGGCTCAACACAAAGAAGCGATTGCGTTATAAAGCAAATTGTAGCTCACTCGGTTATGAAGGTAGAACACCCATCGGTTTTGGATTCTAATTTAGTTTGATCACGGGGAAGCATGATACGCATTATCCGAATACTCCAAATCATTTATCCAAGTGCTGAATTGTAAAAACAAGCCACAACATTTGCAGGTTGAGAGTGCTTGGTTTATTTCTCATAATCATAAACTTGTGTCAAGGTGACTGACAATTTATTTATCGATCAGTCACCACATGCCGCTGCGTTAATAGTTTCGATACTCGGATTGTTTGCAAGATCATCAGGTCTGTTGAAGTTGAATGAAAAGAACGAGATACACGAGTACAGAACTAGACAGTGTTATTTGGGGCTGAAGGGAGTAATAGAATCTTCAAACGCCGCATGATAACACGCGTCCATGAATTAGACAGACAGTTTCTAAAGTAGCAGGGTGCCCATAGAAGCCGAAACGAAATTGAGACATTCCACTTTGATATCAGGATATCGTCTGAAGCAGTTTTCAACTTGGAGGTTGGACTGCCATCCCTTGACTAGCGGGATATGAGGGAGGGACCTCGTTTGGACGAGTTGAAGTATCAGGTGTGACCTGTGAAGTATTAGCGGCATATCGATCCTCGGAAGTATCAAGACTCGAACCGCATATTTGAGTACAGCAGTCGCATGAACAACAGAAACAAGTAGAGTTCGATCTGCCTGCTTAAAACGAAAAAATCAGTCAGAAAACGTGTATGATTATTCAAACAAAATCAAAGGATGGATTAGGTTCAGATAGAAGAAGTGGTTCATCACCATTGGTGGTCGTCGCGCAAGGCCAAATTAGCGATTCACAGCAACTAAAGCAGGCCGCACTCGCAATCCTAGAAGAGTTCAGATTGATAAGTGTACTTGATATTTTCAGCTGACAGACTTGTCATTTACTTACCCACACACGCTGTCCATTATGACCTTGTTGGTTGTTGATTATTGAGCAGAAACCGTGCGATTGGTTGTAACGAATGTCGTTTAAGGCTGATGTATGTTGATGAGGCACCAAGGGGCGATTTTAGGTCAGTTTGAGGATCGAAGAGGTGCACAAGGTTTTGAAGTGTTCCAGCTCCTATTTCAAGCAACAGGGCAACGACGTGTTTACAGTCCGAACTCCCACATACATGCGTATTCCCGACGATCGTGTTGCAACCTTGAGAGGGTAGCTTTGCATACCCAAGACTGGAGCAGTCTGAGCCTTGAAGGAAATTAAGTCTGGAGCAGTCCAAGCCTTGAGTGGATTGCAACGGTCGAGTGAGGTCATTTTAGCTTTCGGGTCGTCGGGTGAAATTCGAAGATCAAAAAACGCTCAACGGTCCGCGGTTGAAATGCTCACGTTCATATGACATTTGTCCAAGCTCGAACTATGGTCAGTTCAGGTTCAATGCCAAACCCAAAGGTCACAACAGGTCACAACAGGTCACAGCACAGCAAACTGAGCCCGCCCACATCGCACGATTGACATTTCGAGGCTTCGATATTCCAACACAATCTGATCGAATATTACATAAACTATAGACACTCCTCTTTGCATCAAGTTCCACTTCGAGCCAAAGTATAGCACTGTGTCTGATGCTTATGTATGCACTTGACACCCTGCAAATTCCTCAGCCGAGAAAGAATTGAAGCTGGAAGGTGATAAGCCTCTCTGACCACTGTGACACGTATGATGAGCCACACCCTCACTATTCACTGTCTGTTGGATGCTTCTTTGTTTGTTGAGGATCTCGCACGCTTGCATAGTCAATGTTGGATGGTCTCTCTTGCAGCATCTTCCAATACCTCTCTTGTCGATTATCTTGTCCATTTCTTCACAGCCATCTGGAGTATCTATCTGAATTGTCAATGATTCCACATTTTGTGCATCAATGTTTAGTGGAGGCCAAGGATGCTTAGCTGGCATCATCAAAAAACACTTTGACAACACATATTCCAATTGCAAAGTGAGCAGATATGAAAGTGTTTTAAATAAAAGCCCACATCAAAATCGTGTTTTGGTCAAAGTTTTTTGGACAAGAAGGACTCTCAATACGTGAAACATATCAGTCACCTCATGAGATGATTCATATTTCCAGTTCATCTTAAATCTGGGCGATTGCTTGTCCATCAGCACGTGGATCTGAACCGGAGGCCCACAGAAATCTACCTGTGAGTTTGTCCACAACCTTTTGAATTACCTGACCTCGTCCAAACATTCCCCTTTTTGGACCTGTGATGATCTTGACTTGATGTCCCATCTCGGTGAGCGCCTTTGCTACATTTTGCTACAGGATAGACGTCCAGTGAGCTTCGTGTTTCCGATGAGGAATGTCATAAGATCACTGACATCGATCCCTTCCTCTAAAAATATCACTCCGTTTATATCACACGCATCCCTCTGATCGTCGGTCGCATTAGGCATTGCTGCTGAGATACAGAAGCGAGGTGCATCTATAGATAGATCCATTCCGATAAATTCAATCTTCTTATAGCTCAAAAGTTTAATACGGTCAAAAGCTGACCAAGAGCAGATTGAACATTGAATCCGTGATGCAACATATTCATCAAGACTTGGAGATGGCCTTGAGGTTGCATGAAACCTGAAGAAAGGGTTTGAATTTATTTAAGCGGATCGAACTGCACATCTTATTGATCCAGATGACGAGTCACTGACCCCCCATAACGCCAAAAGACAGAAACAAATCATTTTTCCGAGTCACCATTGCTGGGATGATCGTATGGTATGGGCGCTTTCCCGGCTGATTTTTAGTAAATGTTCAACATTTAGTCAGTAGCGGCTTAGCATAGATTAGGATACAAAGGATCTTGTAAAAATCATCATGAACGCACTTCTAAGCAATTAGGATGTTTTGGATCAAGATTAAAGTTGCATCCTCTGTTCTGCAAAGTGAAACCACATCCAGCAGGTATGGCACCAGTCCCACTGGTCTCCGCTCTACATTATCCCTTGGACTTGTATACAACGTGAGAAAAGACAAGCTTACAATCCGGCATAATTCGACATGATGAAAGAGCAAGAATTCCCATCCTTATCACCCGTGGTGAAGTAAACTGTTTCCTGGGTCTTCGTAGGAGATCCTCTGCTGACATTCGCTTTAGCCTTGGTGGGATCGAAAAGCTTCGACCTATTCCTGAGGTATTCTTTATCGAGCATCGCTTTAACCGGCACGTCTTGCTTGTGTGGGTCAGCCACATAAGCTCTTGTGTCCGCAAAGGCTAGTCTCATGCATTCAATCAAAGTGTGTAGCCACTCTACTGAATTATGTTGAATTTTCCCCATATCCACCATACCCGACTCTTCAAGGCACTCAAGTATACCCAAAGCCATCAAGGCGGTCAAACCTTGTCCATTGGGGGGTAGTTCATGCAAAGTGACTCCGCCTTGGTTTGCGGCATGATAGGTGTATGAAATCGGATCAACGGGTGTGGACGTATGCGATTCGAGGTCAGACAGATCCATGACTCCACCCTTTGATTTTATCACTGTCGTTGGAAACGAAGATAAAAGATCAAAAACACCATCATGTCGAGCGCAATATGCACAAAGGCACTCACACTTGACGATCTCTTCCGCAATCCGACCCTGATAGAAACCATCCCGCCCAAGCTGAGCCACGGTTTTGAAAGTTTTGGCCAACGTCTTGTTTGTCATGATCTCCCCAGTACGAGGTGCCCGTTGACCGTCAAGGAGCATCTCATGACCATTCGGACTGGCAGCCTTTAAAAGAGACTCTGAACGCTGCCATTCCACAGAGACAATTTCCGAGACTGGAAATCCTTCATCGGCTAGACGTATAGCAGGCTGCAAGATTTCAGCTAATGAGACACGCCCAGAGCCAAATAGCTTGATGGTGTCCACCCAAGCTGCGCACGAGCCTGGCACCGTGACACTGAATAGATCCCATTGACCGTCACGCAAATGACATCAGTAATGGCTATGACTATAATTCCAAGTTGAGTGACAACAAACGAGTTGATGTTCTTGATAGGGATCTCACGGCCAGAGATGCCCAATTCGCGAGCCTTCTCTAGACTTAGAGCTGCTGGACTTCGCCCACTTCCGTTTAGTCCTTTGAGACTCTGATCGGCCGAGTTGAAGAATAAGCAAAATGCATCTCCACCTATTCCACAGTTACAAGGATCCACGACATTCAAAGCCGCAGCGGTAGCCACGGCAGCGTCTGCGGCATTTCCACCCTTGTTTAAGATTTCGATTCCTGCAGAGGAAGCTAAAGGATTTGGACAAGCGACCATGCCCTGGGTTCCTGCATCATCAAGACAAGTCAGATTCAAAGCCTCGGGCTACTGAAAGTGCTACACAAGATCGCAGGCCGTGGGCATAGAACCGATCTCATGATTTGGAAAAAGCCGATAGAATGGAAGTCTACAAACCGAAGACGACACTACGCCGACTTGAGAACGTTGCATAATCAGAATTGAATGCAGGCTCGATCCTGTCCCATCTAATGCGAGACGAGAGATCATTCATGTTCAGATGAGAAGGACGTTAGGCAGAGTGAAAGTAGAGTGATTCAAGATTGAATGGATAGAGATGGTGGGATGAGGAAATGAAGTGTTCATGGTCAAGAGATGAGTGGAAGTCTGCCTTTCAGTCAAATCAAGCTTATATGTAAGATTATACACTACCACTACATACTCAACATATTACAGTCACCGTGATGAGTTCTGATAGAGTAGCTGTCAAAATAGCTCATTGAGCAGCCTGTTGACACTAGAGCCATCCTGCCATTGCAGTTCTTCTGATAACGCGATGGCAAGAAAAGTTTACAAAATTTAAGTTGCAGAAGACCAGATTACAGACCTCACAGTGTATGAATCGTGGTATCGAAGGCAAAGATCAGGCAAACCACACATAGGTGCATCACACATCTATCATATCAGTGTACTCAAAGAAATTGTATCAAAATTGTTGCAAAACCAATCAAATCTATTGACAAACTATAACAAGAAAATAGGGTTAGCGCAAAACACACTTAAACAACGTAGAGGCAGGCTACGGTCACGTACCTCATTCCGCGTGACATAAGAAGACCCATAAAATATAAGTGATATTAATGGGAATGATGCTTCATGAGATTATCAAAGATCGCGAACATTATAAAGCCGACGATAACCCCGATCATCTCCTACCAATCGTCGACTACTATTCACCCCAATCTTCATCTCCTCTTCTGTGACGTTTTCAACTTTAAGAAGTTCTTTGACATTCAAAATTAAACCGGCAGCGTCAGGTGAATGTCGATGATAGACCGTATTCATTCGTTTTTTGAGTCCTAGCGAAGCAAGGGTATCTCGTTTTGATTTTGGTAGACCAATTGCAGATCGAAATAATGTGACTCGATAATGAGTTGTTTTTGGTTTAGCTTCGCATTCTTCTACAGTCACTCGACTTGTCTTTGAGTTCTGCTCAACAGGTTGGCTAGAGCTAGAGGTGGAAGCGGTCGTTGCGGAAGCTGCAGGTTGAGTTGATAGATAACTTCGGGTCGAAATATTTCCACTCGATGACGTTCCGCTGAATTGATGAAAGTGAGGAGCGATCAGACGAGAGACTTCCGAGGTGGTCCGGTAAATTTGGGGTACACTTTTCAAGAGCATCGTATGTTGGAGAAATGTTATGATGAAGATTTTTGCAATGGTAAATATCTTGAGACTGGGAATTCTGCCTCTCGATCTGAAGCTGATGGTCCGGTACCGTACCGAGCCCGTGTACCGCACGGACCAGCTTGAATTCACATGCCTGGCAAGTTGGCATCCTTTGACACAAGTGCTTGCTGTGCTGCAGATACCTTTTAGCTGATATAACATTTTCAGTCAGAGTCTTGAGGCTTTTGATGAACTGCTGCCTGATTGTTGATTTTTTCAGGAGAGCAGGTTTTGCCTACATTTTACGCTAAAGGCCACGTTATGTCTTTTACGTAATGCAAGCAGACACCATACCTAAAAAAATCACAAGAAGTGACATCTTGCAAATATCAAAATTTTACACAATGATTTGTATTTTTGAAGGACAATGTGACTTTGAATCATCAACTCTCCCTTCAAAACATGCATACATGGATGATGTGATATGAATACAACTAATGAAAAGCGATCAAATGAGTGGGTCATTGTTGAAAGACATATTTCTTTGTGAATTTGATCAATTGACCTGGGAATATCTTGAAGTAGATCAAAATGTGATGTGCCCATTGAGGATGTTCAAAGATGATTTGATCAATCCCTGCCCATACAATTGGGGCTGGCAGTGCTACTACATATAGGGCCTTTTGTAATCATGTACCCAGGCCATGATCGAAAGTAATCATAGCAAGTCTAATTGTTGGGGCCAAACCAATTTGTCCAGATATTGGGTCCTCTCAGGCTCTCACTAGAGGCCTGGCAAGGAGTGAGGAGCTAGGTCAAGTGTTCTTCCAGGTCTATAAAAAGAGTGGAGCTGTTTGAAGTGACTGCCATGGGCAACTATGGGGAGTTTTTCAATAAGTTTTTCAATAATTGAATATGGCAAGTAAAAATCCCTTTGGATACTTCACATTGTCACCCTTTTAATTTAGACTTCCACGTCATTTTTGAAGTTGACAGAGATTGGCCCAGCGACCAAGTTGCCAATCATCTTGCTCAACAAATGTGGTTGTCGATCGGATTATAATGTGAAATTTCCCTTCCAGCAATTACATAAGTGAAACGTGCACATTACAGCTCACATTTCGCTCTCAAGTTTTTTTGAATTCATAAACCCAATGGCCAACACTTCAGACGTTCTAGGGTAAGTCTCTTAAAGTCTCCAATCATTCTTCATCGAATTCGATCGATGTACTGCGGCTACTCATACTGTGTATAGATAATAGAGCTGTATAGACTCTAGAGGCGTCATCATACATTCACCTCAACGCATTGCATTTGCATCGTAATCGATCTCGATTGGAATTGCCTCCCGAACTCATGAAACTTATGATTCTCTCTCTCTTCTGATTTCATTAAACGTTGGTTCTGCAGAGCGATTTTCGTTGGAATATTATTCTTTGGTACAGTAACAATCTGGATCGTAGGACGGCGTAAGATAGAAAAGATACTGCGGTCAGTTTAAATTCTCTTGAATTCGACATCGAAAGGTTTTTGAATTTGAGCCTATATCCTCTTATTTCTCATGACCTTTACCTCTTGAATATACCGAATTTCGAAATGTAAAGTTCTGAAGCAGATACTTTGAAAGCCAAAGGCTTTGACATCTCTTCTTCCGGCATGAGCGTTCAAACCAAGCTCGATCTCACTCAAGAAGATCTCGTTCAACGTACTTCCCATAAAGTTCAAAAGATCAAGGACAGGCTAGAACATTCGCCTGAATTGGTCCATTTTGGTCAGAAGAAAGGCCTTTAGGTGTTGGATTCTGTATCACCTCACTCGAATCAATTAGGCTTCTTTTTCTCGCTTTACCCATGTTGTACAATTATCATCTTTTCTCATAGGCTGTTGTTTGTGTTATTATTCTCAAGTGTTGAACATCTTCGCAGTACTTGGCCTGCTTTATTGCTCCCTGTGCAGGCCACGTGTGTGATGTTTGATGCATCCAAGTAGTCGCCATGCATTTTGTACGAGTTGTCTTGAGCAACATCCATATATCATCATTTGAACTAAATTGACTCGCGCTGTTTTGAGCTCTCACATGTTGATGGACGTGACTCCGCCTAAGAGATTTATCGCATTCGGACTGCCCCGCGATCGCTTTCATACAGAGCTAATCGTGAAGAAGAAAAGCATCAGTGGCCACCGAGCTCCCTAGTACAAAGTGGAGAGACCGAATCATAATGGTGTTGCTTGCTTAGAGTATGCGGTGCTATGAATGCTCGCACCGTGGCCTCTAAGGCGCGGTACAACTCTCAGACACACAAAGTCTGCCCAACGTCGAATCGATATGTGCATGATGACTCGTCATAGCTCCCGCGGTACGTGATGATCGATGGGCATTGAAATTGAGGCGATCAACAACCACGTTTCTTGGAGCTTTTCGTCGCGCATTTTTGCTTCGGTGTTTGCAGCGGACGCGCGCTCTTATTTTGTTTTGTTGCTGTTCATACTTGGAACTTCTGGTATTCTTCCAAAAATACAATCATGTTGAAACGATTACTTCCCGGAAATGGACACCACCACGAAACCCCTGCGAGCTATTTTTCCACACCATTTGAATCATTGGCACCTCCGACATCGTCACGTGTCAATTCACCGTCTTTTCTTTCTTCTACGACTCAGGATCCCAGCAGCAGCTATCTCGACTATTCATCCAATCAAGCAAAGTGCAACTCTCGCGCCGGAACGCCCCTAGGTTCCAGGCCTACCTCACCTAATCCTGCCTTTGGCGCCGAAGGAATACCAAGCTCTTTTGTAAATGGGGACTCACCAGATCTACAACCAATCACAAGCACGGGTACGATCGATCGATCAAGCATGCTGAAATCGATGAAAGCTATCGAGAGCTTGCTCGAGGCTCTCTCGCAACTCAATAATGCCCAACAAGCCCTGAACAAATGTCAAAAGAATATCATGAAGGGCTGTAAAGACCTCGCGCATGTATTGTCAGAGGACACAATGTCGAAAGAGGAGATTGCTGATAATGTGTTGAGTGAGTCTCTGTCGTACTCTCTTCCTCTTTCCAAGGTTGTGACTACTCTATGAAATGTAGAATTCCTGTTGAATTGATATCGCATCTTACAGTCAATACTCTTCTGTGTGCCGCCAATCTTTTCGGATCTTTCCATGAAATCACCAAAACAACTGCAAAGACTACCGAAAAAGAATACAATACTTTGCAAGACGTTGTAATGAAAGCATTCAAGAAAATACTCAAGGAGGAGCGCGCACACGACGAACATCTTGACGCGCTCGAGAGCAAGATTCAAAAAGCCAACTGTAATTCTTCTCTATTCATCCACAAGTAGCGGAGTTGTAGGTTGACTCATATGTGCCGACTTTCATCTTTTGTAGATGCGTTTGATAAACATAGAAAGCCCGGAAAGAGGGGTATCGGGATGTCAGGAGGGCATTCAGATTCGCAAGATGGTACTGTCGCAGCAGATCGATATTATGCTTCTATCTCTTCCCTGGGTCTTGATGTCACCAAGTCCAAGACAGTCCACTCCAGCGTCATGTACTACCGTCGGGAGTCTGTATGCCGAATATTTTGCAAAAGTCTTTTTCAGCTTGCCGATAATGAATGGCGCAAGAGCAATGAGGAGGTTCGAAAAGTAGGTATGAGAATTGGTCCGTTGACGATGTGGGCTAATTTTTGCACCAGCCATGGGATGCCTAAGAAGATTCCTGTGGGACTTCAGCAGGAGGATTCTAAATCTATTCGAAACCCATCTTTGCAACCGAACTCTTCGTACCTCATAGCAGGCTCTCCGCTTATCCAGGGAAATAGCATTGAAAAGATGAAGGAGAACATCGATTATCCCTGCAACACTTCCGATTTCAAATCATCAAGTCCAGCCACAATGTTGCCATCCGAAGGCTTCAGTCCCTCCTTGACGTACACTACACAGGGACTGGGTTTAGTGAGATCGACATCCAAGACACTGGGGCCAAGCCCGCGCCCGGGGTCAATCTCATCTGAAAAAAACCTTTCCGCTTCTCTTGGACCAAGCTATCCTCCCATGGAACACTCAAACATGAATTTTTACACACCTCAGCTTCAACATCAGGTCGAGAAAACGAGTCGAGAAGCACTGTCACAGAAAGAACCTCCTCAGGCACATGCTAAGAGTGAACCCAGTCTGGCTAGCGTATCTTCGAATGCAACTGCGCCCCTAGCGGTTCGCAAAAACTCTCGAAACTCGCAATCAGCAATGTCACCCAGGCCAGAGGACTATGATATGCATATTGGGAACGCATTCTCTTCCCCGAATTCAGATCAGATGTCATCACAGCTTCTTCGAATCTTGAGTCCTGAAGACTTATCGAAATTCGACTTTTTGAGCCAAATGACACCTGAACAATTACGCAATCTCCGGGCGAATAATCGAGCTATTGAATCACATAGAGCGACCATTGAACTGTCTCGTTTAATAAACCGCAAGCTGATGGGCTCACAATCAGTCTCTACCGAATCTGCTGATCATACAGCTCTACTATCGCCTTCAGAAAATCCCGGGTTTCACGGGTTTCAGGGTTTCCCTGATTTTGGAAAGCCAATTTCTGGAATGTCTTCAAATGCAATACCCGCAGGACAATGTTCTACAAAAGACGAAGCAGGGGTTAATAAATCTTGGGCTGCTGGTAATATTGATAACATCATCCCACAAGATGAACCAAATTCAAGGGAATCAGATTCGTCTTCATTTCTGGACAGACAGTCCAGCATCGCGAGTGTTGGTAGTACAAGAAGCAAGGTATCAGAAATGAAATATTTCTATTCAAAACATAACCAAAACGATTTAGATTCAACATCATCATCTCAACTCCCAACTGTAGCTACTGCCACCGTGGATCCGAATTATGGAAGCAGTGTAGCGGCTTTGGCCAGCCGCTTTTCGGCTCTGGCAGACCCATACATGCGTCAATTTGAGACTCAACAACCCCCAAGAGTGACTAGCGCTAGTAGACAAGGTCTTAGCCCACTAATTCCTCAGCGATCAAAAAATGCCAATCAACGGATACATGAAGGATCTACACAGCCTATGATGAGACCAAACCATAATCTTTCTACTGGTCCCTCGCCTCTGCTTCCCAACCGGAGTCTTGCACAATCTAATCTTCATCAATTTCGGATGATGGGTCAACAAACAAAATCCCAAGAGAAGGATGCGGAATCCTAATGCAATCATCTTTCTTTGTTTCCTTTCTTTTGAGTTATATCTTGCTAGAATCAGTTTTTCTTATTTGTCTTTTATTCAACTTTCAATTCACTAATGGCATGTTAGACTTCAGACCTGAATGTATGATTTGTATTGTATGTAACTTGATCTCAACGTTTCTTGCCTTTCACACAAATTCACTTCAATCTATCGCATAATCAAAGTGCTTGGTGAGTAAATGCGTGTTGCAAGTCAATTCGGAGGACAACTACGGGTAATTGTAGACGGGGCAAGTCAAGATGTCTCTATGAATACCTGCAATAAGATCGGTTTTGTACAACAACATCATCCTTGTAAGCGTCCTAATTCATCGGACACTACAAATCGCGACAGACAAGCTTCTGGTTCACGATATCAGACAATATGCTTAATTGGGTTCGTCTAGTCTTTCCATGCTCTGGTCCCTAGGCCAGAATCCTTATCCTTGTACCTCATGGCACCTCTCCCTGTAGGTCATGGTCTCATGTTAGCTAGAATAACTTTGCCGACCAACCTAGGAAACGTAAAACTCACCTTTGAATACAATCCCGCCTTCCTTGCGAGTATTGTTTTGTTTTAAAGCTTCCAGTGCGCGTTGCTTCCGTTGGCGTTCTTCTGCGAGTCGTCTTGCGGTTTCTTCCGCTTTTTGAGCCTCTTCAGCTGCTCGATGTTCATCCTCAATTCGTTGAAGTCTAAGTTCCTCTTCGGTAGGGACGACTACTGAGGGCGATCGAGGAGGCGCATCCTTGAGTTTCAAGCGCTTCGACTTTTTGGCCTTTTTGGCCTCCTTGCGTTCGCGCCGACGCCTTTTGTAGGCGGCTCCTGAGGATTCGGACGATGCCGTGGATCGCGAAGACTCCGAATTACGAGAGTGTGAAGAAATGGAACGCGAACCGGCACCGGAGGTTGTCCGTTCTGAAAACACAGCACACCTCGTGTCAATCAAGGCCAATGTACAAAGATCCTTTGACCTTCCAATACCATGACATGTGGAGTAGATGTCATACTGACTAACTTTTCTGGCGCCCTCGCCCTTCTGTAGGCTGCTGTATCTTTTTCTTGAGCTCGAGCTCCCCACAGTGTACAATCTTGACAACGTCATATCCCCCAAGTGGCCGATGTTTATTGGGATCTGTTTCCACCTTGGCGATACTTTCGATCACATCAAAACCAGACTGAACGCGGCCAAATACCACGTGCTTGTCATTAAGATGTTCTACCGGCCGGAGTGTGATAAACCATTGTGACTGGTTTGTGTTTGGTCCTTTGTTAGCCATCACGAGTAGCCTGCAAAAATATAACGCGCAGGTACATTGAACAGGTTAGCGCTCTACTTCGTCGCTGATACCATTCCATGAATAAAAATCACTCGCCCTTCACGGTCACATTTCAAGTCGAAGTTTTCGTCCTCGAACTCTCCTCCATAGATGGATTCCCCTATCACAAAAGACTTCAATCAGTTCATATTCTTGCTGAGTATACTAGTCACGCTTTCCAATTCGCTTCCCCTCTGGGTACTTACCTGATTTTCCGTTGTGTTGTATAAAATCACCTCCTTGTATCATGAACCCTGGTACTATCCGATGGATGACTGAATCCTACATGAATGTATGCGTGCCCCTGGTCAGAAAGGCGGACTTATCCAAGTTGCAGTGCCAGCTATCCGCACTTTGAACCATAGAGGGATATCTGGATTTTTTGTGCTCATCCCTCTTTCACCTGTACACAATGCACGGAAGCTGGGCATTCGTAAAATCAAGTAGATGTTAATGATTCAGATCTATTGGACAATTTGATTCGATATACAAAACTGACTTCTCAGCGGTCTTTGGTACGACATCCTTGAAGAGTTCAAAGATCACCCGCCTAGGCTCTCCTTGATGGATAGAGAAGTCGAAGAAGGTACGAGGGTTGAGCATTTGAGAAGTCCAGTGTTGAGGTTGAGTCGACTTTGAAGCAGATTCGATGACTTTTGGTCCATCCAGTCATTTACAAACCTTTTCACGCTCATCCATAGCCGGGTATCGATAGACCGAGTAATGTAGGCAGGGCGCGTGGCCCCGTACCGATTCATGCTACAACCGACATCACTTTTTTAAAGTGGGTAATTGCTTTATTGATCAATCCACAAGAAGTTGAATCAAACGAAGAAGAAGATCAAATCTAATACTCAAGACTTAAGATACGCGAAGTGGTTCAAGACTTCAACAATCTTAAAAACCCCAACCAATTCACACAATTTACAAAAGAGTGAACTTTTATTGGTTTAGGGGTCTACACCGAAACTTGATGGTGCCGGTGGTAATATCTCGCGCGCTGTGAATCATTCGTCATCAATTCGCTCATATACTGACTCTCGAACTGTTTGATTATCTGAATCTCAGGTGTACCATAACAATAGCCAGGATCCTCGGATGGTCCAGGTCTTTTATCAGTAGATAACTCGGCCCCTTGCCCAAGCACCAGTATCAATGTCGTCTCAAAGTCAAAGCACACAGGCCGCCCGAGAACCTCGTACATTTCATCAATATTTCGGCCCCTCTAAAGTTTTCACCATCCTTGCGACTATCTTCGTTATCAACGTCAGCATCGCATGTGTCTTAGTACCGCGACTTATCAGAAAATATGCCACAGGATTTAAGATTGGAAATATTGGATTGTTCAGTCTCAATGATGTCGAATGGAGGGGTCATCGGGTGTGGGTCAAGGGGAAAGGTATGGTGATGAAGAGCGAATTGAAAAGCAAGTTGGAAGAGATCGGGATCGGCGAAAGGACTAGGGTCCGTTTAGGTTGTTTGGCTCTTCGATTTGGAAAACCCGAAGGCCTCAGACGTCAATGGATCGCCTTGCGCATTAGCGATGTCAACATTCGAATCCCAAAAGCACATCTGGAGGCCTCCTCAGATCCTCACGCCAACGCATCCGCCACCGATGAGACAGCCTCCGTCAATACAGAGTCGACTGACGATCAAGATCGCAGAAGCTCAGTTTCTAGCTCCAAAGCAAGTCCTCATAGTCACCTCCAACCTAGTAACAGTGCAAAAGTTCTCGATTTCGTGAAGATAGCTGTCGAGAATGTTCTCAACCTCATAGAAGTAGTCACTCAGTATTTGTCATCTCAACCTTCGAATTCGCGTCTGAGGTTTTTATTCAAATGTTGGAGATTTCTACGTAAGAAGGTGGTCAAACCTATACTCAGTCGATTGAATCAGCTTGGACGTCATCTTTCCTGGCTTGTCAGCATCTTTGGACTTGAGATCAATGATATCCACATTCAAGTCGATCAAATTTGTGATGTCACCTGCAGTCTGAAAGTTGGCTTCGAGCTTCTGAGAGGAGACCATGGACAGATTTGCGCTTGGTTGACTCTCAAAAATGTCCAAGTCCATAGGTGGAAAGAATTCGCCGAAGAAACGACGACCCAAGGTAGCAATACTGGCTCTGCGTTCGATGAATTCCGCCCGGTGCCCCCGATGAGTTCCTCCTTGGCTTTTAGTCTGCCGGGATGCGTCGAATTATCAGCCGGAGCTAGTCTAGATCCAGTGATCGGTCTGGCTAGTGTTTTGATGCCTTCTCAGAAAGCTTTCAGCAGGCGTCTTTCCGGTGAATATTCTTACAGTGACCACGCTGTACCAGGGACAGTCCACAAAAACCGTTTTGTGAGGCCTCATTCAGTGGATTTCCATATCAAGTTTTTCGACTTGTTTAGGTCAAACGGAAGACTGTCGACAAGCACCAATCGATTGTACCAGGAAAAGCAGACAGTCTCTGGGATCTTACTTGTTCTCCATAATGCCCTACATATAGCACATTCGATCCCTCTACGTATGCAATCCCAACCTCAAGACGGCTTACTATCTGAACCTGGTCCCACCTCACTTCCCTACTCTACTACCACTTCTCCCGGCTTTATTGCGGATGACCTCGCAGAACGTGATCATGATTTACCGCGCCTATCCCCTCTGTCGATCCTTCGCTGCTTCGAGATCGAACTTCCCTGCATCACCTGCACCCATCTTTCCTCCTTCCCACTATCGAGCGCAGGTGTTGATTCAGCCTCATGCCCGGAGTCTCCCTGTACGCCTGTTTCTTCGTCTAATCCTGGAACATCAACAGCACCCGGGAGGATACAGCCCTCAAATATGTTGAGCCACTTTCGAATTCAAGGCCTTGCTCTCAACATAGACTTGAGTGAAGATAAGCACGCGCGGCTGACCACGAGAAAAACTCACAGCGAATGGTTCGGTTCTGAGAATTCGATCCTTCTGCGGGTTCATGCCCGATGGAAGGAGGTGACTCTAAGGGCAGAATTATTGCCGAGTGGTATGAAATCCTTGGAGGATTGCACTTCAGCCATAAGTTGAGTCAAGCTTGCCTAACTTTTCGATCAAATCATCAAACCCGCCTACGTTCACCCATTACTAAGCAAACGCATACTCATATTATATTCTGTTTCTTGCTTTTATAGATTTCGATCTTCGCACCTCTCAGAAAGCACGAGTGCCACTTCTCCACATATCAGAAACTTATTGCACTCTCAGCTCGTCTTGGTTGCCGAAGACTCTGCGCGGAGAGCTTTCAACCAAACACAAAACATTGTCTTCCACTCGTTACGTCAACTTTACCGGAGATCACAATGCTCATATGTTGGTTATCGAACTTGAAATGGGTAGAATCGAAGGGCAGATATGTGTAGACGATGTATCTCTTGTGAACCTGCTGAATTCTACCATCTCAAAACGGCAATCTCATTCACAATCCAACGTCAATGACGATAGTTCTACTTCCATACCTGCGCATCCGCTTCACAAACATAACAATTTCATATCAGATCTTCCCAGGCTTGCAACCATAATATCTTTACAGTCATTTTCTTTCAATCTATATGGCCCGTCCATTCCTGGTCCTGTCGCATTCGGGCCTGGTTCAGCAAACGACATCACCCATACTGAGGCCAATGTTTGGAGAAGCTCAGATACGCTTACAGTTGGATGTTCAGCTCTGCATTTCACAACCACAGGTGAATACGTCGATCTATGTGTCAAGCATAACGAGCACCAGAAGCGTGAGGCAACGAAACGCGCCAGAGCCAACAAGGTTTTCATTCCAGTGTCGTTGCGCAATGTCAGCATCAGCAAAGGTCATAATGATGCTATCAAAAACGATAAGCGATTCAGTCATCCTGAGAGCATACTCACAAACCCACATGGAGAAGATCCTCAAGGGGACACTTCTAAGACCGGCTTATACACGCAATCATATCCTTTGCCCATCCCAACAGGTGTGGTTCCGCCGTGGAGGTCGAGACTCGAAATCTTTCGCGAAGCAGATTCAATTGATTTCGTTTATCAGTGTACAGCCACGCTGATCACAAGCTCAATCGACGTGGTCTTCTCCAGCAACATCTCTCCCATGAATCCCTACTTGGGGTTTGGCCCTCTAGGTGTCTCCGATCATTCGCGTGGAATCAGCGCACCGACGCAACATGAGCTCATGAACGTGAATTCAATCGAACTTGTCACAAACGTGAACGTAGCAGGATGGGATGATCAGTGAGTGTCGTCCATGTTCTTTGAAGCAGAGTCCATAATGGCTGATTGAAGCCTTGCATAACTGTTGCTCAGAACGCACCCCGATCTCTGTCCCATCATCGATTTGAGATCTCGCGAAGGTACTATGCAAGCCACGATCGGCGATTTGAATCTTGACCTGTGGCCGCCGAATCTGATGTCGTGTCTTGTGCACCTTTCGCGGGTGATGAAATCAACCAGCTCTTGCAAAGCTCCATCAAATGCTACATCACCTCAATTACCACCTCCACGCACTTCCCTATTTCCATTGGATGTTGCATTTTCTTTGAGTATCGCTACAATGGGCGTCAGAACGGCCAGTTTCGATTCTAAGTGTGACCCCAACATCGCTAGAGGAACTAGATTGGAAACCAAAGCGTTTATTTTCGAATTTATCCGGCAGTCAAGCGCCCTCTCAGGGCTGTATAGTTTCCCCAATAGACTGCGATTAGACCTAAAAGAAGACATTCGATTGCAGTCAAATTTGAAGCTTCTACAGAATCCCGAATATGACACTTGTCTACTCAAATGTGATGTAGAGTCTGTAAGAATTGTGTCTGTCCCAGATGTAAATGAAGCTCTGGGCATGCGGGCTCAGAGACAAGAGAAATTAGACAAGGACCGATATCAGTCACCGTTGTTGTGGGAACTCAAGAGCAGACTCCCTGATTCAAAAAGCTCGATTGGCAACTTACCCCCTGATGTAGAAAGCGAGTATGACAATGAAGATGTCGGTAAGGATGAATTTGGTTCGGATGTCTTGGAATGCAAGCGGATGTCCTGTCGAATCACTCTGCAAACTCTGAAAAAGCCAGCTGCAGCAGGACAGGACGAGCTCATAATAGCTTTGGACACCCGGACTATTAAGTCGCACATCAATGCCTTTCAAATTTACTGTTGTCTTTTGAGTACTTCGGCCTTGATCGGTCTGATAAAAGCCGGTACAAGCACTGCACCTGACCATGCGCCCAAAATTGTCAAGAACCGTCGGACCCTTCACATTGGCATTCGAGCGGAGATTCAAACCATTCACCTACATATGCTCTTGTCGCCGCAGGTACCCCTATTCATCGAACTGCGCCGCTTGTCTTTTCAGAGGTCCCAAAAATTCGGCATTGATGTTAAATGGGATACGTTATTGGCTGCCGGGAAAAATGTGACAAGCCCTCATCTATGGGATGATATCTTGAGAATCAAGACCTGCAAGATTAAGATTGTCGATACGGATCCTCAAGCACCATCCAATCTACCTGCTGGAAAAATCAATCGAGGCTGGCATCCTTTCATTGTTCTGATTGAGGGAGATGCAGCAAGACTGCGAATTCCGTTCAAGTTCGTCATTGCTGAGGTGATAGAAAGCATCTCCACCATCGTTAAGACCACCAAACAGCTCGTACATCAGTTCATCAAAGGTAGCTACAGCTCAGTGCTACAGCCTGTGATCGAGACGCCAAAACGTCTACCTGAGATCCAGATAAAGTTCCGGATCGTAGTTCTGCAAGCCGAGGATGATCCCTTTGAAAACAAATTGAATGCCATTCGACGAGCCGGTAAAGAAGAGGTTAAGGAACGTCTAGCAAGGGATGAAAGTTTTGAGAATAAAGTGAAGGATATACAATTGGGTGCTGCGTATGCATATCCAGTTCATCATTTCCGACGAGATAGCGAAACACACCCAAAATCTGATACCGGCAGTGTCAATCTCAGTGAAGAAGATGGATTCAACCGACATTCTTTAGACTCATCTTATTCAAGCCAACCTGAGACCGGGCCTCAGGTTTCGATCGAGGAAGCAGCTCGTCGCCTACAGGAGTATAACGCGGCAGCATGGATCAAACGCATCCGGAACGCAATCGCGGAGCAAGAGCGACAAGAAGATTGTATTCAACGACAACTATATGGACATGCGAGTCATAAAATTCATGACAAGTTCCCCATTGACATGCTGCCACCACTCAAGGCCAGTCCCCTAGTTCGGGTAGTGTTCAATTTTATAGAGATTGCGTTATACAAAGCCGACTGCGAAAAGGAAGAGAACGGGTTGATGGACTATTTGAATCGAGTGGGAAAAGGTCTTCCGAGAGACACGAAATTTTCCTTGATTGTTCCTTTCCATCTTAGCTGGCACATGGAAGGCGCATCTATCCGACTCCGTGATTTCCCGCTGTATCTATTATCAATTCCTCGACCTCAAGCCAGCGGTGGGCAACACAATCAGCGTGTACCGGATCAGTGCACTTGGCATTTGGACACTGACTTCGTCATTGCGGAGGAGATGTGTACCATCGAATCCGTCCGTACTGTTCCGAGCTTGATTGTCCCTAGAAAATATTGCAGCGAGGGCAAGATCTACTCAATCGAGGTTCCGCGAACTGTCATGCCAGTCAAAAGTTATGCCAATCCAGTGGTCAAAGTCAGACCATGGGCTCCGGTGAGATTGGGTTGGGGAAATTCAATGCAACCTGCGATCCAAGATATGCTTCGTGTGCTTGATACCTTCAGTAAAGCACCTGCAGACCCCTCAGACCGGCTTGGCTTTTGGGACAAGGTAAGACTAGTGCTTCACTGGATCGTGGAGATCAACTTCATCGGTAGTAAGACAGACGTGGTCTTACATTTGAAAGGTTCCCGCGATCCTTACGAACTGCTCGGAAATGGTGCTGGATTTGCGAAGGTATGGCGAGGGAATGTGAAATTCTTGCTCGGACATGTCAACGAAGATCAAGAGTTTTTGCAGATCAAGAGTGATCAGTGTATATTGGGAATTCCCAACTTGAAAGATCTCATCGACAATGCTGCTAGTGGTACGGCTCCGTTGCTGACTGCTACTTCTGCCGCTAGTTACAAGCGACGGTATCGCCAGGCTTCCGGCGCATCAGAATCAGACGATGAAAGCGATTCTGATACAGTCCGGTCAAGAAGAACAGAATTTTTGAAGATTGTGGGTAAGCTCACTAATGGAGTTCGATGGGGTATGGGCATTGTTTTGGAAAGGGCTTGCGGTGATCATGATAAAAAGACATGCGGGTGTGTTGGAACGACGTTCCATCGCAAGTGTCGTATTTTTACATTCAAGCCGCATTATCAAGTGGTCACTAAAATTCCGCAGTTTGTCGTCACTCCTGCTGGCGAGGTCAGTCTTCAAATATCATGCGAGCTGCGAAAGCCGACTGACATGCATATCTTATCTTACAGCGACGCGATTCATTCGAATCTTTTCGATCCGATTTCATACACTTTTCTATCTCACTCACATCACCCACCGATGATAAATATTTTTCCAGACGCCCTTCTGGCCAAAACTCCTTACATTTCGCACCTGAGGCTTTCACCCACTTCTGGTCATGGTGGAGAACCTTCGACAGTGCACTATCTCTACCAATTCGACAAGGCACGTTATTTCCCTCATCGCAATCTCCTTCCAAAAAATTCGGACGACATGTAGCCACGATTAAGTATCGTTTCAGCATCTCACCACTCTTCATTGCTCATACATACAAGTATGAGAACGCTTCGGATTGGGTTAGCGGTCAAAGCGCTGTGCTGGGCCTCAAAGCCAAGATATCGAGCTTCAATGTGGACATGCATACTAGAGCTGTTGAGACCACTATCCGTTCACCCGCAATGAAACAACCTCAAAAGATTATTCGCAAGGCGTTCTACAGGGCGGAGATTGATTGCCAAAATGTCGACATCCGAGCGATTTCGGCAGTTTTTGGATCGATGAGGAAAGCTGCTTATGCTGCCGATTTAGGCATGGCGACGGATGTCGACGAGGCAGAGACAATATCCGTTTTGAATGAGAGCAGGGACAAGGATGATTACTTTGTAGAGACCTCGGATCCAACACGGCGAGCTTCCTCGGTGGGCTATGATGGTCACAATGATAGGGATTCCGAATGGATCGACATGGACGACTATCATGATATTCTCTTTTGGCCTCAACATAATCTGGGTGAACATCCACATGTCAAAGTCTTGGACGTCCTCTCATGTCCAAGGATCAGCTACCTTCGTCGACCATCTTGTGTCACTCATTCGACGCTTTCTCACACAGGCGGCAGTGGAAATACATCAGATCTTGACGATAGTATCGACGGCCAACCGATTGAGAAAACTAAGTTTGGTGAAGAAGGTACCCACACCTGCCTCATCGGGAAAGCTCAAGGTACGTTGAGTGTCTCTCCTGTCTATCTCCGATTGATATTTGGTCACTCACTTTCACGCCCACCGTGGCTTCAGACCCACTATCTGTTCAAGTAGGCTTGCTGGATTTGAGATTGAAAGAGCTCGAACGCGAGAAAAGCTGGTATGATTCTAAGCTCTCTGCCAGAGTTCAAGTGGCAGTAAGTCATTATCCAGTCATCGATATATGGACCCTCCCCTCTTATATTGAGTCTTTTGCCTTTTTGGTATATTGATAGTCGTCATCCGATGCAGTCAAGAGACAAGAAATTGGTGTCCGTATGGAAACAGTCAAAGAACTACGAGCTAGAATGCTGGAGGTGAAGGACTCTGTCATAGGACTCAAGGACCATGAAGGCAAGGATGTATCTCCTCCGCACGAGGATCGTAAGGAATTCAATATCCCTTCGGTTTACTGGGCTGAAGAAGAAAAATTCTTGAGTGAAGTGGCCAGACAAGTTGGCGATGATAGTAGTATGTGGTCTAACAGGCTATTAGTCCATAATCCGTCCATCTTGATTTCAAATTCGACACGCGATGTTTTACTAAAGTATTATTACAGTTCATCCCAAAGAAGAGGCTTCATGTATCACGTATGTTCAGATCCAGACTTTCTTCTTCTGATGTTGAGCTGATCAGGCGGGTTCTCCCTTTGATGATCTGATCAGATCTCGGCGAGGGCTGTCAAATTCATTCTGGAGTTGGCGGATAAGAAGCCCGGATCAAGCAAGATGAAGCAGGAACCATCGAAGCGAAAATCTCGGATACGCAGCGGTGACTTCCGGAATTTGAACCCCAAATCGACTTCTGCGCATAAACCAGACTTCAATACTCGCCCTCAGTTCCATCGTCAAAGCTCCGCGCCTACAATGAGTTCAGAGTTCAGCACGGACGAGCAAGCTGAACAAGATATCCCTGATGATTTTATGGTCGACTTCGCTGACCTCGTGCTTCTGATGAGGCCTCAAATCGCGTTCAAGAGTGAAGTCGATGACATCTCAACTGTGATCCTGACAGCTTTACAAGTTCAATTAAAGAGTTACGAAATTTTAGACTCGGCGCACCTTGACGATCCAGTCAATGCAAAAGTAATGAGAAGAAACTTCAGTACAATTCGTGGTTTTCAAGTCTACTATCCCTCACACGGACCCCTGATACCCTCTCTAAGCGTTTCAGGTGCTGGAAAATCTCTCGCTCATCAATCCCTGGTCCCCGTGGAAGTCTTGGTTGATCTCAGATTAGAACCATGGGGTTTTGATCGCTTGATAGCGCGTTGCACAGTTGACATGGCATATGATAATTTCAATCAACTCAGGATCAAGCGTCGATCTGCAGGGGCCAATTCGAGCTTTTCGTCCTCAAGTCAACCTCACCTTCAAACATCCACCGATCACCTTCGAGTCGAGGTGGACGACGCACTCTCAGTACACGCGACTGCTCTTCATTACAGAGCAATCTACAATGTGGTGACTGATCTGTGTCTTTATACCGATCCAGCTCAAAAGAAGCGCAATGCTGCGCTAGAGACAATGCAGTATGCGTATGATGTGGATGACCTGGATGGAATGGCGGAACAGATACAAGAGCAGCAAGCGCGAATCCGCTTGGACAGAAGGCGAATAGTCGAAGAATATGCCCATTTGACTGCACTAGATGATAGTCGAATGTTTGAATTAACCCGACGGGAATTTAACCTTTGGGCCAACGCCTCAAATCTCAACCTTATGATCGAAGCTATCCGTCGTTCTCAAGAAAGTCGGCGGGGAAGATCCATGAAGGAGAATCAGGCCGGAGTGCAGCTCCAAGCGCACGCCAAAGTCATCACGTGGCACATGATTGCTGAAAACGGTGAATCGATCGCGAAGCTATCCATCACTAACACAAATTTTGATTGGTGTTCCCTTCCGGATACCTCCGTCAGTAATCGGCTCTATGTTCAAGACATGTTGGCACTCAACATAAGTGCCGACCAAAACCGAACATTTGATGAGATCTTGTCACGATACGAGCCTGTTTCCGATGGACAGTTCGATGGTCGGCCAAAGAAATTTTTGACAGCTGTTTGGAAGACTCTCCCTCCGGTTGGTGGGATATCAATTGTGGAATCCTTTCTACTGGACGTCCATCCAATACGATTGCAAATTGAACATGCAATCGGTGTCAAAATGCATGAGTATTTGTTCGCCCGTAAACCTGTCCCAGGAGATGACATCGAGCGCGATACCGCGGAGCCGCAACCACGCGAGTGGCTCAAATCTGGTGACGGTGATTCGAGACCATTGTTACCAAGATCCCGATCAACATCTCACACTCAAGTCCACAACCAGCGCTCTCAATTCGGTGAACTTCATTCCGACGACAAGCGAAGCGGATTGATGTCCTCAGTGAACTCACAAGACTTGTCTCACGAGATCTCTACTCGGCCACGGGGTCGACCTGGTGACACTACAATGCATCTTAAGCCTGACTGGAAGTCCGCATTGTCCGGGCCTGTGCAAGCCTTGTCTAGTAGTGCCAGCAGTTTTCGCAGCAACCGTGCTCCCTCCATAATCAGTGTCTCTTCAGACGGGCGCCGATCGAACTCGGCGTTAGGGACTGCATCTGATACATTGCTGCATTGGAACAAGCACAAAAACGAAGATGCCGCAGAAATGAAGAAACGTGCTGGGTTGTATAAGTCCTTTGCGTTCATTGATGTGGCACCGACGACCATCTGTGTGTCTTATAGTGTAAGCGAAGTTTAGACAGACTTTGGGCATCGTATTTTGACCGACTCCCTAATTTTGACTTTGCTTGTTTGGCTCAATCTATAGGGCCCGAAATATCCTGATATCTTCGATCTAGTAGTCAAAGTACCACCATTCCATTTCGAATCTCGTACTTGGTCTTACAGCGAGTTTTTTGATGAAATACGAAAGACTTGTGTTTCTTCACTATTCAAGCAATCGCCATCAATCCTTGGGCAGATCATCACCACAGCTCGTAAAAATAAATCTGTACCAAAGTTCATGGGCAAAAAAGTAGCATCTGGCTTCAAACTAAAAAAGCGGGGAATATTCGGTACTTCAAACAGCGATTTGAGATTTTCAACGCAAACTGACTCCAGTACTCACTGTGTAGCCAACCCAACACGCGATGATGATATTGCAGGATCCCGCGTCTCAGATGTATCCGACCGCAATCTCGTGTCAGCCTCTGGTCCGTTTGCAAGACCGGAAGTGGGTAACACCTATGTCAAGCCTACAAGGTCATTATCTCTTGAAGATCTAACCACAATTGACGAGCCCGTTGGATATGGAGCCTCTAAATCTTCCGAAACATCTGATTCACGTTGCCGTCCGCGACTTCCGCTACTGGGATTCGCGTCGGCATCGGGCTCAAATCACAAGCGCCGCGATCCTTGGGACGATCCGCCACGCCCGTCAACAATCCTCGAACTCGAAGAGTCAGCCTCAAATACTGGTGTCGAAGTCGAGAGTAGACCAGTAACAGACGTAAGTTTCCGGCGATGCATCATGAAAGTGGGCATTGTATCGGTCAACGTGCTCGCTGACTTATCTATATACAATGCTCGTTTTTCTCACAGAATACTTATCATTCGAGTGCAATCGAAGCAGCCAGCTCCCCAAATCTAGGGTCTAACATGTCCTCAGAAGACCCTCGATCTAGATCTGCTTTGACCAAGAGTAGTACAGGAAGCCAGGCCACCATCGTGCCATTTCCGAGTGAAGGCAGCGGTGCAAAAGTTCATCGAGCCGAAATAGGGAAAGGATCCTCTGGGTCATGGCGCTTTCGGCGAAAAAGTGATGGTGCATTATCGTCTCGCAGGCCCACTGAATCCAACCATTCCGTCCCAGTGCCTCCCCTCCCTTTTAACTATCGAAATATGGATAAATAGCATCATTCGTAATCACTCTTTCTCGACAAATTAATTAATCACAGTCATCAGCCCCTCCTAACTTATAAACCATTCATGATATGAATGTTAATTTCGTCGCTAGATTTGAATAGGTTTTGGAGTTGAGATCTGACATAGTTACTGTCACCAAGTCTGCACTTCGATCGTTTTGCTTCCACTTGCTCTGTATACATAGTTTCCCTGTGAAGTCATTCTTCATGTTGATGCATTATCAATTAATATTCCTGTAAATTTATCTTCTCTTTCAATCATCAACCATTACTTTGGTTTTCCTATCAGTTGTTTTACCTTTTTCTCTCTATTTTTGACATCAATCTTTCCTTTTTCAATCAATTGCATAATTCATTGATCAGACGTTTATCTTCTGTGTTGGTCTCTTTTGACACATGATCTTCTGATTCACACATAGCCAAGAATACTGGAAAGGCATAACTACTGTGTTGTGCAGGATGGCTATCCAGTATGTACATTGCCCTTTTTTATCACTTCCTGGTAGCCCAGTGCCTACTATCATCCTTATAGAATTTCTGATCTTTGCACTTGCCTTTATCCCAAAGGCTTATCAAGTGTGGAAGATACCATACTGGTGCACTGTAAGTTGCATGCTTTACTGCCACACCACTGAGCGCCAATCAATGAGTCCAAGTGCAGTACACACTGTTGGTTTCCTCCTGAGCCAACACCTGAATTCTTCATGCGTCCAATCATAATTTCTACATTACAATAGAGATAAATTTATACTCAACCCTTTTTCTGGGAAAACAGTCTATTCTCAAGGCCAAGTCAATTCACAAAAGGACATTGGGACAGACATTGTGATAAAATGGGTTGATGACCATAATGTAGGAGTACATTGGAGAAATATCAATTGGAAATTCAATTCCTGAGGGATGGGGGTATTCACAAAACTGCCTTTATCATAATTTTGATATTGGTCCAAAAGAGCCCATGTAGTACACTTGTCCTAATATCTGACTCCAACAGAACACCCACATACCACTCTTTAGAAGCATTCAGTCTCCTGCAGTATTTTTCAAAGCTTTGAATAGTGTCTAATTTTATTCATCCAGGTGGGATAGAAACTTTTTCTCACTTGAATTAAAAACAAACCCTTTATTGACAAAAACCAGTTTGATATCACATTCTTCATGTATTTGCTCATCCCTACTGTGACATCTGAAGCAGAATCAGAGAGAAGCAAGTTTGGTATCAATTTGAGCATGTGTGATGAATAGACATGACCTCAGTAGTCAATGATATCTTGCCAAGCGCCATAAAATTGGCTCAAATGACAATACACATATGCCAAGAAAGACTATGAACAGCCAGTAATTATGGTAGAAAAGCACAGAGAATTGTTCAAAAGATCAACAAGAGCTCTTGAAAGTTTTGAATCTCCTTTGAAGATTGGAAAATAGATGAAAATGAGTTTAGAGACAGTCAAATGTTCAAATATTGATTACATGAATATAAGTAAAAACAAAAGTTGTAGATCATGTGCTCAGATATGGTCAAAAGGGCAATTTCATGGGATGTCAACTGCAGATTTAATGATGGATGGGTTTGATGAGAGGTGCAGTTGAACAGACCAGAAATCTACAGCCAGCACCTCATGACTCATCACTAGATCATCGTTGGTGGCGAAAATGTTGTTTGTGTCAAATTAACTCAAACTGTAGTTTTCACCTTGTGCGCATTCAATTGAGAGTCGAGACGGCTTCAAGATTCATCATTCTAAATCAACTGTCAAGTCAATCGTACGCAGGTTGAGATGGCTCCACAAATCGAGTTTTCTAAGAAAGTGAGCATACGAGCGTTAACTTCATTTGATGTTCTGTAAAGATTCTAATCAGTCCTAATCATCTTCCTTATCATGCCTGCTTCAAATCGAAAGACTGTGATCGTCACTGGTGGTGGTGGTGGGTTGGGTAAATGCTATGCACTCTTCTTCGCGTCTCGTGGTGCGAATGTGGTGGTCAATGATACGAGAAAACAGGCGGCAGATCAACTAGTAGCCGAGATCAAATCGAACGGCAAAGGTCAAGCAATCGCCAATTACGATAATGTCATCGAAGGGCATAAGATCGTCAAACAAGCCGTTGATGTGTTCGGTTCCATTCATGTGATCCATCATTCTTCTCAATTTATGTCTTCGACTATGACTGCATCGAGTTTACTCATCCGCTCAACTTTGATTACAGATCCTCGTCAATAATGCAAGCGTCTTGCGCGATAAGTCTTTCGAGTCCATGTCCGATCAAGACTGGGATACAGTTCAAGCCGTTCACGTTCAAGGTCCTTATGCTTGTACCAAAGCGGCTTGGCCTATATTCCGCCAGCAGAAATATGGGCGAATCATCAATGTGAGCCATGCTACATATCCAGCTTCAGAAAATATTGGTTTTGGACATTCTGGAGCCCTCAAACCTTCCCTGATCTGTTGCCCTAGACAACTTCTGCGGCTGGTATATATGGAAATTTCGGGTTAGCTTCAACTTGAACCCACCACACATGATCTGATATGCCATGACATTGACTACCCAATTTATACCATCTACAGCCAAGCGAACTACTCGGCTGCTACATTATCTCAGGTGGCTTTTGCCAAAACGCTGGCTCGGGAAGGTGCAAAGTACAACATTATCGTCAATGCTATAGCTCCGGTAGTTGCTTCTCAAATGACGGCGACCATCATGCCACCGGAGATGTTGAAGGAATTAAGCCCAGAGTCTATTGTTCCCCTTGTCGCATTCCTAGCCTCTGATCAGACCAAAGAGAGCGGTCAAGTTTTTGAAGCTGGAGCTGGATGGTACGGAAAGTTACGTTGGGAAAGGACTCGAGGCGCAGTCTTCAAGGCAGATGATACTTTTACTCCGTCCGCAGTATGTCTCTTTCTCAGCCCCGAACTAGAATCCTTGAGATTTGAGCGCACGCGGTAATGGTTTTATGCGTACCGTACTTCCTTTATAGATCATGGCTCGATTTGACGAGATCAACAATTTTGATCAGGTCGAGCACCCGGAAAACATCGCCGACACCTATCTTCTAGATTATTTGGAACAAGGGAAACAACTTTCTACTAATCCACAGTCGTTTAAGCCACTCACTTATGACGGAAAAACTGTGATAGTCACTGGTGCTGGCAATGGGGTAAGTAATTGTCGATAACAAACAGAAGCATACTATGTGGCTCATTCCTTCCTCTTTGAAAATCTGACCATAGATAGGAAGAGCTTATGCTTTGATGTATGGCAAGCTTGGTGCGAATGTCTTGGTGAACGATATGGACGCGGAAGCTGCAAGCAGAGTGGTGGATGAGATTCAGCGTCTTAGGGCTAAGGCGATAGTCAATACTTCTTCTGTTGAGGACGGACAGAACATCGTGAAGGCCGCTTTGGACAGCTTTGGAAGCCTACATGTTGTTGTCAACAATGCTGGTATACTGCGTGACAAAAGCTTCACCTCTATGACTGACGCTGAATGGGATATCATTCAAAAAGTTCATCTTAGGGGAACTTACAGTGTTTGCCATGCCGCGTGGCCAATCTTCATAAAACAAAAATTTGGCAGGATACTCAACACTACTAGTTCTGTAGGTCTGCATGGGAACTTTGGTCAGGTATGTAAAACAGATCTACCTAGGTGAGGAAAATAAGTCCACCTGCTGAATATCTCTTGGTTCTGTACCTGATGCCTGATATACAATAGGCAAACTATAGTGTGGCAAAGGCTGGCATCTTGGGCTTCACACAGACTCTGGCAATTGAAGGAAAGAAATATAACATCCTCTGTAATACTATTGCCCCAAATGCTGGGACTTCTATGACAGCTACTGTTTGGCCCAAAGAGCAAGTTCAAGTGTTTAAACCTGACTTTGTTGCACCACTGGTAGGCTATTTGACCAGTGAAGCAAATGAACACACTAGTGGTCAGCTGTATGAAGTTAGTGGTGGTTGGTGTGCAGCTGTCAGGTGGCAAAGATCGTATGGACTCTCAGTGAGGCATTTCTTCATAGCTTATTGTCCCTTGAGTTTAGATCTGTCTAACAAGTGTGTAATACATAGCTGCATTCTGGTCAAGTCTCTCCAGAAAATCTAGCAGCTCAATGGGATCAGGTTGTCAAATTTGATGAAAAGGCAACTCACCCAACATCCACTACTCAATCTTTAGAACAGATCATCACCAACTTTGGATCTCAAGCTGAAAAGGGGTCAAGTCCGGTACCAAGTTTCAAGAATCAAGATTTCTTTGTGTCTCAGCAGTCTCAATCACCTGTGGTATGTTTCTGTCCAAGAGGAATAGTTGAACTGACCTGTAAGAGTGTTTGCTAAGGCAAATAAATTACTTGTCCTCCACCAGGCTGAGGATGACGACTTGGTGCCGCAACAGGAATGGCATGCCCGTTATCGTAAATTTGCCAGCTGGGATGTCAGTGGCTGTGATTCCTTCTTACTTTCCTGTCCAGCTATTCTTACATCTGACCATTCACCTTGTCTTTCATTCACATGTAGCATCTTATCAAGAGTGTCCGGACTGTCCAAAGGGTTGTCAACAATCATGAGCAGGGTTCAAAAAGGACCCCCAAGGAAAATTTGAGTGATACACTATTTGTTTGCTTATTGTGGTATGCTATCCCTTGCCTGATGACCACCTTGATGACAATTGACTTATCTTTACCAGAAATTGAATATAGGCGGTCTGGTAAGACAACATGGGTACCAAATGCAGTTGCTAGAATCAAGCTTCCACAAAAGATGCTTGACTTTTATGAAAATGTAGGATGTTCACTGTGCCAACCTTAACAAGGCAACACTGTAGTTTTCTAACTTACCTCCAATCACACAGGAAACAACGACAAAATCATCTTCCAAATCCAAATCCAGGATGAGCCCTGGTCACCTTTAACATCCCATTCTCTGAAGAAACTTTGACATCTACTCACCAGCCTGTAAGACAGTAGTTAGTATGTTATGTACTATTATGCTTTTATGTGCTGGTGAACTATATAAATTGTGTGAAAGCTGTTAGACCTTCACTGATTGACATTTATGTGTAATTTGTGCTTATACATTTCACACTATTAATAGAGTTTGTTTTATTTCCTTTACATATTTCAATCTGTTTTTGATGTTACAGTCTGTGTACAAAGCTTTCAAATCTAGTTCATTTTAATGTATCATTTGTGTTACATATTTTAATCAACTGTTGGAGTGCTTTCTGAGCTCTTCTCTCTTCAACCATGATTATTCAATACACTCTTGGGTGAGTATCTCAAAGCTTGCACAAATGTGGATTGATTCATCTTTTAGGGTCTGAATCATATCTTGCCCCTGCTCTGACAGGTTCCCCAGATTGAATTGAAAGCTATGTGACACTTCTGAGGACTTATAGTAAAGCTTGTATTGGGGTGGATAGACTCTCTCTCCTCACCTTTTTTATTTGCTTGTACGGATTTGTAGACTCAGGTTGCAGACTAAAAGTAATCAATACCTTTCTTATATGGTTGTACTGATTCATAGACTCAGCACTGTGTATTGGGCAATGAGCCCCACTTGCTCTCTAATTTAGGACAATCCATTTTGAATCACTTCTGCTTTGTAGAAAGGTCCAAAAGTTCAAACTCAAATAATCCTTTCAAAAACCGGACCTTATCTCATCTTTATCTCCGTGAATTCAACATGGATCCTTCCAATCCTTCTCCCTCTGCAGGCTCCCTCTACAATAACTGGTACAAAAAGTCCCTCTCCTGTCACTAAACCAATGCCATATTGACTAGGGCTGCAAACCAACCCCAAAATTACAGGCGGCCCTGGGGCCAAATTTGGCCTTGAGAAAACCCAGTGACCTCTCAAAATGGCTCAGGGCTAGCCCTGCATCTTGGGCCTTGGGGCTTAGCACTGGGTGTGCAATGATTGTTTAAGATCTACATTAGTACTAGAGCATAGGCGGGTCAGCCCGCCACTCAGGTTTTTGGAACAACTCAAGATTCCATACATGTAGAGTACCGCAAGAAGACTTACAGAGAAACATTAAACATAGGCTCAGGATATATTGAATCCAAAAAACACTATAAACTGTAAAAGGAAATACACTTGTATAAGTTTTACAACCGAGAAATCTATTATAGAAATAAAGATACAGGATAAGGAACTTAGAGATAAATCCCTAAATGGAAATGTATTATTATGATTACTTTGATAGGATAAAAAAGGGAAGAGCGCGTCTAGAGAAAGTCTCATGCTTTCCTAAAAGTGTTTGACAAAGCCATCAGTGAAATAAAATAGGAGAACAAAGAAGGAACGGATGTTCCGGAATTACAATAGGTGGTGTGGTGATCAATTTATAGCCGTGATTAGGAAAAAAATTAAAAACTTTTTAAGTGCTTTAGAAATTTATTTAAAGGGTTCTTTTATTATCAATACATCAATATAATATTATCTTTAATTTCATCGTGGTAAAGTGGTAAACAAGCTATACAAATTTATTTTTACATAATACTTTACAAATTCAGAAACAAGAAAGTTTAAAATCAGTTGATTACTAAAATGAGGGATTTAAAGAAGAAGATCTTAAGAATAAAATTAAAAATTGATCATAAGAAGAAAGAACAGCAAAGTTGAATTCAATTGAAGAAGGATGATTAAAGAGAAATGACGTCAAAAGTGGTAAAATGATTGAAATTTAGGTTTTTAAGAGTTAATAAAAATATTTATAAAAAAAGTGAAGGCGGGAATGGATTGTTGAGATGATTTTAGGTAGGGTTTGATAAGAGCAAAATGGGGCTTACCTTAGAGAGAAGTGGTGAAAATCAGGGGGAAAGGATGGAAAGGGAGGATTTCGAACATTTCGAACGCGGCCCAAATCTCAATGATGTGCGATCTGATCAAAATGATGGTTTTTCATTAGTAATACATATCAAAACTTCACCGAATTGGCCGAAAAATGGCTCAATCGACGCAGAATCTAAAGATCTATAATGTACAAACTTCACTTCAACTATATCAAGACTCATAAAAAACTTTTATAATAAGAAACAAATGAAAAATATGAAATTCGAGAATGAAAATCAGCGCATATGTAATATTGGTAAACAGGCTGTATCATGGGTTTTAGCTACTGTATTCATATGTAATATGGGTTTTCAACGTGTAATAACTTACAGAATAAGGTTTTCTCATTATTTACAACTCAATAACTTTATCATTACTCATCAGAAGGTGGGATTGTGGCGTATGGTCTTGGATGGTAAACAAAGATCTATTCAATGCACTTTAGTAATCAAAAATTGAACAAGAATTGAAGAAATTAGTAATTTTGAAAATCAGAAATGGCTTATTTAGAATCAAAAGAAGATCAAATTAACAATCATGAAGGTTTACTATGAGTAATTATGATGTAATAAAGATGAAAGAAATTAAGTTTGATCATAAGAAGAGGCTATGACGTGGTAAGAGGTATATTGAAGTGGTAAAGAAGAGGTTATGAGGCTGTTTACCGTGGATTTCTTTTTTGAAATGGGTTATATATAGTTGTAGTTGGGTTGTAAAGAGTTTTTCTTCCTTTTTTCTTTATCTTCTATGTGGCTATTATTTTGTTTATCATTATAAACTTATTTTAGTAGTATCAGATCACTTAAATACGCCCTTTATCAATGTTATAAAGAGAAATTTACTTTAAAGAATTGTATTGTAAGACTCAAAAGTCATTGGGAATAATACTATTAAAAGTATTGAGTTTATTAAATCAATCAAGGCGCTTTTCTCTTATTCATAATAATAATATTTCCTTTAAATTCTTATCAGTACTCCATCAATAAATTCTTATTGATTGGTTTTAGAAGAGCAGTCTTAGACAACTTCTACTAATTATAATAGTAGATTATCCTCTTCACGTGTTGTATAACCCTTGTTGGGTTATAAATACTACAGTGGTCAGCGGAGGAATTGAGTAATTGGGGTAGAAAACATGACAATTCACTTGATTAAGTAAAAGGATGGTTAGTGCGCTTTCCATTGTAAATAAAAAAATGAATAGAGTGAATAGTGCGCTTTTCACTGGGTGCTTTTGAAAGATGTGAATAGTGGATACCAGTAAAAATAGGGGCGAGCAAAAAGGTATAAATAGCAGGCATTAGAAATCTAAAATGCCGGCACATCTGGCCATTCCGCGGGCACCTTAGGTCAAATGACCTCTGGAACGCCTCCAAGCGGAATGTGTCAGCTTACGTCTAAGCCCCACCTTTAAAGCATAGTCTTAGTTAGCAGAATTGCTGCAGGATTGATGCTTCAAAGGGGGGGGGCTTAGACGTTTAAGTTTATGTAATATTCTAACTTTGACTCTTATGGGAAATCTTTTCTGGCAGAAAAAAGGTTGATGGACCCACTGGCCCATGGACTGGTGTGCCCATATGGCTCTTGTGAGTCTCATCAAGCTAGGTTCCAAGGCTCCAGGGCACGTACTGTCTGCCTCTCAGAAACTGTTGGGCAGACTTGGTTGATTGGGGTTGGGTTCAGCTCACAGCCCTAATATCAACAGGATGATCTTCATACAGATGGAATGAATTTTATTAAGCCCTATCATCAAAATTGAATGAGTTATTAAGGTTTTATGAATAAAACCTGGATGAAAAATCCAACTGTTGTACTATACACCAGACTCAAATGTTGGATAACTATGAGGTACATCAATATACATGTAGATAAAAATGGAAAATCATTTCTGCCATATATGTCCCCACATTTTTTCTCTATACAGCTCTCCTGTATGACCTGTATCTCTATATGTAATGAATTGCTGATTACATATGAAAAGTTGGATTCTGTGTAGTTTTTTGTATTCAAGGAAAGATATGAGGCATGATATTGTCAAAATGATTGTAAACAGTTATTTATATGTATATTGATGAATCTGATCATTTTTTGCCATATGATTCTCCACGTCTCTCATTCAATTGCACAGCTATGAGGAATGCATATTGAATACTCATCAGGAGTCCCTTGGCATACTTATAAGTATCATGGCACAAAAAGTTAGGAAGGCCAAAAGTATCAATATTAAACCTGCTTTTCTGATTGGTAGTGTTGATGAGAATATCTATATGGAACTATCCAAAGGCTTCATTGATCCCAACAAACCTGAAAGGGTGTGTGAAATTTTGCAATCCTTGTATTGTCTGAAACAATCCCCTTGAGCATGGAATGAAACTCTTCATGAGTTTCTGCTTTCTACTGGACTCACTTGATCATTTCACAATCCATCTCTGTATTTCCAGAAAAATAATGGGTTGTTAGGTTTGACTCCTGTGCATGTTGATGACTTATCAATCACAGGAACAGATGATTTCATTTCTTCCCTGGCCAGTTCTCTTCCCAAGCATTTTGAGATCTCAAAAGATGAACCTCTCTTCCATTTCTTATCACTTCAAATCACTTGTCAATCTGAAGGAACCACATAAATCTCTCAATCACATTACAATTACAACCTGTGTGAAACATTCCTTCCATCAGATTTTTACTTGTTCCATTCCCCAGAAATGGTAAACTTCCACACCCATACTCAAGTCTCATCAAGGGTCTTCTATGGGTTGCTCAATGTTCTTGACCTGGTTTTCTTTTCCTGGAAATCATCTACAGTAAACCCTGTACTATCCAGTACTCTCCAACCCGGTAGCCTGCCAAATCTGGTAGCGGAGGTTTCCACCAGCTCAGTTCCCAGCTAAATAACCGGTAGCCTGCCTTAGATGCTGTCCAGTTGATAACTTTCAAAGTACCGGGTAAAACAGGGAGAAAAAACACTGTATTTTACTATAAAAGGACCCCAAAGCTCAAACATTAGGGCAGAAAAAATCATTCAAGGTTGTCTGAACCACCGGACTCTCCCTTTCAATGTGTCTCTCCTCCCTAATCTTACTCAAAATCACTCAAAGTGATCGGACATGAGCATTTAAGAGGAGTTATTTGATTTTTTTTTCTGAAAAGATTTTCAAATCCGGTAGCCTGTCAAACCCGGTAGCCTGTCAAACCTGGTACCAAGGGCTTCCACCAAGTGTACCGAATAGTACAGGGTTCACTGTATCTCCATTTTTACAGAAGCCAAATAAAGATCACTGGTAATCAGCTTTACAAGTACTTTCATATCTTGATGAGACAAAAGAAAAGAGATTACTTCTGAGCAGATATAGCACTTCAATTTATAGCTTTGAATTTTATTTTGCCCAGAAATGATTGCCAGATCTTCTCTGTACATCCATTTCTACAGTGGCAAAATTCTTGTTGCCATAATTTAATGCTAAAAATTTTGTAGCAAAACTTTGTTGGTGTAATGTTTTGTGAAATTTTTGTAGAATTAAGGAGGCTCAGGTCAAGACTCTTACAGTGGTTTGTTGAAAAAATTGGGGGAAATTTGTTATGGTACTGTGTTGTAAAGAATTTTCCCAATTTTTAAAAAAGTACCATAAAAACGTTGACTTGGGCCAAGACAAAGTTTTCAACTTTCTCAAATCTCAGTGGTAGAATCAATTTTCTTCAATTGCACACTTCATGAATCATTTGCTGAGCTGCCAACTTACCCAAATTTGCTGCTCAAAAAAGTTTTTTACGCTCAAATCAGCAAAAAGATCTGACTTGAGCCCCCTTAATCACACTATAACTACAGAGTCACAGACATTCATAGCAATGGTAGGAGATGCTCCAATTATTACAGGTTAGTAACACAGTCAAAATTTCATAACAAGTCAAAGTCATGTATGATGAACCAAACAGATGCTAGAAAATCAGAGTCCAGCTGGCACATGGGAGTAAGGTATGCCTTGACTTGACAAATTCCCTCTTGTGCAGATGTGTCTGCACCCTTTTGTACACAGCTTACAGTCAAACCTGCACAATCACATGATCTGGGTGGAAAGCTTTTTGTATGCATTAAGACTGGTTATGCATTTCACTTGTCAAGTTTGGCAGTGAAACATAACAAGATCCTGGATCTTTTGTACGCATTATCACGGGTCATGCACCTGCGCGGGTATGCAATTGCGCGGGTTGGACTGTACACACCTGGATTGTGGTGTTGCTTTGAAAACACATTACTCCCTCTTGATCACTAGGAGCATCTCCAATTCTTGGTGTTAAATTTGGGTTTAGTTAGGCTAAAGTTAAAGATCTTTAGCCAGGGTTTACCAAATTTGGCGGTCAATTATACAGTAGACTCTGAGAAAACTACCCCAAAAATTGGGTCAAAAACTATTGTTTTTTGCTGAGTATTGGTTTTGTCAAAGGAAATCTCACTGTAAATCAGAATTTATTGGGCCAAAAATGTATTGGTTTTCCAAGATTATCGTTTTTGACGGCTATCGGTTTGCTCAGAGTCTACTGTATTTGATCCAAATTTAAAGACTGAGTGCACGTTTGTTGGCTTTAGTCCCAACCTAAGATTTTCCTTGAACATGACACAACCAATTATCTTTGTGATTCTTTGATGCATGAATGATATGTTTGCAATCAATCAATCATCACACTTGGATCTTCTCAACTCACATACACTTCTTGGTTAACAAAGCTCCATTGAATCAGTCAACTGATCAGTAAAGTTCTCATTTTGTACAATTACTTTTTCACAATCTAGATGGTTGATCATTCTGATTGTGCCAGATTGCATTAAAAAGCAAAAAAAGATACTGAATGGAATATACAGAGGATCTTGAGATGTTGAAAAAATCAAGATGGAGGATTAGCAGTTTGAGGTGATACAGGTTGAGATCAAGTCAACGGAAATAGCTGGACAGAAGGAATTGGGATATCAGCTATTGAAAAAGGTTGAGACAAGCAGGGAAGGAGATTTAGGAGAACGGCATAGAGGTGGTTGGGGAATTGGCAATTTTGAGGTTGAGAACAAGTGTCAAGTGGGGCAAGTGAGAGGTGAGTTGAGTTAACTGACCCTTAAATTGACTGGTGTTGAATTTAACCCAGGCTAGAGAAACTTTAGAGAATATTTGACTAACCCTTTCTGAAAGATTAACTGTTGTGGATTTTGGAGAATCTTTAGTTAAATACCCAACTATTCCGGCAAGTTGACCCAACAATTGGTGATTCTCTAATAGCTAGGTACCCTCATGACCAGATACTTTTTCAATGCAATGGTGTGAGCCCATCCAAAAGGGGTCAATGAAGCTGTAAATGAAGTGAGGAGAGCATTCATTTGTGGAGGCCAGTCCATGTCAGAGCTGGAATGAGACTGATGAGGGCTATTTCAATCAGAATGGGCTGAAGGTGTAACAGTGAGGGTTGTGTGATGATTGTGTGATAAATACTTTGAAAAGGAATGGGCATGCCTAAGATGAATTAATGGAGCTCAGAAGGGGGTTAGGGTCATAATCATGGTGTGTTTCATGCTGAGACTGGCCGTAGATACTGTGGAATGGGATCTCTACAAGGGGTTTCCTTCAAGTCCTAAGAGGATTGTTGGATGGGGGGAGGGAAAACTTAACCAAGTTCCTTGTGAGCTGTACTAGCCAGCCAGGGACTTATGCCTATTGTCAAAAACATGGCATGAGATCTGTCAGGGCTTTTTAGAAAAAAACAGTGTCCTTATAAACCTTGTTTTATGATTTAAACTTGCCTTGCCATCAATGTGGAAAGTATTGCATCTTGATCCCCTATACAATCTCTCAGTCTTTATTTCTTCATATATTGAGTGTTTCTGTAGATAAATGCAAAGTCCTTCCAGGCTCAGAGTCAAAAATTACAGTACTTTGTGTTGCTCTGTGTCCAAAATTTAACTTTTGGTGTAAAATTGGGAAACCATTCTTTCTGTATATATTTAGAACCAATCAAGATATGGGGAAACCAAGGGCGCAATATTAGGGGTATTCAAGATCTGAGAAGTGGGCTCCAGAAGTGTCAAGAAGTGACCTCCCAGAAATTTCTTGGACACACTTGAGAAACTTCTGGAGCTTTTGTCAAACATGCTCAAGAAACATCTGGATTGGAGGGTAAACCTTGTGATAGCATGTAACACCTTTGGGTCCCTTTAACGCTTGCTGCCGCACTGAGACCCGTGGCATGCTCAGGTGGTATGATGTGACGTGATACATATCACCACTTGATTGGGGTCTCAAAGTTGAAAGAAAAGCTCCAGAAGTGTCACTCGAGAAAATTCTGGAACCACTTCTGGATGTCACTTCTTGACACTTCTGGAGCCCACTTCTCGAATCTTGAAAACCCCTATTGTAGAGAAGATCAAGATACATGAGTTTTGTCATTGATGTCAAGGCAAGTTAAATCACAAAAAAATGGTTTATAAGGACACTGTGTTTTTCCAAAAAGCCCCAACAGATCTCTTGCCATTTTTGTGACATTAGGTGTAAGTCCCAAGCTGGCAAGTACAGCTCACAAGGGACTTGGTCAATTCTGGGGGATGGGCTTCTTTTGGCTGGGACTCTGAGTAAAAGTATTTGACTAGCTGTGAAATGTGTGTCTTGGCATCAAAGGTCTCACCAGGCTTGTTACAAAGTGATACTTGGATTTTTTACTTCAACCAATTCACTTTCTTATATTCAGAAAGATGATCATATGGAATCAAACCAACTGAAAAACTCACAGAGAAGTGCAGATTTATGAGGAGGGAGTGACAGAGATTTGACAAATTTTAATTTCACTTCAAATAATACATTGCAATACTGTGGGACTTGGAGAATGAGATGAATTGAGGAGCTATTGTGAGCCAGATTTATCCATCACAGTGAGATTTGCAAGTAGTTACATCTCACCTGTACCAAGCCCTCAAAAATCCAATCTAGCGTGTTGAGTCAAACCTTTCTCTGAGAATTGTCCAACACCTTGATTCATCACAAATATGACTCATTAGGCTAGTCCATCAGCTAGGTTCATATAATGTAGCCACATGTCAGGAAACACTAACAGATCTTTCAAACAGCCTGTCTGGGTTACATCCTGTCTATATTTAAGCCTTGACATCAATAGATGGCCAGGTACAACCCAAATAGCCCCCAAAGGAAACAAACCATCCAACCTTGGTCCCAAATCCTATAAATTTGAACCAATCTAATCAATCTTTACTGTTTGAAATTCACAATATCTGTCTTGCCAGACCATTGTTGGTCCATGAACTGTTACAACTTCCTCATCTATACAAAGCTTTGGTATTCTTGAAATTACACAGTCTTCCTGAAAACTGAAAAACGGGCATACACCTTATTTCCTCTTGATTGGCCTTTGTAGACTCTGGAGGCAACAAATTGGGGCTGATTATGCAAGGTCTGATTCTGTTGATGTAAGGTGGGTTTTTATAAACAAGTAAAGGTATCTATTTTGTATTATAAGCTGTATTACCACAACATCTGTGGTGTAGGGGTTATCATCTGAGCTTCCCAAAGTGGATCTGCTCAGGACCCGGGTTCGAGTCTCGGCGGATGTACTTTTTTGACCACCGAAAGTTCACTCAACGTATTCCTCACTTCTTTCCTCGCTAAGAGCTATCTGAAGGCTGAATTCTACGATCCTGAAGACGATGTGCCATCTTTTCTATTTCATGAATGGTGGCCCTTTGTAAGATACAGACGAAGAACCCTACAGTGACTAACCGTCAATTCAATGGTTTGGTGATGACCAATAGTCGCAAATCAGAGTTGTGCTCAACCTGCAATCTCACAGTTTGACTGCATGCGCACCTTCAGTTCTCTACTCAAGTCTGTCATGCTGCCCAACCCTAGCGGTCGACATGTCCAGCATAATGGTAATTGTACAATAATCAATCTCAAGTTTTCCTTGATTATCAACTGGCTACACAATGTGATTTCATGTACAAATGAAAAAGCTCTCAAACGTGCTGCCATAACTTGCAGGGTGAAAATCCTCTAATGATTGATATGAGTGGCGATGTTGGGCACCTGGTCTTAACCAATGAGATGGGTCAAAGCTATTGACGCGAATTGATGGAGATAGTCGCATTGCAGCTCGTCATATCGACGATCGATTCAGATGGACCGAGTAGTTTGAAATCATTACGCAATGAGAATGAGTTGGGGATCGAGCACTGCTTTTTTGGTACAGTATTCAATATCTATGACGGTACTGTACCGGAGCGCGTAGTCGAAATCGGGTCTTTGGCTGTAAATTTGATTTTGAATTTCAACTTGACGCGTATTTTGAGTTTAAATAAATTTCACTTCAACTACTTCACTTTTCTCATTTCATTTCTCATCACCAGTTTTGAATTCATCATTATCAGACTTCATCAGTCTTCATAACAAGCTAATCTAGCTACTCACTTATATCATCATCAACCTTTTCCAGACCTTATCCTTTGTTTTCCAACTCAGTTATCAAGATGGCTTCAGTCGACATCTCGAGTGCTACTGCTGCCCTAGATTCTCTTGATCTTAAAGACGCTATCAAGAACAAATTATCAACTGTAGACCACATTAACGGATCTGACAGCATTGATCGAACTCGATTCGTTGGAAATCCCGATATCACCTGTGATGCGGAAGAACCTTTACTCAAGGAAGATGGGCATCGTTTTGTCTTATTCCCAATCAAATATCACGAAGTAAGCTTTCAATTTACTCCATAGTCTCAATCCCTTACTGATGGCCTACAATTTGATTGCCCTACTAGATTTGGGCATCCTACAAGCGAGCAGAGGCTTCGTTTTGGACAGCTGAAGAGATCGATCTTTCAAAGGATATGCACGATTGGGAGAACAGGTTGAACGATGATGAGAAACACTTTATCAAACATGTCTTAGCTTTCTTCGCTGCTTCAGATGGAATTGTCAACGAAAACTTGATTGAAAGATTCAGTGGAGAGGTTCAAGCGGCTGAAGCCCGATGTTTCTATGGCTTTCAGATTATGATGTACGTGTAAAGATTTCGATTTCCTCGAGTCATCTTATGAGCGCTTCTGAGATTAACACACGCTTCTACCCGTGCGTGATTGTAGGGAGAATATTCATTCGGAGGTCTATTCGCTCCTGATTGACACTTACGTCCGAGAGCCAATAGAGAGGTCACATCTTTTCGACGCCATTGATACTATTCCTTGCATACGTAAAAAGGCCGATTGGGCACTGAAATGGATTTCTGACAAGCGATCTACCTTTGGGGAACGCTTGATTGCTTTTGCTGCAGTTGAGGGGATCTTTTTCTCTGGTTTGTTTAAAGATTGAATCACATCATCACGATTCGCGTCACATCTGACATCATCATTCATTCCACTTCGTAGGGTCCTTTGCATCCATTTTTTGGCTCAAGAAACGTGGATTGATGCCCGGTCTAACATTCTCAAACGAGTTGATTTCTCGCGATGAAGGTCTTCACACAGACTTTGCCTGCCTACTTTTCTCTCACCTCGAAAGGCGGCCGCACCCGGAGACAGTACAAGCCATCATATCACAAGCAGTCGAAATTGAGAAGGAGTTCTTGTCAGACGCGTTACCCTGCAAGTTGATTGGCATGAACGCTGATTTGATGTGCCAGTCAGTCATTTTTACTCTTTACTCTCTACGAACACTCGCATTAAATTTCAATTTGATCTTCCCATCCACAGGTATATTGAGTTTGTCGCTGACCGTCTATTGGTTGCACTGGGCAATGAAAAATTCTACAACGCTGAAAATCCATTTGACTTGTAAGTTATCTCAACAGCCTTCTTGACATAAGCATCATCCTAACCTTGTTTCTATGTGGCCTGTGACCAGCATGGAAATGATCTCATTGTCCGGAAAGACCAATTTCTTTGAAAAGCGAGTCTCAGATTATGCCAAGGCTGGTGTGATGACTCGATCAAAGGGTGAAGATGGAACTGACGCCAAAGAAGCAGGCGGAGGTGGTCTCTTCTCTCTTGATGAAGACTTTTAAACCAGCAATGTAATCTGAAGTGGTCGTTCCATCATACTTTCCACCTTTACTACTCACATCCCCTCTCTTAGTGATGACTGGTCCTTTTGTGTATTGGTCCGCCAGTCGTTGAGAAAGTTTAATAGAGAGTTGTTTTTCTTTTGTTTTTCTTGCTTTTACGGAAAGCTGTCATGTCAATGACTTGATCTTCAACTTGGATTGTGTCGATGATTCTTTTCTCTCTTTTTGTGTTAGCTGTGGTTTCATAACTATGATGAATTTTTTTTGTATATGTGCGATTGGGTTTCTTTTTTTTTCATGTGTGAAATACGATCTTTGTATAATCTCCTTGATATCATGATTGTTTCCTTGATGATCATTTGCTTACATGACAAGTGTCATCATTGTCATTCAGATTGGATCATATGTCATCAGAGCGAAACTGACTTGACCCCCTTTTTACCTGGTGTGTGGAAATTGTTATAAAGGGCAGTATATATCAACGAATGATCAGTGTCTTGAAATCTACAGAGTTTGGAGCAAACTGTTGGTTTGGATAATGACAACTCTGGAAAGTTGACAGACCACTAGAGAGCTAGAAAACACAGGTTGATCAGCAAGGCCAGACCATATATGGAATGTTCTATTAGTCTATATCTGAAACTTATTCTACTTACTCACATATGGTTAGGCAATGGGTTAAGCACAAAAGTGTTGTAAAAAAATCCTTTGAATCTTACACGGGAGACAACTGTTTCATCTCAAGTTCAAGTTCAAAACTCATTTAAGATTTTTCATCTTTTTTTTTCTCTTACTTACCCTCTCAATATTATAAATCCTAATCAGCCTTCTTGAAAACAGACAAGAAAAAAGAAACACAAACCCTCTCCTAAAGTTTTCCAGGTGAAAATTTTGATAGGTCAAAAAGAAAAAAAACTTATACCTAAACCAAAAAAAAGCCTTCAAACTCAGAACCTAGAGATTAGAATTTGGATTCTTAAGTATACTGGTCTATTTAGACTTTCAAGGGATCAAGGTCAACTCAACAGTAGTACAGTTAATTACAATTGTCATTCACTGTGAGTAGTAGTCAAAAAGGATCATGAGAAACTTGAGGACATAGGTTCTATTCAATTGCCCTTTGAAATAAATCAGGTTCAGGACTGGTGCTGGTACCAAAGTGGCTCAGGTATGCTCCCACCTAAAATTTACAGTACTGGATCTAGCATTTATAAAGCAAAAGGCCATCAGACTATTTTGTTTTTTGACTACCAAAAGTCACCAGACACCATCAAAGAATAGTCATATCTCAATCAAGCAAGAAACTAAACACTCTAATAAATAAATAAAAGAAATTTTCACTTCTTCAATCGCCCATAACATACCATCATATCATCAGAAAAAAACAATCATTCAAGTTTGAAATCATCAGAGCTAATCCGAAGAAAACAAAATTCAAAACCCTCCTTGTGAAACCATCATTATCAACTCCCAAAAACAAAACAGTATCAACACCCAGAAAGAACAAAAATCAACTTGCAAAAGAAATAGAAGGGTGGGATGAGGATAGAGGCACACGAAGAAGGGAATATATGTTATGTTTGAGTAGAGCGCACACATAAACTATTAGTCTTTGGCGTATACATTCATTCAATACATGTATATGAGTAGGAATAATCATTTTCGAATCTGTGATGTTTACAAGTCATCGAAGGAAAGAGAATAGGGAAACGGAATATATGGGCTGACTCCTTCGGAGAGTAGCTTTTGTGATCAAAAGTGGAGACGAGGTTGATAGGGCGCTGACCGATCATTGATTGGGAATGGCAACTCCTTCAGGTCTCTTCAAGATTGTACGTGGAGCTTGTGACGAGTGTGGTTTAGAGCGAGGTTGTTCTTCAACAGGATTCGCTTTGACGGGAGGTGATGCTGCGGCCTTGGCGAGTGCTGCAAAGGAAATACCCTCTTTCCTGAACGAAGAAAGATTGGGTGACTTGGGTGACGCTACGCTGTCACCCGCTGCATTGTTGGTAGTTGCAGTACCAGAAGCAGCATTAGCACCAGAGGCACCACGAGATGTCGGAGTAGTTGATTTGCCATTAGTCATTTTGGCCGTGTCACCGGCTGTTGATCTCCACTTGGAGGAGCTAGAGTTGCCAGGTTTGTTAGATGCCTGCGGCTGGGTGTTTGTCGCAGGTGGTGTTGATGATGAAGTAGGCACTGGACCGTTACTTCGTCTGCTCTCAGTGGACGTGACATGAGTGGAAGTCGCTTCGGGCTTGGGGGCGGCTTTGATTTCCTTCGCTTCTTCGGCCTCCTTCTTGATCTTTTCTTCGAGTGCCTTCTTTTCTTTTTGGAGTTTTTCTTCAATCTCCAACTCTTTTTGGAGGGTATCAACAGGTTTCGCAGCACCAAAAGGGTTGGGTTTCGGCGCCTTGGGAGCACTCGGGGCGATGTCATTTGATGTGACGGATGCTGTTTCTTCGTTGGCGCGACTGACAGTCTCTTGGCTAGACTTATGTGTAAGGCCAACAGCCTTCTTCGCAACCAAAGCTGCCAGTTCCTCGCGTTCCTTCTCTAACTTTTCTTGGATGGCTTTGTCGCGCTCGGTAGAGTCGACAGGCTTGGCCGAACCGAAGGGAGATGGCTTGGCACTGGTATTATGTGATTGAGGCGGCGTTGAGGTCCCGTCCGATGGACTGACAGTTCTTGCGGATAGCTCAAGCTTACGACGGGTGCCAGGAAGGGTGGAAGAAGCTACCGAGGCAGATATGACAACTTCTCAGCGCTGGGATCAGGCTTTGCTCAAGTTAAGAAAAACTCACACGGAGCACTGTCGCGTTCGATTGATGCATTCGGCGATCTCGCACTGCGCCAAGTACCCACAGTATCAGCGGGTGATAGACCGATCTCACTCGCTTTGCGATCAGCAAAAGGTGGTCGCCTTCCATTACCACCTGAAACACTCTGCCCATCATCAGAACCAACTGGAGTTCCTCGACTAGGGACAAAGTTACCGCCTCGTATGGGAGGTTCACGGTCCTTTCTCGGTTCATCGACCGATGGGACAAACTTGCTACCAAAACCCATCCTTTCACCTCTATCTACATTGTCACCTTCGTTCTGGCCTCCGGCGCCAGCGCCAGCCTCACCACCCGCCCGGCTAAAGCCTCGGCCAGATTGCGATCGCGGTCCGAGGCTGTAGCTACTTGTTGAGGAAGGAACGAACTTTGATCCAAATCCCATGCGTTCACCACGATCGGCTTCTTCCATCGATGAGCGATCAAAATTATTCGAGGGGTGACGACTGCGCCGATTATCATCGAGAGAAGGAAGAGGCCCATCACGTCTCCAAGCGCCACCAGTTCGATCTTCCCGCTCTTTTGCTTTGCAATCCAGAGAAAGTGTTCTGACGCATAAACTTTCCGGGGATGAAGAGGGAGGAAAGAGAACTGATCACATACGTGGTTCAGCTACACTGACTCTGATCATTCGGCCTCCAACCTCTCGGCCTGATTTGTCCAAGGCTTCTACCAAAGCTTCCCGCTTACTAAACTGCATGGTGAAACCATATCATCGGTTCAGCTTGGGTCGGCACCTACTTCAAGATTGTGCCTACCTCGATATATCCGTACCCTTTGGGTTTACCAGTAGCGTTATCCGTGAGCATTCGGATTGAGGTAATCTGGGCCAGACACTGTCAATTGGTATAAAGCGATGAATAAATTTGAAAATTTGGGGTTCATGCTTACATGGGATGCTCCGAAGAATTGTTCAAGGTCGGCATTGCTGACTTCCCAGCTCAAATTACCCACAAATGCGTTGAAAGGAGGTTTGTCAGGTACAGGTAACTCTGCACGCTGAGGTCTGTCCATATCCCGATCTCCTCCTCGTCGATTGTTATCCCGATCGCCATATCGGTTGTTACCATCGAATCGACTAAGATGTGAGCCTCCAAGTCCACCGGCGGTGGGCTCGTTGGGATCACGGGGAGCCGCTGATGATGAGAACAGATTGGTACATGGTTGGTCCATGGAGGCTAGTGAGCATTTCGAATTGAGAAAAAGCTTACGGGCTGTGGGAAGCTCATCCATTTGATCGGCCCATGATAGACCAGTGGCTTCGTCTGCCAGGAAATCGCCCAAGGCGAGTGTTTGTTTTTTACCTTTTTTTGGTGCCATATTGATTAGGTTGGCGTGAATAGACTGAAAATCGAGAGCGGTCGAGAGGATAAGTGTATAATTCGATTCGAAGGGAGATGTGAAGATGGAAGAAAAGTCGGAAATAAGATGTATGCGTTGATTGAATGGTCAGCAGGTAAAGTGATGGGAAAAGTGGGTTATCAACCGATGGATGGGGTTTTCAAGTGGGAATAATCAGAATTTCTTCTCAGCTCAAAGACTCACATTGATCAAAAAAAAAGACTAATTAATGACTGACCGCTATAAGTTGAAGTGATTGATTTGAGATAATTGGTTAAACAATTATTCTGTTCTGATGTTAAAATGAAGATCTAAGTCGATATATCTTCACTCTGATGGTCTCTTGACTTAATTTAAAATTTTCTTGATCAAACAAGAGATGAAAAAATTTTCGACCCTAGGGCCTGTTGACCAAAAGACTGACTTTCGTGGTACTTTACTATCTAGCTAGGGGTAGCAGAAACATGTATGGGTTTTGTACCAGTTCCGACACAGTTTTTGATAATTATGGACAAAATACCTAAAGACTTGGTTGCAGCAAATCAAGCATCTCTGATTTCTCCTAAACTCATGTCGGCTGACTCTCTCCAATGGAATACTAAAACCACAACATCATCAAATCAGAGATTTAATTCTCACACTCTGATTGTCTTTTAGCAAATGAACAATAGACATTTCCGCTGGTAGGCTATAAAGAAGATTAAAAAAGGGAATGAACCAGCCAAGTCATGGTATGCAGCCTGATAAATCATTCAGGTATTGTAGAAAGTCCATATGAAGACGTCAGAATTTGAGCTTAGTCTTGATGGTCTCCCAAAAGCATCCTGCCTTGTCCCCAGGTAAATGGTATACTTTTTTTCATCAAGCTCTCTAGTAAAACACTGTTCTTCCTGTATTCTCATCACAAGTGATCGTCGTAAGTTGATATCTATACCTATCGATACCTGCGGTTGTCTGACTTCAAACTTACAAGCCCCAAATGACAAGCTTTGACATGCAAATATAAACATACCACTCAAGAATGCATCATATCGCAAGGTGTGAAAAAACTCTTCTGTAGTGCATGTTGCGTCATGGCTTGCGCTTTATCTTGCACTTCAGTAACAGCGCAAGAGAAGATGCGACCCAATGAAATCGTAAGTATGTTCTTCAACTTGATCGTTGGATTTTAACATGAGTGTAGACAGATAGATTGAAGGGCTGAATTCACACGCAGGCTAAGAGGACCAAAGTGGTGGGTCCAGGATGAAAAAAGAGCAAGTTGAGTAGAGGGCTAGAGATAAAGCAATCTCCCGGCACGAATTCCGTGCCACCTCTTCTTAGACTCGCACAAACGTCTTTTGATACAAATCGGCTCTGTTGGACATGCTTGGCTTTGGGGTGGATGTGAAGGGTTGAGTACTTTTGTATCGATTGAGGGTGATGATAGATTCCGTATGAAGACTGCCGCGAAAAACCCAATCGTGGTATCCAACTTAGGATCAAAACGGACCATCCGATCGGTCAATGCTGCGTGTAGGTTGTATGTCATGGAATCATGAGCGGATTTGATTGTCTTGAATGGAAAATTCATGGGTTATCTTTACTCACCCTTCTCCATATCGGATCGAGGTCTTCCTAACCTCTTCCAAGGTTTGCCAGGTTTCAGCGCATCAGTCAAGTCTTTCAGCTGCCATCCTTTTTTGGACATCTCGGGCTTTCCCAAAACCCTGAACACAACCTCTTCATCTTCTTCCCTCTGTTGATACACATAAATTAGCCGATTTTGAAGGTAGTCAGAAGCCCAGATGAAGCATTGGTCTTACCCAGATTGAACAGGTCGAGTATGCTACCTGAGTTACCGACTTGAAGCGCAACGCATGTGACAGAATCGTGGTTTGGAACCGTGCTAAGGACTTGATGCGACCCTCATCACGTTGTGTGCCAACAAGGTGATCAAGTCTATTTGAGATGCCCGATCCAGCTGCATATTATGATTGATCGCAATGAAGCTGCGTCAGGCTGGCATACACCCAACTCGAATAGTAAGAAAGATGGGCACACATACAGCACGATGGATCGAGAAGGATATGTGTGACGTTGTGGAAACGTGAGTCGTTGGTTTTCACAGATAGGAAGTCGCCCCGAATACATTCAACATCTGCTCAAGGACCCGATATCAGATTAGTTCGACTAAACCGTGGGATTGACATGAACTCAAAAGACAGGGAAGGTCACATTACTCCTACAGCCAGCTTTGGCAACCATGCTTTTGAGAGTCTCAAATCTTTCCGGATCTTTTTCAAATGCCCATACTTTTCCACTCGTGCCAACTAATGCACTGAGCATGGTGGTCTTGTTTCCGGGAGCCGCAGTAGCATCGATTACACAAACACCCCGCTTACGTTCCTCCGGCGTCAAGCTTCCTAGGAGAAGCTGAGCGGGCATGCAGGATGCCTTGTCCTGCGCAATCAATCTACCATCAAGGTAAGGCGCCAAAGCGTTGAGGTTGACGGTCCGAGAAAGGGCTAGTACAGATGACAAATGGTCATCACGCGCAAAGACCTGCTGTTTGTCTTCTACTCTCTGAATGAAGTCGTCGAGGTGAATTTCAGCCCAGCCAGACGTAACAAACCAATCAACCGCATCCTCTACACTCCATTTGATTGTGTTCACTCGCATCCATCGTATTGTTGCCAGTGATGCCTCCTCATCGTCGTGGACTGTTGTGGCAACACCTTCAGGATTCGCGCTGTCACCGAACAGAGCCTTGTGTTTCGAAATCTCAGAAGAAAGGAGCTGAGAGTGTGCTTCGACCGCCTGTCTCAGTTTATGGACTTTTGATAAAGAGATACCACGTTGAGCAAAGAGCAGATCGTGTACTAAGATAGTCGCCAGTGTTTCTGGATTGGGATGAGCGTTCAGACTTCGAGAAGGTGTAGCTATCTTCCCGGGTGAGTATGCAAATGCTTTCTTTTCTCTGTTAAGTAGGTCTGTATTCTTCAATGTGATGCGAATCGCCTGGCGGTCTGACAAGATCATCAGCTATCAAGGCAAGTTAATCAATGGAGGCACAGTTCGTCACACACATCTCAATGTCTGGGCCACCACTCTCAACAGTCGCTTTCCATCACTGATGCGCCTAGCAGAATCCCCGGGTGACGACTTTTGGCGGTTGTGACTGGTCTTAGTATCAGAACCGGCAAGACGAAATACGATCCCTTTGAGGCTGCCTTGACGCTGATCTAGAAGATCGATTGCACGAGCGGCCCTATTATAAAAATCCATCTTGAATGTTTTGGAGGTGGAAGTATAGCGGAGTGGTAGAGAAGGTGTCGATCATCAACTTTCCTTGGGCGCGAAAGCTTAGAATTTTTTTAAAAAAAACTTGCACGATGCTCCGGGTCCCACTGTGCGTACACCGACTCGGTGACAGCGATCAGCGATGAAGCTGAGCCGCCCATGACTCCGGGTGGCCCTGTTATAAATCCCCGATCCTGCTCCGTACTGCTCGAGGCCAAGAATCGTCTTGTACTTTGACTCCATACAATTTTCGATATTTTCTTGCCCTATCATTTTGCTCTCCTACTTTGGGTAGTCATCCCAAACCTATCTTTCAAATATCTTGTTAGCCCTGGCAAAATGTATCCTGAGTTATAAAATTTCAACCGCTTGAATGATCTCCCAAATGGTTGTTCCGATGGGCTATGTGCAAAAAAATACGGATACTTGGAAACTCCTACGAGAGATGTTGTAGCTTTCTCTCAAGCGTGCATAAGACTTTATCTGGACTTTTCAAAACAGTCCCCTAATTTCCGCCCGCTAAAGATGGTTTTTCCTGGGGCTATATAGCGGCGTGCAAGTTTCTGTGCCCACGTTTAGCTTGGTGGTCTCGATTGACATCACATGGATACATGAAGGTCTTAGGAAGTCAGTTGCTCAATTTACCACAATTTGCTATATGGACCCAATTTGCGCGTCAGAGACGTGATTATCGGCACTTGTAAATATGCTTAGGTGTGTTCTTTGAAGGGCTTCACCAAATCCCCTACAGATCACCTACCATGCGCTTATGCACACTGTAGACTTGAATACGCACAACATCATCAACAAACAAAAATAGCAGTCTGTACTGTTATAAGAATTGAGCTGGGGAAGCGTTGAAATCGTATTTGCATCCTGTGAGTGGAGTGAAGATAGTGTGACGTCACATGAGGGTGAGCCGATAGGTCACAAGATTTTGTTTCATTCTTTAGACAGACCACTCCAGCTGATGATGTGTGATAATCAGACACGCCCGAAATTCTCGGTGAATTCGTATCCACTTCAACGTGGCATCCACCCACTTCGATCTCGGCCTACGTTCGCGGTGGTGTGCTAGCATGCAGTTGTGAATGTACCTCTCGAAAAGATCTCTGTGAAAACTTACGGTAAATTCCCTTGTGTCTCTTATGAAGGCTTAATTAGCTACTTATGCTTGGATGGTAGGTGGAAAATCAAATTGCAATTGTCTGTTCGAGCTTCAAGGTTTAGATGTTCGTTGGCCCTTCGATCTGTTAATTGATTGAGGCCAGTATGTACATGATCGGCTCACCGCCGACAACGCGTCGATGCCCTGCCTTTGTCCGCTCACATAAAAGAGTGGTCGATTGAGCTAATCGAGCTCGTGCGTGCTTACAGCCTCTTCACCTGCTTCACGCATCCTGGAGAATATCAAACAGTGGGTATCGAACACTTGAAGCAATTTTAATTTGACTACGAATCACCCCTGACCTTCACGCTTTTTCCAATCCTTCGACCTACATTTATTGGTTCTTCAACATCTCATTCCACGCTTTCGATTCCTCTAGACACCTTCATCGTCATGGTCAACTTGCTAGAGGCCAAAAAACTCATCACGTCATCAGTACACACTAAGAGTAAGTTTCGACTTTCATTGCGGTTTGTAGCGTATACTTCATTTAGGTTTTATCCTATTTCAGAGAACAAGAATCGATACCAGGCGTTATCATGGGGCGACGACGGTGAAAAGTACGAAGAAGAATCTTCCCCTTCAAAGGACATACAACCTCAAGATGAACTATCCGACATGATCATCTCCATTCCACCAGATTATTCTCAACAATATTCCCCGATCACTTCTCTCAATTCACCAAAACACATTCCACTTGACTGGAAGTCGAGCCTCGGCCCAAGAAAGAGCGTTTTACGAGGAGTGATCACCGAACCTACTGCTAAGGACCTCGCACCAGCTCCCAAGAGTACGGTGAAAACACGTGCGGTGTCTAAGAAATGGAAATCCGTCAGCCCTTCCACTTTGATTCGACGTATCTTACCCGTATCGTCTACACCGTCATGCCGCACAGTGGGTGAAGATCATTCTTGATTTTCGACTTGAGCAATACAAGTTGAGTGATTTTGGTCATTGCTTTGATTGATGTTTCCTCGATGAATAAACAACCAATCAAACTGATTTTTGTTGCTTTCAGCTTTTTTGAAACCTACAGTGCTCTTATTTTTGCAGCCTTTGCTTCGATTTCTGTTTCTTGTACACCCACTTTGATTACAAGATTGAACCCACCTCATCAGTGACGTTGGTCCCTTGTAAACAGGTTGACCTGACTTGCTCCTCATCATAAGGATGCGAGCTCTGGAAATCTCATTCATTTTGTAATATTGATCTAGGCTTTTCCAAGCATAATACTGCCAGTATCCACATCGCTCTTTTTGGGCATCAGCTCCTTCCCTCCGCATGCGACGTGCCAGGATCTAATGCCATATTCATCTACACGTCCTTGTTATATGGATCCAAATGTTGTCCATCTCCCTTTATCCAGCTGTGATTCACACAACGAAATCTGGAGATTGTCTTTCTATCACAAACCATCATATGAAAGACATCCATAAGTCAATTGTGAACTTTACTTTGTCAAACAAATTGGGATATCCAACTGAAAATATTCCATGGAGTACAATTCGGAACAGTCAAGGTGGAAAAAAACTGTAGACACTTGTTAGATATTTGAGGTATTTCTGTATGAGTATCGTTACTTTCAAAAAAAAAGATGCATTGGTCTTTGAAAGAAAAAGTTCTTACAAAGTCATTCACCCCGTTCTGAGATATCAACTGCACGTTTCAATTATTATCATACATGCATATGCTCACGCTGAAATACTATCAAGGCAATGAAGAGTTTTGCTGGGTTTCGAAAAGCAATGCTGACTTTATCTTCTCTAAACATAAGAATTGAGATCAAGTGCCCAACTGGCCAACTTATTCAGTCAGAAAGAAAATGATTGAAGCCGTGGTCTAATTAGTTCCCAATTTTTCAACATGAATACTTTGATGGAGAGCATGATAAACCATACAAACTCGATTGGGTACGTTCAGACGACAAGAGATTACTGAAGTTGAATAGTTGAATATTGCAGGGATTGATTCAAAGATTCAAAGATACAATAAAGTCTAAAGTAAAATGCTTTATCAAAGAAGGAGTCAAATCGGACAAACTTCTAAGACTGATTTAATGATAAGTGATACATGACTCTTGCAGTGGAGGCAAGATGATGACTGATGGACAGAAAACATTTCCTCACCCAATAAGCCATCATGTAAAACAGGATTTATGAAAAGGGGTCTTTGACTATCATGTATCCGTTCTTCCCTTGCCCAAATTTCTTGATACATTGACTTTCAGTAATTCGTATGTCAATCTACAGGTGTGATGAATTGGGAAGTTGAATGTTATCGGTTGATGTACAAATTGGTGCCAGCTACTTTAGTGGTCATTTCCGAGATATTGAGTTGGAATCAAATTAGACTTGAGAAATAAATTGTACTTATACGTTCAATTTGTTTTCCACATACTTGACTGAAAAATCAGTAGCTGATGAGAAAAGGCTTAAATGTTAGCTTTGAAAATTCGCAATTATCGGTTCGGATTATCATTTTGTCTTCAAATCGATTTCATTTAAAATTTGAAATTCCAACTTATAATTTCGATTTCTGATTTTCCGCCTTTAATGGATTTGATTGAAGATTTCTTGGGACGAAATTGAAAGAATGAAAATTGATAATCGATTATTTATGAATTCATTTGCAGGCTGACTTGCACGGGAGGATCCGGGGATAAAAAAAACCCATCGCGGCCTCTTGCCCAGTTCGTGCTCAGCACCTTCAAGAGTTTCCAAAGTTTCTTGACCCCGGAAAGTCCTATCATCAAAAAGTAACTAGTGGTTTTCATCAGTCACACTATGTAAAAAAATAATTTGACCATCATCGATTGTGATTACAACCAGCTAATTCAGAATTTCATACCTTTAGAATCATCAAATATCTTCTCTGGCAATTTGTTTGATCGCCCCCGTGACACCTAAACAAGGAAGTTGTCAGGCTTTTTGGATATTGCGGGGGCTGTATATTGACACTCGAGAGTAGTCTAATTGCTAATTGTACAACTCCACAAAGCAAATTATCAGCAATGGTGTGCGTTGAAGATTAGAGGGAAACCCGTTGATTTGAATCTTGAGTCAGGCAAAAGTCTAAACAATCGATCCGCGCCTTCACGCGACATGTCATACCCGCAAGGAGATACTCATCTAAAAGTCTTTTGATTTCATTTACCCCGTCTATGTCAAGACCTTCCTCACTTTGTTCCTAGTATATTGCTGAGTGGGAAAGGTTTGATGAAATGTAGTAGTAGTGATGATGACTTATGATGATGTCAATGTTGATGGATTGACTACTATATCAATTGCAGGGCAGTATGGTACATCCCTTTTCTGTTTTTTTATTTTAGATGATGGCCTTTGAATCTTTTCTTTGTACGTCATGTGCGTGTGGAAGAAAAGTTTTGATTAAGACTGACGTACTGACAGACCTCGAGTGAATATAAAAAGGATGGTGATCTCGAAATAATTCTTCCATTCTTAATTTCCTATCATCTTATTGACAAACAAAACTTATCTTGAACAGCGAAACTCACTTGATACGACTTGACTCTTATCAAATTTTCTTGCATTTCTTGTCTTCATCTTTATCTTGAATTATCGCACTCAACTCAACCGAGCCAAGTGAACTTATCACATTCGCCACACCACACCGCCCCGCTCTCCACAAAGACCCTGACCACCCTATACACATTCAGTGACCTTCTTGAACCCTCTGATTCATTTTGGTCCGTTAGTTTCATAGTCTCAGCTTCTATTCGCGCGTAAACCACGCATTAACTTTTTTTTTTAATTTGTAAAAATCTGTCCTCGTGTCTTTCGACCTTTCTCACACAAACTCTTACCTTCAACTGTCGCCATATCAATCGACTTATCATTCACAGCTACCCATCAACATCTCTGAAAGCTTTGTGATTTGTTGACAGTCTTGTTCCATCGATTCCATAACGTTCATCAAAAACCTACCTTTCTTACCTCAAACAAGCACTCGAAATCAAAGACGATGAACTTCTTCAGTTACATTTTCCCTTTTACTCCTTCAGTATCACCTCAAAGCTCGCGTCAGTTTCCATTCCCTCTTTTCATTCACCTTTCTTTATCGTGATCCTTTTGCTTGATGTCGGAACGCCACAACTTACTTTCCTCATTTTCAAACGACAACACACAGCCAGGCTCGAAGAGCAACAATCACTTGCAGAGACGTCTGACTCGCCGCCTTCATATGTATCAATCTACCCGAATAATACTGCGATGAGTTCGGAGTCCCAACCGCACTATCATCTCAATGATAAACCACAACAGGCACGACCTTTTCCTCAAGATTGGCAAACTTCAATAGGCCCTACCAATAGTGTCTTGCGTGGTACAGCTAGAGCAGATGAGAATACAGGCCGAAGAGATATAACAGTAGCATAATGTTTTTCACTATGGTGTTTGTGAGTGAATCTTTCTTCCTCTCTTGGAATACCTATCGTTCTGTTTCTCTAAAAGTTTTCACTTGATCAGTTTACACACAAAAGTGACGAAGATGAGATTCATGGAATCTTGTAGTCACCACGAGCCGAATCAAAAACGCGTTCGATTTATCTCCTTATATTATACTTTACTACTCTCAAGATCATCATCTGTAGACTTGATGTTTTTGATCAATTGTTTTAAACCTATCTTATCTCCTTCCTCTACTTCTTTATTTGTTTTTCATTCGATAAATTGTAACAGTTTAAATAATTTCACATTGTAACCTATTTTAAATCATCCAATCAAAAGAAGTCAACCCATTCTTTTTTTCGTGAGTTTCTCTTGGAATTCCAACACATAAGAACTCTTGATATACATCATCTTAAATCGAACACCACGCAACAATCGATAAAACTTCCTTGATCAAAGTAAGGGGCCGGAATAATCCACCCACAGGCGCCATATTAGAAAATAATAGTACATACATATTCCTTGCTTCATATCTTCCCCGTAAGATAAAGTCAAGACCTGATGCAAGAGATTTGTCATGCCAAAAAATTGAATCACGATGACAAGAGACAAAAGAGTAGGGAAGAGATCATAACAGATCCCAAAAGTATGATGTTTCTTTTGGGGTTCTTGTCAAGAAAGATTCTATAGAGAAAAGACGGGAGTTTGTTGAGATATGTAGGCGATTGAAATTCGAAAAACTTTTTAATCTGATGTTTTAAAACACCTGATACAATTGAATTCTGATCGAACCAAAGCCTGTTGACTTAAGTCATTGTTCTTCGTTCTGAATTTTCATCAAGTTTGATTGGAATTGAGATTTGACCACGAAGTAAAGACGATCGATCACCAATAGAAGATTGCCAGTTCTTGGGAAACGGTTTAACTGGGATGTTTTGTGAATGCTTTTTTGCACGTTTAACTAAATGTGTGGAAAAATTAGAAGCAAAGGTTCAATGAGTCGCAAACGGATGGGAATCGATATACATACATAAGAACTGATAATAGCTTACTTGATATGCATGATCTATTGAATGAAGAAATGAACTTGGTAAGTCTTGATCTCAAATAATGTATCATGATCCAAAGGATTGTAAGTGATCGAGCAGCAAGTTGTAGTTGTCCAAATGAAGCCAAAAGTTCAAAATGAGTTTATATGATTTTGGAGATCGAGCTGAATGAGGTATATATATCAAGATCTTAAGGCAAGGATGATATTGACCACATCACGTGAATCAACACCATGACCATGATGAGGAATAGGGGCTATCGAAAGAGACTACGGATGTGAGATATAATATAAGGAATGGAGGTAGAGATCCAAGTGAACAATGTGAAAACGAGGATACTTTATTGAGCTTAACTCACTTTGTACATAACTCCTTTAATTATCTACATACTCCCCTAAAAGACTGGTTTATATCTTGCTTCCTGTAAGGTGGAGTGTAATTCTCCACCTTCACTGAAATGAAGTCTTGGTGCAAGCTCTTGATTGAGCTGGGTTTATCTAAACCCCTTGATTCAATTTTTAATCCAGCACTTGAGAAGTCAGAACCAATACAACCAAAAGATAATAGAAACAGAAGATAGTAAAGAGAACTACGAGGAAAAGAAGAAACAGTAAGGGGGAAGTCCTGGAAGAACTAAGTGTATGAAATATCTGAAGCATTGCCGACATAGGCTGAGATTGAATCTCACTGACTGATCAGGTCAACGACCGCATCATCGCATTCATGAGATTTGAAGACCCTATGATAGAAAAGTTGTGAGTCTTCAATGCAAGGTACAACTGCCATGAATGCAGTCTATAAGCCATGCTCATTGCAACATAGTTTGAATGAAAGTGGCAAAGGATGAAAGCACAACATGAGCAAATCTTTAGTCACCACACAGATCTCAGCCAAGAGCGAATGTCATCATCATGCACTGGATCATCACATTTTGAAATCTAGTCATTTGGAGTGATCATTTGATCTTATCACTTGAAGTGCATCTCACCACATATTCCCTTAGTTTCTTGACCGTTTCTGTATGCCATTATCTACTAATGCCATCACTTATGTTCAAAGAATCACATTCTTGTCAAGTGAGTTATTTCTTTCTGAAAGAGTGGGTTTCTGTCACTGACTCTGTGTGTATCATATCAGGAGATACAGACTATTGAGCTCACTACTTCTTTCATCACCATAATTCAGTTACTGTTCCAGTTACTTTAACAGTTCAACTTTCGAAATCAGAAACATCCAGGATAGTAAACTTAGATAAAACTCAACGTGGTTAAGTTTGAATGATTTGATCTTTTTCTTTCATTCAACTTTGGTTTCTTTGATTTTTCAAGTAATGGTTCTTCGATTTGAATTTTCTAAAAGCTGCATTGGAATTGAACTTTGACCACGAAGTCTAGAACGTCGATCACCAATAGATGATTGCCAATTATTCGGAAGAGGTTTAGCTTCAAGATCTTGTAAAGGATCTTTCCTTGGATTTTTAACTAAGTAAATGATGAAAGAATCTTCAATTAGTGACAAGTGAATGGTATTGTTATACATAAGATAGTTTAAAGATTTACTTGATATGTATGATCTAGTGAATGATGAAAAGAACTTTTCGAGTCTTGATTTCACACGTTTAACTTTTATCATCATTTTGAGACTTTGTCCAGCTAAAAGTCAAGATCTGAAAATATGTCAAGTTGACTGCAGAGTTCGATCCGGTTGAAATAGATCAATGTTTAGGAGAATATGATAGTGAAGATGGTTATAAGAGAAAGATTGACTGATGATGATGGTAGTATTTTATGTATATAGAGATATGAGATAACAACGATGACAAAACCAACAGGGGACATTGAGAGAGAAAGGAGATATGAGATAAGAAGTGAAATATCTCAAGTACACTAGCGAAGTGGATAACTCCAGATGCCCCACCGATGAACTCTCTTCTGCGATGGAAAAATGGAATTTCATCGGAGTTAAAGAGATCAATACTGCTCTTCGTCAAATCTGAGAACTTGGGGCGAGCAATGAGGGTCAGGTATCATTTCAGTACTCATCAATCGATGAGATGAGTCGAGACCAACTCTGCTTTAGCGCTCTGTGAGGGCGCGGCAAACGCGCTCGGAGGGGCTTACTTAAGCTTAGCTATAGTATGACTCTCATGGATTTTGCAATAAATAATGTTTCATCTTCTCCTGGTAAGATTTGACAAGTTGAGTTGATAGTTTGGGTTTCCGGATAGGTTCACAAAATATTGATATAAATCCTCCAAGTTATAATAGAACTTAATCATGTCTGCTCATCTGGCTATCTTTCTAGGAGTCATCTCGATCCTAGTGATCATGATTTGACATCTCAATCTTGCTCCATCTTGTGCTATGTTATATTTACAAGGTTATGCAACTCTCAAACACCTTTCACTTCGGGTCGTATTGCAAGGCTCTCCCTGATGCGGAGAAAGGGTGCGTTCCAGTGTCGGTCCTCCATAGGCGGCCAATTGACTGATCGTGAGCTGTGGGACTTCGAAAGGACAATTGGGCGAGATGGAAAGTGTGAAGAGGCGGGGATTGGGTCATTTAACGTCTTTTTGGCCAAGGCCGAGAGACATCACCTCACCGAGCTCTTTGTTTCAAAGTGCTTGAAGAGAGAACTCATCAAGTTGACAGTGATCCGACTGGTCCATTGATCCATTCATTTCAACGGCTGAGGATGGTCAACCTTGACAGAACGGGATGTGAAAGCTCGGAGGGCAATTTGAAGTGGCCGGTCTTGAGTTGTAACTTGATAGACATACAATCAGTTACAGCCTACAAACACACTCACACCACATCCTCATCCTATCCTTCGATTCATATCTTCAGGTATCATCAATCAAACAAACAATGGACAAAATTGCACTCATCCATCCAGATCTACCTCCGATCCAACCATTACCTTCACCTACTTATTATCCATTCGCAACTTTAACCAAACCAATTCATCATCCTGGAATCTTCTTACTCGAATTGAATTTCCCTCCTGATAATCGACTTACTCAACAATTCATCAATCAAACTGTAAGTCAATCTAAAAAAAGAAAACTCATCACCACCTTCATTTCTATCTTTTAATTGTTTTTCCTTCTCTTAGATCTTACCTGCCCTTTCAGATATCGAGAGAGAATTTAGAGCTTCTCGTATTAATAAACTAGCACCAGCCGATGGATCTAGTTCAGGTTAGTTCTTCTAGTACCACTCTCTTTCGATTCCGATCAAAGACTAAACCCATTTGTTGGTTTTCTTCAGGTTGGAAATCACCAAAATCACCAGGACAATATGCATTGGTCACTTGCGGTCCTTTAGATAAGAATAGGATTTATAGTAATGGATTGAATCTTGAACAAGCTTTTGCAGACGAAGGCTTCTTTAGATGTTAGGATTGATCTCGATGCTTTCGAATGATTGGGATGACTCAATGATCTGACTGTGATGGGTTGTTTGGTAGCTGTATTGAACAAAATGTATTTGAAGCTTTTCACTTTCCCGATCCCTACCGTAGCAGCTCTCAATGGTCACGCCTTTGCGTAAGTTTTTTCATTTCTACATTTGCTTATATGATTCTTCTTAAGCCCAGTGTCTGATTTCAAGTTTTTTTATCTCTCTCAGTGGAGGGTTTGTCCTAGCTTTGAGTCATGATTATAGAGTGATGAAAGACAACGAAGCAAAGGGTAAAGCTATGATGGCTATGAATGAACTTGAATTTGGAGCAAGTGTTCCGGTAGGTCATCATCGTTCAAGCTTTTTCCGTATCACAAAACCATCGAAAGCTCGAAATGCTTAAAGCTGACTGAGCTTCTGACTATGTGACAAAGTAGCGCGGATTGTTAGCTGTCTTAGATGCCAAATTACCAAATAAACAAGAAGTCACACGTTGTTTGCTCGAAGCACATCGATACGGTGTTCAAGAAGCGTGAGTCTCATCACTGATCTACATCAATGATTCTTCTGATCTATATCGTCTTGATTGATATTCTGTTTTTTTGCAATATACATGAAGACTTAAGCTAGGCATCGTTGACCAGATCGCACCTGAAGCCGATTTGATCGAACAAGCTCTTCAATTCGCATCCCAGAAATCGATTCGTGCAATCACTGGAGTCTATGACCTCATCAAGGTTTGTTCTTGTTACCTTTTTCCACTTTGATCTTCATACATCACCTCTTCTTTTGTTAACTTCATAAATCTCTTTAGGCCGATCTTTATAAAGAGGCTATCGAGATCTTAACAGTCTCAGATGAGGGCTATGTTCATTATGCTTCTGCAAATTCAAGAAAACTGCATCAGTTAGGTACAAAGCACTTTGGAGTTCCTTTCAAACCTAAGTTGTGAAAGCTATATATCAGAATAGCATCACAAAAGTATATGAGGAGTTATCGGATGGAATGGTCAATCTATGTAACTTTTTCGGATCTAGTAGAGATGGACAGGGAGGATAATTGAAGAAAGGGTGTGTAAGTTCTTTAAGAGTATGAACATTTGTAGTTGTAGAACAGTCGACGAGATTTATTTATGTATAGTTTGTTGAGATGATGTCATGTTGAACACTGCATTTGAAGTGTGATCAAACCCTTGATCTGAACTGCTTTTTCCTCCCTTTTTCTTTTGGCCATCTTTGATGGGATTATTTTTTCCTGAACGCATCTTATCTTTAGGTGATGTGAACCCAAAAGGAAATAGTTTGTTTATCTCTCTGTACCTAGAACAACTTCCAAAGATCAACTCTACCTAGGCACCCACAGTCACAGGATAGCTCATCTATCAAGGTTCTTGATAGCTATGAGTGTCAGTCATGGATGATCATAGCTCATAGCAAGGGCTGGGTGAATGATTTGTCCCTTATGTCATGTATCCACAATCCCACACTACATAGTGCTTCATAAACAGACTGCCACCATACACAACACCAGTGTGACAGATAAGTTTTTGAAGAGGCAAAGACATGTTTTTTGTCATACGAGTGTAAGTCATCATTTGCAAGTTTGGTTGTGATAGTGAATTGGATTGAGCCTAATTTCAACTTGGTCTTACATATGATTTTGGGTAGTTGAAGCTTTCATGAGGGCCTTGTTCATGATTGCTCTCTTTATACTTGATGAATGAAAATTAAAGATGAAGGAAGATGTGATGACTCTTACTGGATGTGTAGCCTAGCTGTAAGTTGAATGTGGGATTCAGAGTGAATTGGAGCACAGCCAATATAAAGAATACATCACTGTCATGAAGTGTTGATGCGGGTGATCAGAGGGAGAAGTGCGGTTATGCGCTGTAGGTTTGAATTCGAATTTAATTTAATCTTGATTTCTCTTCTCAAACAACGTCATCATCATCATCATCATCATCATCAATTCATCCTCATTGAGTTTCATCCTCAAATTCATTCAATTCTCATCACAAACCTTGTAGATCCTACTAATACCGATTGGTATATACACATAACTATCTTCAAGTATTCACCATGCCTAGTAGCAAACGAAAGCCATCTTCAAAGACAGTCAAATCTAACTTACCTAATTGTGATCTGACTTCTAAAAGTAAAGTGGATGAGAAGAGTAGTAAAAGAGTTGTATTATCACCAATCATCAATCCTGCCTCAAGTACTACTTCTAAATTACCAAATCATACTTCCACAAACCCTTCGAATCTCAAGAAACCAATCTCTTACTCATTGCCAGATATAACTGATCTCACCATGGCCGACAAGAGTTCAACCCCAATCACCATCTATCAACGTCTGTTGCCCTCTCTTAAACCCATCAGCCAAGTCTTGTTTACCCTTAAGTATTTGACTCAAGCTTACCCTGTTGAACATTGCTTGTTGTCCTTTCTAAGTCGCATTGGAAGACGATGGATCACCTTCAAAGGAAAAATCGGTTAGCGGCATTCTCTCTTTGAAGCTGATTGTTCTCTGCATCATCGACATGCACAAAGCCTTTTCATTTTCATTATCAAGGAAAAGAAGATTGATATTAAAACCTTAACATCTATGTACAAAAACCTGAACAGTACATCCGTTTGCCCGCGCCATACGAACCTTATGCATTGAGAATTTTGATTGCAGCGGGAGCAAGGAGTTCGAAAGCTGCAAGTCTTTTTACCAATTTCCCATTGGATCAAAGCGAATTCGATCGATCGAGATTTCACGAAAAACCTTTACCTTCCGATACGTCTAAACCTATTCAAGTCGATTTACCGATCACCAAAGCTGGAGTCTTTGAATTCTATTTTGAATATGATGACTCCAGTGATGCTCATCAAAAAAGAAGAGTCAAGAGTCGATCAGGTTACTTCAATGTTGATCCGATCCTTTCGGTCGCGAGCAGGAAATCCATATTGAAGACAAGTGAAGATCACTCAGTTCAAGTAATACCATTTGGTAAATCTGGCGAGACAATCGATAAGAGTGCCCCTCTGGTTAACTTACCGCTCGATGGGCTTGTGATTCAAACCGTGATAGCGAAATGGATGGGCACCTTGAATGATTGGCCACCTTATCTCGACTTGATACGTGATCGAGGTTATAATATGATTCACTTTACTCCACTTCAACAGCGTGGAGAAAGTGGTAGCCCTTATAGTATCTTTGACCAACTGAGATTTGATCCTGAATTATTCGGAACTCAATCTTCATCTGCTGAGAAGGAGAAAGAAGAGTTATCAACTTGGCTCAGTCGGATCAGAGATGAGTGGGGTATACTGAGTATGACGGACGTGGTTTGGAATCACACAGCTCATAACAGTCTTTGGTTGAGGGATCATCCTGAATCAGGTCAATAACAATCTTTGAGTTTTCCACCTTTAGCAAGGCAACAAGATCCGCTATCTGATCAATATCAATCAGATACTGACCAGACTTTTATATCTTGCAGGATATAATGTGCTAAATTCACCACATCTGGAGCCAGCTTTGGAACTTGACAGCGCTCTCCTTGAATTATCTTCACAACTCGCCAATAAAGGTCTTCCAGTCGAACTTAAATCATCTTCAGACTTGGATCAGATCATGAAAGCTATTGAACATGACTTGATACCCCAACTGAGATTGTGGGAGTATTATGTATTGGATGTTGATCAACTTAGCATTCAATTCCAGAAAGTTTGGATTTCTACCCAGTCTAAGAACGATCCGTCCTCGAACTGGGCTCAACACGTTGATGCATTTGCACTCGAAGCTGCCTGTTTACCTTCCTCGGACGATGAAGGTCAAAGAGGCTGGCGCGCAGTGACGGGTCCTAGATCGCATGCAACTCAAAAATTCAATATTCAAGCGGCTGTTGAGTTTTTTCACTCCAAAGGTTTGAAAGAATCAGATCCAACGGTGCCGGAGCTTTTCAAGCGCTTGTTACAAGAGCTCAACGTAGATCGATATCGAGAGTACGATAATGATGTGACCACGATCTTGGGTAATATCAAGAATAGATTGCAATACACTCGATTAGACGAAGGTGGTCCACGAATGGGACCTTTCAGTGAAAAGTAAGCCGAGCTCTGGCCTGTTTCTCGAATTACCCTGCTTCCTCTGCTTGTCTCGTCGAAGAAACTAAGATAATTTTTGGGTGGCTACTGGTATCTGGATAGATATCCTTTGATCGAGACTTTATTTACCAGATTAGAGGTAAACGAAAGAACGAAAAAACATGATCCACGCTCATTAGCATTAGCGAATAACGGATGGATTTGGAATGCGAATCCACTTGAAGATTTCGCTTCCCCGCCTTCCAAAGCGTATCTGAGAAGAGAAGTTATAGTCTGGGGTGATTGTGTCAAGTTGAGATATGGTAAAGGAGAAGATGATAATCCTTTCTTATGGAAGAGGATGAAAGAATATACTACTTTACTAGCGAGTCTCTTTCATGGTTTTAGGATTGATAATTGTCATTCGACTCCAATTCATGTCGGCGAAGCTTTGCTGGATGTCGCCAGGCGAGTCAGACCGGATCTCTATGTTTGTGCCGAACTCTTCACGGGAAGTGAAGAGATGGATACGTACTTTGTTAGTCGACTCGGTATCAATAGTTTGATAAGAGAAGCGATGAAGTAAGTGATAAGTCAATATTTTTCAAGCCAATCTGTGATCACTCGAACTTTCAAGTGACTTGGATTCATTCATCATAGTGGTCACGATCCGAAGGACCAAAGTCGATTACTTTATAACTACGGTCTAGGCAAACCTCTTGGATCGATGGATACGGACGTCCTCACTGAACAATCAACTGTTGTTGATCCCTCGACTGGGCAATCCAGGCCATGTCAGATCGTTCCATTACATGGATCAAGGCCACATGCATTCTTAATGGACTGTACTCATGACAATGAGTCCCCATCCAAGAAGCGAACAGCGCGCGATGCGATCTCGACGGGAACCCTCGTCGCTTTCTCTTATGCAGCTGTAGGTTCGAATAAAGGATTTGATGATCTCTATCCCGAGTTGTTAGACCTTGTCAAAGAGAAGAGAATGTATGAGAAGGTCGATGTTGATCACGGCATAGGAAGCTGGAAGAGAATATTGAATCATCTTCATACGGAGATGGTTCTGAAAGGTTATAAAGAGGGCCACTTTCATCAAGAAAATGATGTTCGTTCCCGTTCATTCGCTCCTTCTATTTCCCCTTTGTCTTTGATCTTGCGGATGTATTGTATGCTGATTTCGCGTTTGACCACTCCTTCCGAAAGTATATTATCTCACATCGGGTTCACCCATCTACTCATCAAGGATATCTCTTAGTAGCTCACACAGCTTTCCATGGTGATGGGAGCGACCGAGGCAACGGTGAGCTCTTTTTGCTGTCTTTGTCCCAGCGCATGTTATTGACTTGTGATAAGCTTACGTACAAAAAATCGTGATGGGCGCAGTGGAGCCGATGAGGTTGAGGGGCACCAAAGCGCAGTTTATACTTGGATCTACTCTTGAAGTGGTTTCTAACAAGGATGGATCCGATCATGAAACACTTAAAGGTCTCAACTCTAAACTTGTTCCTATTGAAGCTAAGGACACGGATATCATTTGCTTGGGGTCTGATGATGAAGGGAGTTATGTGGATATTAAAGTTCCGTCAAAATTTCCTCCCGGGAGTGTGATGCTTTTCTCCACTTGGATGGAAGGTATGAAAGTGGAAGGCGAAGGAGGAGTCATCAAGAGTTTAGAGTCGTTGGTTAAATCCGGCGCAGAGCAAGCGTTTGAAAACCTTTCGATTCTCGATTTGAATGTGCTTCTTTTTAGGACGGATGGTGAGGAACGCGACATGTCGGGTGGTAAGGATGGGATCTATAACGTACCAGGCCTTCATCCGGCTTTGACTTATTGTGGACTCGAAGGATGGATGTTTGGATTGAGGCATGTAATTCGCAGCAATGATTTGGGCCATCCCCTCTGCGCACATCTTCGAGATGGACCTTGGGCTTTTGATTATGTGGTAGGCCGATTGAAAAAGTACGTAGATCGCTTCATTGCCCGTTGTAGGGGATCTTCGTGGCTTGGGTGAGCTGATACGAGTTGCGTCTATTGCTAAGTCATCTGGACCGATTCCCGAACTTGGACAAGCCAGTCAAGTGGTTCGAAGAACGCGTCAAGTTGATCAAAAAATCAATCCCAGCCTTTCTGCGACCTAAATATTTTGCTCTTTTGATCTACGCCGCATATCGAGCTGGTCGATCAAGAGTGATTGATCAATGTTCAGAGTTTGTGAAGAATGGCACTGATTTTGTGCACACGTTGGCGATGAGTGCTATCCAGATGTATGGAGTTGTACAATCTAGTTCATTAGAACCGAACAAATCAGTAGGATCTGTAGCAGCTGGTTTACCACATTTCAGTTCAGGTTGGGCTAGAACGTGGGGTCGGGATTGCGGGATCAGTGCATCTGGATTGTTCGTCAAGACTGGACTTTGGGAACCTGCTCGGGCTCATATTTTGTGTTTCTGCACGACTCTCAAGCATGGATTGATGCCTAACTTATTAGATTCGGTCAGAACCCCGAGATACAACTCTAGGGATGCACCTTGGTTCATTTTACAATTATTGCAAGATTATGTCAAACATTCTAAGGAAGGTGAAAGCTTTCTAGACGTGGAAATCTTGAGACGGTTTCCGAAGTCGGATGAATGGGTCAGCTGGGATGATGAGAAAGCTTACAAGGAGAAGATGAAAGTGATTGAAGTAGTTGAAGAAGTCTTGGAAAGACACGCAAATGGGATCCATTTTCGCGAATATAACGCTGGACCAGCGATTGATTGTCAAATGAAAGATCCTGGGTTCAACATTGATATTGAGGTGGATTGGAATTCTGGCTTGGTTCATGGTGGAAACGAGTTCAATTGCGGGTGAGTTTGTGGGAAATCCATTCTTATCAATAAACTGCTGTTTGCTGACTATTATCATGAGACGTGATTACAAACAGAACCTGGATGGATAAGATGGGAGAGAGCGAAAAAGCTGGAAACAAAGGAATTCCAGGCACATCCAGAGATGGAGCGCCGGTTGAGATCACCGGGTTAATCTATAGTACCTTGAGATGGATGGCGAAACTCTCGGATGAAGGTAAAGTGAAGAAGAACGGGGTCGAGATTACCAGTAAGAGTATTCGTTTCGGCCGATCCATGAGGTGGCTTCATGTGTCTGATGTTGACGCGATCCATGTCTCTTTGTTACTGGGATTCATCAGAAAACGGGACGAAGACCGTGACTAAGTATCGAGATTGGGCTGATTTGATACAAAATAACTTCGAGAAGAAATACTATGTGCCGTTAGGTGAGTATCCAGGTTGAGGGAGTTACATTCATGGATCTGACGGATCAGGTTGATTGGCTTGCAGATCCGAAGGAAGACTCAAAATATGAGGTTGAACCGCATCTAGTGACTCGCCGAGGGATCTACAAGGACGTCTATGGTGAGTTGTAGAATCTTCACATGTGCGTTCGCTCTCAAGCCACGGCTGATCATGTCAAATCGAAAACATTCCAGGTACCCCACGTGAACGAGCCCATGCGGATTATCAATTGAGACCAAATTTTCCAATTGCGATGGTCGTTGCTCCGGATCTTTTTGATCGAGATCATGCTCACGAAGCACTTCAAACAGTCAAACGAGCTTTGATGGGACCACTTGGGATGAAAACACTCGATCACAAGGAGAGTGATTATAGACCAAATTATGATAATTCCAATGATTCGCATGATTGGCACGTCGCCAAGGGAAGGAATGTGAGTGAATTGTTTGGGTATTGAATGAGGGTCAGTAACGCATACTGAGTATCTATCTCTGAAAATGAATGGATGAATGGATATTACAGTACCATCAAGGACCTGTCAGTATCTCTCCTCAGTTGCGCCATTTACTTGGCTATGATTGGAGATAAAGAAGCTGATGTACAACTTTCTTTTGTGTGTTGAAAACCTTCCAAAGGAATGGGTTTGGCCTGTTGGATATTTTTTGAGGGCTTATCTACAGTTCGACCTGAAGGATCAAAAGGTATTTAAGATATCGAACTGGTCTTTGTATTGGCAAGAAGCTCAATCCTTACGCACGAAGACTGATATATTGTCTTATCTTGCTTTCAAAGGAGCGAGGAGAAACGATCCATGAGATTCATTCGATGCTAGCGGCTCATCGAAAGCATCTTATTCACGATCCCTGGGCGGGCTTGCCTGAATTGACCAATCAAGACGGAAATTATTGTAAAGATAGTTGCGAGAGTCAAGCTTGGTCGTACGTTCATTGAATTTGGCTGGATTTTTTGCTTATCTTTCCTCTACCCTTTTCTTTTGAGATCTGACTCAATGAAACTTTCTCGGGGTTTATCAGGACTTCGACTTTGTTAGACGCTTTGTTTGATGTGAGTTTTGCATCCTATTAAGATTTCATGGGAGTAAATTAAATTCATGGCTGTTTTCTTATCTAGATTTATCAAGAGCAAAAAAAATCTTAGGCTACAATATTGAGGTAGATGACTCTTCTTCTTAGATGAAGAAATCATTTCAATCAATCAAGGTCACAAAAATAGTCAAAAACGTTTGACAAGATGAGTTATGATGAAGGGGTGATGATCAACAAAGAGAAGGAAGATTGATCAGAAGATTGTACCCGTGTATTTTTGAAGCAATAAATGTTGTTGTATTTGATTTGCAAGCAAATAGCATGTTTTTAGTATTTTGAATGATCATTCAAGGATGTTTTTAGTAAATTAGTCACGCAGAAATCATCTTGAGGTCAAGTTTCTCTGTAATGAAAAGCCAGATTTGATGTACAAATATGATCTTTTGATAGACCGGAATCAGTTTCTCATCTGATTTAAGTGAGCCTCAAGTTATCTGAAAAAGTGACTTCTCTTCCTTCACTCTTTTCTCTGTAAGGCTTATGTCCCCTGATTTCATTTTCTATCTGTTCTTGTTTCTGGCCTTTACTTGGGTCTAGAAAATTTGAAACGTTACCAGTGATTATAGATCAGTTTTGGCTACGCTCAGTGAGGAAAGAAAATCCAGTGAAGGTTGAGATATATGTAGATAAGATCTAAGGGGAACCGAGGAATGGCCATCCAAAGTATCGCCCAAACGACAATCAAAATCAATGCTTATCAATAATTCTGAATCCTGTTCTAAGTTTATCTGACTTTGCCTCATCAAAGCAATTCCAAGAGTGTTTATTTTCATCTCATCATATGATCAACTTGTCTGATTATAATGATTACATGAGATTAAAGTTGCTTGAGTGGTTTAGTTAGGTTTGAAAACTGACTGGCTATAGGAAGATCAGAAAATTATAATCGGACGTCGGTCTACATACTTGGGGTAGTGATATGCAACAATGGGAGCTTTGGGGGATGTTGTAATTACGACTTCTCATTTTGAAGAGGAATTCGAAGCACAACTCATTTTCAGTTGTGATCACGACAGTCCGGAGACTAGGAAACAAAATTTTCACCCTCTATATTTGTACCAGTGTTTCTAACTTCCTCAACAAATGTAATCAAGAGCAAGACTTCATTTTCCTTGTGGCGTCGCAGTCACCATATCATATACCGGTAGTGTTCGAAAACTTGCGTGATCAACATCAATCTTTCGTATCAGCTTCGGATAATGAAATTTGAACAGTTGTCCAAGCTTTCCCAAGCCCCGAAAGACAGAAGTGATGACTCCCTTAAGTTTTGTGACTGTCGCTACAAGACGTTGCAAGCTTGCTTTTGCCAGAGCTCATGGTTGTTACTCCCCGATCAACTCAAACCTCGAGGTGTCCTTACGACACTGAATATACCAAACATAAGAGGTTGAGCTTTGTTAGTTGGCTCAAGATGGGGAATATAAATATCGGTCAGAAAGCTTGAGCAGACACATCCTTTTCCTGCTACAACTCACCGAAACATTAATCAGATCAAATTCGAATTAAATTTATTTTACTTCTTTCTGATTCATTTATCCTACTGGTTTAAATTTCTTGATCATTAAGAATTTAATTCAAACACTCTAAAACTCAAGTCTTACCATTCTATTCATTTGAATAGTTTATCAACTTCTTGAAGAGATCATGTTTTCCAGAGTCACTATTTTATTACTATTTGTGTTTTGTTTCACGTACACGGTATCTAAAGATGCTCCTCGTAACAAGATAATTACTTGCCAATTTGGTTATCGAGTGCGTAATGTGACTAATGGAATATCTGAAGGAAGTAAGTGATAATGAACATCTATTCACCAACGAAACCTAAGATTGACAAAACTCTTTTTGAATTGTTTTTCAAAAAGTGTGTACCATTGCAGATAACCTTGATGACCATGTGTGTCATAATTGTGATCCGAAGATTCCTAGTAAGTTTTTAATATCTCAAAAAAGTTTTACAATAAGACTTTAAAATGTGAAGCTGATGAAGATCTGTTATCAATCATCAAACACAGAGGGTTTAAAATGTGTTGAATCTAAATTTGATGTTCCATTAAAAGATTTAAAGAAAGCCAAGAAAACTCTCTCTTGTCCAAATTATGAAAGATTATTTAGGAATAAGAAGTTTGTTGGATATGGTAAGTTTTGATGATCTCTAAATCATAAGTTTATATCTACTTCATCTGAAGTTTGATTTTATTTTTTTTAATATCTAATAGGTTGTGCTGAAGCCAAACAAGGTCAGAAAGCTCGATGTTTGGAAATCGAAAACCCGTGAGTAGATCTTAGGAAACAATGATCTTTGAAGAGAATCTTTTGTTCTATTCATCTAAAGTATCTGATGAATTTGATTATTCTTCACATATCTTATTCATAATTTCAAATTCAACAAAAGAACAAGTAAGTTATCTTTTTTTTTGAGACTCATTTTAGCATGAATGTCAATTTTGACTGATTACTTTGACTTTCTTTTAGCCTGTCCACCAAACTCTTGCAATTAGATATACCTTTGCAGAGTACCGGGACAGGTTTATTATGATCAAATGAGGAAGTGAAAGATAACAAGTCCCGTAGGTATGCGAGTATTATTGTACCAGCTTACCTTTGGGATGTTATGACTAGTGTGTTTCGACTTGAAGCCTTTAACTCTTACGCTACCCTGCTACGCTGAGGTAGCGTAGGGTATATTATTTAAGGACTTTGCTTGCGTGATTTTGCCTACTAGTTATTGAGTGCGTCTTTGTAATTTGGTCTGTTGACAAAATTAATTTGCATTTGACACCACCCAAAGTGGTATCCCAAACCACCCTTTGAGAATTGTGAGAGTGAGCCAATCTAAGTTGAGTCGAGTTGTATCCTAAGTTAGATCGGATCATCCATCTTTTTGCTTGGTTTTGAGTCTTTATGATCAGATTCAATATTTCTGAGTCCCACCAGCCCTTGTATCTGTGTGGGGTTTTTTTGACTTCCTTACCCTGTTGTTGGGCTGCGCTGATGATAGCTTGGGTTAATTTCTACATACCGACATTTATAGAACCAATCAAGTCAAAGCTTGTGGGTAAGTGTTTTAAGCTATTTAGGATATTCTCTTGGAACATCAGTACATCAATTTATGTAAGTTTAAAGAAAATATGTGATTCTTTTGGTGATATTAGATTTAATTCTATTATTGTCTGTACAGGTAAGTGGTCAGAGGCTAAACCATTTTGTAAAACTTTGCATTCTGTGATTTTGGCTGCCAAGTTCCAGCTAGCCCAGATCAGGTTGATTACTGTGGGTTTAGTGTTCTTGGACAAGTGTGTAGGGATCCCCTGTTTCAAGGAAAGTTTGAAACCCAAAGAGCTGCATAGTGCAAATAATTTTTTTTCCTGAGCCTTGGTTCTATTGTAGTTGGGTGGATTCCGGATGTGATAGTGTAAATTTGAGTCAGTTGTAATGATTGATGGAATTTGTCTGTTATGATATAGGCAGATCCATTTTTTGAGTGCTGACAGGCCCCTCATTGAGCTAGGGGTGTTGTACCACATGATGATTTGTAGCTTTCAGCATTGGTCGGATTGTGTTTTGATGTCCACCACTAGGATGATGTCAGATTGGCTAGGTAATAGTGAAATGTTGTCAGTGTGAATGTCTTTGAGGATATAGAAACAGACTTGCGGTCTTTCTTCCCAAGACTTTGGATGGAATTCCTAAGTTGTGATTTGATGCCATGCTGGGTGTTGTGAAAATGATAATGAGCGTGAGTTAAACCAAGGTTCTAGTAGGGACGCCAGGACTGAGTATTGCGTTTTTGTGAGAGCTTTGTGTGTGAGTTCCGTTAATTTTTGACAATTGAAATGAAGAATCAAAAAATTATCTACAAAGAAGTTGTGTTAGAGTCTACATCATTTATTGATGGTACAGTATCAGTATAATTTGGTGAATCTGGGGGGTTAGGTTAGAAGTGGTTTCTTGGCTTTTATAACTCATTGATACTTATTGGGGAGCTTGTTGGAATTGTGAATTTGGTCGTACGGAGTGGGCAGGATAAACTTTTTGGAGAGTGAGAGTATTTAGGAACTGATCTGTCAATTTGGTTGTCAGTATTCTGGGCATCAAAATGCACACATCTGGCGCAAGTTGTGTGAGCATAGATATTGTTGCATTCTAACGTATTATGAGCATCACCACAATTTGCACAATAGGCATTTTTTGCGTGATGAGTGTACATGGTTGATATCCAGACATTTGAAACACATAGTTGGGCCTTGGAGGTTATTGTTTGCTCTTGAGTCTGATACAATCGACATAAAGTCCGACTTTTAGAAGTTTTTGAGTCAATTCTTTATCAAACAAGTTAAGTACAATTGTGCCGTGTTTTTTCTTGTTCCCGACTGGGTTCTTGATCCATCTTGTTGAGAGAATAGTATTGCGGGGGATTTCATTCTGTTAGCTTACCTTTGCAAGGAGTTCGTCCTATTCAACACCAAAATCTGCTGGAATACAATTAAAAAGAATTGGTTATTGGGTTTGGTTAGTGACAAAATCTTTATGCGCAATGGTCGTCCATCAATGCTTGTTTTCAAGGAGCTAGGCTTTTATCAATCTGTTGTCCATATTCATTAAGATGTTGCCCGTCTTAAGGATCGAGGCACTTCTTATCTTCAGCGGTTTGTTTCCAACTTTAGCATTGAGTGATAGTAGTGCAGCGTTGGCGTGTTGTACGATATTCATACTAGCCATGCCTTTGAAAGGTTATTTACCCGGTATCTTGTGAATAATAAGAGTTGCAGCTTTAAGCTTATTAATGTCGCCGTTGCTGGGAGGTGGGCGTGGGGGTTGTTGGTGTGATGCCTTTGAAGCATTTGTCCGAGCGCTAGGTTTTGGCGGGAGAGGGATCATGCCCGGTCTCGGTGTCGAGGTAGGTTCTTTTTGGCATTCGTTCTTGAGGGCTTTGGTTTCCTCTGACTTGCAACCACTCAGATGTCGGTCTACCGCTGATACTCGGGGTATGTAGCGACAGCAGCCATGCGAGCTCCGAAGATCCTCGAATTCCAAGCGTGCTGACTACGGTCCGCTCAGAACAGAACAGTCAGCACGGCCTGTAGGTTATAACGCAATAGCAAGGGCCAGAATTTTTTTGGAAAACGCTGTCGAGGTCACTACTATGATGCACGTCATTATCGGCAACGTTCGAGAAGATGTGTGATCGTCTGTCATTACTCGCTCCGGACAATGAAATTTGCAATTTGGTTAAGCTCTTGCGGAACTCGGAAGATGGGGATGATGACTACCTGTTGAATTGTCGCCCAGATGACCGAGATGATGCACGACTTCACCTGAGCTGTTGCTTGTTACTCCTGAATCGACTCAAACATTGCCACATTGGTTCTACTAAAACCAAGAAGTTAACATTTGTAGGCTCAGCGTCGAGATTATAAATACCGGGTAGAGAGCACACACTTTCCTGCTGTTACTCAACAATTAACAAGAAGATCAAATCACACCAACCAAGTGAAAATTTTACTTCATTTTCCCCAATTCAACATATATTTTTAGAGATTCATAGTCACTTTGTCATTTTCACTTATACTTGAAAATAATTCAAATATGTTTTTCAAAGCTACTACTTTGTCGCTGTTCGCATTTTGTTTGACGAGCGTCATGTGCTTGGGAGAGCCTATTCAACATGAGATCATCTGCAAGTGGGGTTATCGTGTGCGTCCTGATATCAATGGAAAAAGTCAAGGAAGTGAGTGATAATAGTTATCTTTCCAAAGGAAACCAGACGTTGACAAAAAAAGTTAACTTTTCTCATAAAGTGTGTACCATTGCAAATATCACTGATGACTATGCCTGTGAGGGTTGCAGTCGCGGTGTGCCTAGTGAGTTGTGATATCCTATCAAACTTGTAGATCTGAAACTGATGATATCATCAAAAACAGCCGGCGTGGGATGTGTTGAAGGCAAATTTGACATTCCATACGATCAAATAAAAAAGTCCAAGAAGGAAATGCCATGTCCTAATTACGAGAGATTAGAGGTGAATGGGCAGTTTGTTGGTTTTGGTACGTCTGAATTCTGTTCTTCAACGGTTTATCAATCATCTCATTCTTGAATTTTTTTTCTTCAGGTTGCGCTGACGCTAAACAGGGTCAGAAAGCTCGATGCAATGATATCAAGAACCGGTGAGCAGATCCTGTGAAATCTTTAGCTTCACCCATAAGACCTAACCAAGTAATGACTCTATTTTCAACATCTAATCCTTATTGGCTTTCTAAAAAAAGACAATGTGAGTTTCTTGATTTGATTCATTTTAAAATGAATGGCAGATTTGACTGACTAGTTGGAATCTCTCTCAGTCTGTCCCAAAGGTGCTTGTCGTCTGAACACCCCATTTTAGGGTCCTTTCAAGGCGATCACACATTTTCTTTGGAAACTCGAGTGAGGAACTGAACTGAGTTTTAGATGACCTCTGGGGTAGATATGCGGGTACAGCTACACCTTGTCATCTTTGGGATGTTGTGACTAGTGTTTGCCGCTGATTTTTTTGCGGCAAGAATTTGGGCTAGAGTAGTCAGTGTGTATTGTTAGCGAGTAGTTAGATTGCTTGTATGGTTTTGTCAACCGGCCATAAGTGCACCTTTGGCATTTGCTATATTAATGAATTGAACTTGTATCTCTAACGTACTGCCGTAGGTGATCCACTGATAGTGCGAAGAATTCATTGGGAGAGTAAGTCAAACTAGGTTGGGTCCAGTTCCCTTCAACCCAAGAAATTGAATTTCTAGGTAAAAAACCAGGTTGGCTTCGGTGGATATCGAATGCCCTTTCCCTAACATCGAAGATCAGTAGATACAAGCTGCTCTCCGTGCTGATCGGGCTAAAATGTTAAATTTCATGACTCATATCAGCATTTGGCCCATTTCGATACATGATTGGACTGACACTTGGTTCGTAATCATACCATATCACACCTTTGCCTTTCTGATCACATTTGACCTCATCATACGACTCCATGAATGCCATATAATGTGCCGGCTTTGTGCATTTTGATTTGCGATTGGCATCCACATTTTCCATTGCACATATCATACATACCTTTGCAAATATCTGCATATTTTTTCTGCTTTCTCTTATTTAATCATCTTGTTCTCAAAACAATTTTCAACGAATTAAATCTCATCAAAATGCAATTTTTCACTACACTCATTGCGGCTGCAACTATCTTCAGTTGGTGGCTCATATTTTACTGCACCCTTTTACATGATCGCTCATAGCTTTTTGTTTTGTTTATAGCTTCCGGATCTCTGGCCGCCCCTACATACGACCCAATAGGTTTAGCGAATGAAATACTCAGGTTGACTATTTCACTTTGTGCGGACTTCACAGATTCTCTTGATTCAAGAAGCTCATTTACGATACTTTGAATTCAGTGTGGCCGCGCCATTGACCGGACTCAGCGTGGATCCGGTGGATCCGGTGGATCCGGTCTTTTTGGAAAAGCGAAGCACCAACTACTACGCACCAACAAGCCCACAAGTTCCTACTGCCTCAAAAGCTGTGCTACCAACTACTCAAACCACTTCCCTGATTGACCAAATGTATGGACATCTCGAGACTTGTATGAACGGACTGGAGATTCACTCGTCCAACATCAAAACTCATTGCGAAAGCACCAATGAAGCAAACGCATCTGAAAAAAGTCGAAGTTTACTTATTGAGCTTCAAGCCATCATGGCCTTGTTCATGACTTGCATTTCTGGCATGACTTTGAGCATGAGAAATGCCATGTCCACCGGATTCCATGTTTCTAAGTCAATCGCCACTGAAGGCGCGATTCATTCAATGGTAAATCCAAATTCATCAAAATCATATCTCTCGACACTATCTTTACTGACATTTGTCATGATCATCTTTGATGTACGCAGTCCGATTTTGGCGCAGTCTTCATCAAGATGACTGCTACATTGAAAGATACTTACACAAGCATGACACAAGTGACATCCGCTCACCCAGTCATTATGCAAACCTGTGGCGGTAAGCATTTCCCCCTTCAAATATATTTTGCTCATCAAGACTTATCACCTTCATGACTCTTTTTCGTAAATTAGGTGCGATGGTGGAAATGTCCGTCAAATTCACTTCAATTACATCAGCTTGTGTTCCAATCGAAGGTTTCTCCATAGAAGTGATGAACAAAGCTGGAAAAATGTTTCAAGGATATCAACAAGTTGGATTTGGTTTCCCCTCCTTTTTAAATGTACTCGTACAACAATAATTTTTTCTTGTTCGCCTTATCAACTAACTTCATACATCCATTTTCACAATTCATCATCATATCCTGTGCAAAAAATCAAACTTAATATAATTAAATTGATAATATCCACAATTGTTCCCCTTTATATAATTTTCACTTCTTGAGTTGTTTACACATCACTGTCCATTTGCAATTCCTGATTTTCCTCAAGCCTACTTTACACACCCAAGAGGAGCGTCATATTCCCTTAATCTTGAAAGGCTTCTCAAAAGGTCACACCACCTTGAAAATTCATCACAACAGTTTCCCATGAGCATCACATTTTGGGTTTTTCACAAATCACCTGAAGTGGACATTGCAAAAAAGTAAATGTGAGATTTTAAGTTTAGTTTGATTGCTTCGAATTTGAAATTCTCAAACCCCAATTTTCAGAACATTCGAAGGGGAGTGCAATTCAGTAGCCGCTATACGTTAGCGGCTAATCCCTGCTAACATCTACGCCGCAGTTGTCTGTAATCCCATGCAATTCCCTAAATATGCACCCGTGTGAAATTTGTACAGCCCGTCATTCCCATTGTGGATCTACACCTCCGCTTGTACACTTCCTTTCCGAGCATGCCGTATTGACCGACTCCAACATGCCGCAAGTTCCGTATGTTTGTTAAAACAATTGTGCACCTATTCATTGCACCTTTTCCCTTTCTAACCCAAAGGAAGATCAATTGCCGCTCAGGCCTTCTCCTCAATGAGAAGTGCTTGCAACCTATTCCCTTTATAACGAAAGGAAGAACTGATGCTCAGATGCACCTCCCTGAGCACCAAGTACATCATATGTATTCAACAAATTAAACGCAATGAAAGCTGGCCATGCCCAAGCTCACTCCTGATCGCGACTATCGCCACTATCGCGACTCCCGCTATCTGTCGTACGCCATATCAGGCATATTAAACATCAATTCCTATGCATTAACCACTGCTCCAAACCATTAACCACACCGAGCCACAATGCTTCTCAAAGTGCTATTTCAGAAGCTCAGCACCCACTACCCCCAAACGTTAGAAACGCTTACGCTGGGGCAACTCACCACCTTCGCCACTCTTTCCGCCGATATTCTAAACCGGACTAATAACGGGTACGGCTACGATTTCTGCGCTGCAGAAGGACCAACAGAATTTATTGGCCAATGCCTAGGGGTCTCTGAACCACATACTACCTGGGCACGACTGTGGATACTCACATATAACGACCTACCCTCCTGCTTTTACGACCCATCGCTCATCAAAAAGCATGGAGTGCCATCTGGCCAACTTTTGACGAACGCCAAACGCCCGAAGAACGCCATAGTCATCCCGGAGCACAGCTTCAAACCTCAACAGACTCACTGCCTCACGTGCAAGACCCAGAAGCAAAAGAAATCCATCAAACTCACGATCCGCGCGCCAGTGCAAGGTTACCTCATGGACGTAGGTGGCATTGAGACCATGCAGTACTTCACAGGTTATTGCCGCTGTAAGTCAACACCACTTATCAGTTGGGCCATTTTAAATACGGTGACTGATGAGCCACCGTCCACCCCTTTGATAGGTTGCAAAAAAACCTATACGCCTTGCTATACCCGCCATAAAGACCTCCGCGAGTATTACACCTTGAAAGAAGGACAGCCAATCAGCCACTTTCAAGTTTCACAACGCTACTTCATGACACACCGATTGGCCGATCATTTGAATCATCTCCAAATGTATGGAATGTAAGCATTGGAGCCAAATGTAATATACGACATTCAAGCGCTGAATACTGATATTTATCCCACAGAGTGTCCATATACAACTTGGTCGCCTCCTACAACCAAGCTCACGCCCGGGTGGAAGAAACCCATCCCAACGATTTCCGAAACCCCAGATATTCTCGCAAGCTCAGTACGAATGTTACGTCACTAGCTCTCGATATCCATCGTCTGCTCAAGCGTACCAACGAAAGAAATGTCCGATTGAAGAGCAACGCGAGCGGTACGGACGAACGCCGTTTCTACTATGCCATGAAGCAACACACTGATTGGGTCAAGCAGGAAGGAACAAAGTATGCGGGCCATGTGTGCTCCCTATGTACTGAAGTGGAAGACATTCCAAACACTGACAAGCAATCCGGTACGCGCGCGCAACAATCCTATATTATATTGATCATAAAACATACTGAGACAATGATTATAATATTTGTTCCAGTGATGCGTGCAGTTGTGACAGATGGCATCACCATAGGGTTTTGGTGTTGCACTGCTTCGGAAGCACAGCTGAAAAGCCTCGACCCTCACACCACCGCCACACACTGCGAGCAGCCGATTGACAAAGTCAATCACCGATACTGCCCAGCTCATTACCAGGCATTCTATAACATATGCCCCGCCCAGCCGTGCACCAACAAGATAGTACCTAACACGAATACCTGCGGCGACGCTGACCACATCGCCGCGTACAACACATTCAAGGAACGCAACACTTCCATGTATGGCTTACCCAGACGTTTCAACCGCCCCAACACCCACATTCAAATGGATCCCAGTGTCCTCCTTTCAGCTGAAACCGGCGAGGTGGCTCTCAGTGAAGAGGAGCTGTTGTATGCGGAAGTGCAGGAACGCGAACACGAGGACGCACGCGATGGTGGTCAGTCAAAACCACCCAAAAAGGTCTTGATTTCGCGGTGTCGTACGCACAACGAACAGTTGATGGTGGCGCCTTGCGGGATGATCTTAGCGCGGAAAACCTTCTACAAGTCGGAGTCGGTAACGAAAGTAAAGGCAAGTTTTCGAATACAAGAAAACTGTTGCTTCATCCACACTAACGCAAAATTTGGTTACGCTCAGGAATGGATCATAGAGGTTTTCCCAAAAGAAATGCCTCAAGTAATCTTTTACGACAATGCATGCGGTTTATACTCCCACATAAGAGCCCACAATGCTGACAAGGAACACTTTGTCAATACTCTATTACCCGTAGACGCATTTCACATAAGGTCACATAAAGAATCACATACTACATGTCGCCTCAACAATGACCCACACCTCTTCCCTGACTTGAAGCGAGCTGATGGGAAGTGGAAATTCAACTCTTCTGCCGCCGAAATGGTAAACTCGTGGTTTGGGAGATTCGACCCTATGTGTCGCAACATGACCCAAATCAAATATGAATTCTTTTTGGAGGAAATGATACTTCTCCACAATACTCGACTTGCTGAGAATCTTTCTCGTCGAAGTAAGGTTACGTTTTTGGGCAACGTGGAATACACCACATCTCCCCTACCCCTCACTTCTTTTTGATTAACAAATATCATTTTTAACAAATATCATTTGTTTATTATCAACGTTATTTGTGTTTGCAATTGAGATTGCAAGTCCGGTGTCTGTTTTCAACTTATTATTCCTTCATGATTTTCTGTCGCGTCGTTGTTGGGCAATGGCTCTTTTTTGTTGGTTGTAAATTGAAATAAATGAATGAATTCTTTGAAGAAGCACTCCGTCAATTGTATTGGTGAGAATATACCGAATCTGCCATGTGGATCAATCTTTGCGATGATAACTGATCGGTGGCGATCAAAGGTCATCTCGTCAACCTGCTCACTTATTGCTTCAGTAACATTACTATGCACATATGAATAGTATTACTAAATAATTCGCATACATAAACACATCTATTATATACATAATTAACCGCTATAAAAAAAAATGGACAAATGTTCCTAAAGATAATAAAGTACGCACAGCGCGCTTCCAAGAGGTGAGGTAAACAAATATGGGAGTGAATGGAAATGAAAACAGGCAAACAGTAATTCAATTATTTATTTGCGAGAACGCTGGGAAGACCTGGGTGAAGACTGGACTACAATTGGATCTTGCGGCTTCTTCTTCTTGCTCTTGCATCTACCCCACGCAGAATCAAACTGATTAAGCGCATCTTGCACTACGCTGTTGGGATTATTGGTGACCCAGTCGTATAACCCATCTTCCACACTTTCAATGAGCCAGCGGCGGTAAAGTGAGGCAGTTGGGAATACAAAGTGCCATCCCTGCCCGCCGAAAAGTCTATTCCAGGATGTCGGAATATTGAGCTTCTTGGGGCCACTTGATAGATGCAGAAATTCTAACATAACCTGCATCTTGACATCGGTAGGCCACTTGTTGGCGCGTTCAGGTATCACGTTCGTCACAGTTGATTCTTGCGACATGATAGTATTGAATGAGTTGAAAGTTTGTACAACTTTCGCCTCAGGAGTGTCGGGTTGGTTTATGGGCACAGAGAAGTTGATTACTTGAATATCAGGTGATGAATCAGGAGACGGCATTTGAGGCAAAGGCGAAGATGGTGGAGTAGCAGTTGCAGCGGCGGTGGACGACGAATGAAATGCCAGTTCCGGGGGGGTGGGACAGCCAGGATCGGGACGACCCAGCGCGCCAAGATTGATTGCTGGTTTATGGTAGTATGTTCTGACAAGAGCGATTTGCTGCTCCAATTGCTTACATTTGGTTCTATCAACATCAGGGAACATGATGAGGATTCTACGGCAGTCTTCAGGAAATGTTTCGAGTACATTCAGACGTAAACCAAGCTGTCATTTCAGAAAATCTGAGTATCAGCAAGATTAACAGTGCATGTGTGGAAAGACATTTCTCCTGCACTCACCCAGGCTTCTTCTGCGTCACTCCATACTTTGAGACGCTGATTGTTCGGTTCCCCAAGCTCACGTTGGACCAATTCCATCAAGTCTTGGGAATCATTCATTGTAAACCTTGGCCAGGTTGGAATATATTCCCGCCACATTTCACAATCAATTGGATTACTCTGGAATGTTGCATCAGTATTATACCTATTTTAATGAGACGATAAAGTGAAATACTTACTCCAGTAGCAGCCCATACCACCATGGTCACCGTACAATTAGATTTTTCGATAGCTTCGTTTGCTCGACGCTCTTCAGCTTGACGGTGTAGAGCAAGGCTTCGAAATGTGTTCGACTCATTGCACATGCGCTTGTAAACAACCCCCGACCCCTGGTGAACCTCTGGTACGTCTTCTGATAGATTGGTCGGTTGGATCGGTGGCAACTCCTCCGTACGCAAGCCCGTCGCTTGAGGCTTTTTGCCTTTGGCCCTCACCTTTGCCTTGGCCTGGGCGGAATGCGTGTGGCATCTTTCGGCGCCGGGGTTGAGCTGTCGACAGCACTGTAATCACCGCTGATCAGTGTGCTAGCTAACTAATCCCCAGTCAAGGAAATATGTTATCTCACCTCAAAACAAGTGCGTATTGCACATTGGTTATTTCGCCGACCGGAGTGGCCATCACCGGTACGACCTAAGTAACCTTGACATTGACCACCAGTCATTAATGTGGTTCCTGCCTGGGTTTCTGTCGCCGGGTTGGATTGACTGGTAGCAGGCTTCGGCATCGTGGTTCGAGGAGGATGACGAACTTGACTCGCAGGAGTGAAAGGAAGGAATGCATCTGGTACGTCGTCGTTCATGAGGTCCTGAAGGTCCATGTTGTCACGATTTCGAAGGTCAGATTGCTCGCGCTTCCGCTTGTTGACTTGAGCAAATTGTTGATTGTGTTTACAAAGGGATTCTGAGTATATAGATCGATAATAAGTTCGCAAGTAGTTGCGTGATGGACACTGTGAAATGACAATCCGTTAGTAACGAGCGGGGTCTGTAGGAAACACTAGAGATCTATTGACGGACACGTATGCCAATTAACGGGGCATTAGGCTGTTTCGTGGGGTTATAGAAAATGGTAGAGTGAGGTTTTTGGTTGAAGCACTTGGGTGATGGGCACTTGACGCCGGTTTGCTTGCCTGCTACGATGGGCGGTAGGGGCTTCGAAGGATCAATTGGATCAAAGTGAGGTGTCGCCATTACGTCTGTTCTGTGGTTTAAGGTGAAATGGGAAGGAGATAGAATGAAACCGTGGTTTAACGTTGAATTTGCAAGGGTGCGTTGGGCAGAGGCCTTTTGTTTCAATGCTGAAGGTCGTATATCCTCGAGCGGGTGGCCTTGGCCCATAATCTTGGTGGGCATATGTGTCCCGTATTGGAGATCACCGGCGAGATGTTCGCCGAGCGGTCCATGTTGGATGTCCGCGCTTGGAGATTATCACCGTGCTGTGCTTGAGGTGATGGCTCGCCGAGCCGTGTGCTGAGCTTTCTTCGGTGTGCATACGGGTGCCGGAATGTGCAGATTCCGGAATGTGCTGCTCCGCAACATCCGCTTGTATTTGTGACATCTTCTTTGGTTGAGTACGTGAGAAGATGTCTTGATTTGGAAGCTGCGTGTACGGATGTGACAGCCATAGCGGTTAGCGGTTAGCCGCTAAGTTATTGCACGTCCCTTCTGATGCTCCCCCAATTTTCATTTCATTAAATTTTCTGAACTTCAATACCAATACATACAACTCTGTTTCCATGCTATTTTTGAGGGTAAATTTCATAATGAATTAATAGAAGATCAGAGAAAGAATGAACATGTAATTCCAAACTTTTTACTTTTGATACAATTGTTCAGTAAAAAAAGAAAAAGAAAAAGAGCATGTTTTTGATGATCAAACTTGAGCCAAAATCACACTTCTTGAACTATATCTTCCTTCACCTAGATCTAACATGTCGTTGTACTGAGGTGGCTACAGAGTGAAAACCCCGAGTGATAAAGATAGAACTCGCATAAATCATATAGCGAACAGGACGGTTAGCTACGGTGAGGAATGGGTAAGGAACTTCATGATTTTAATAATTTAAATTCAAATGAACCAAATCCGGTAGCAGGTCAAGAGTCAGTGGGATTGAAAGAAACGAGTTGAATGATCAAAGTATGAGGACAAACAAAGACTGACATTGATAGTTGTTACCATATGCAGAAGAAAATTCGATCCAGGAAGTGTATAAGAACCCAAAGAAGGCGAGTAAAAGAGTAGTTTTACTAGACGAACTGGTGGACGCAAAGAAGAGATGGTCCAACCAAAGAAATAATGCTGGGTAGAGATGCAAGGCAAGATCGAGTGAGAGAGGTGGCGCTAGACTGAGTCCAGGAGGTATCATCTGAAGAATCAATGCACACAGACGTCAGGCTTTTTTAAAGAACGCATTAGAATGAGTTGGAAATGACTGACGAGTTCTGGTTTAAAGGCTATCATAGACCAATAAATGAAACTGATTGATGACTCCACTGAGAGTACAATCAGGTTAAGGGCCGCATGGAACTGTTCCAAGAAACCTTTGCAAATTGAAACATACACCCGTTCGAGAATGATGAAGATATGAAGTAGGATTGTCACGAGGTTTTGGAGAAATAGGAAACGATTTCCTCAGTCTTCAGGGAGTTAAGGGATGAAGTAAACCGATTTGAGATTGCCATGAATGAACACTAACCTGGTTTACTTGATTTAAAGTGAAGGAAAAGCTTAAGGGCAAACACTATCCAAGAGGAAGCAAGACTATAACGGGTTTTTGAAATTCAATCCAAGCTGAAAAAAGGTAAAGCAAGTTGAATGACTGACCCCCATAGTGTTAAATAATTAGAACGACCTCCAAAGAGGGCATCAAAGTGTGAAGACATTGGACCTGACCCATGGAAAAGTGTTCTCAGTGGTGAATGACCGATAAGTTTGATCTTTACCAGAAGTTTGATTACCTTCAAAAGCTTACCTGGCTGATAGATTTGCCATACTGAATGAGATAAACTCAAGAGACCGACCAGATGGAACGCGATGGCCAGAGGGTTTTTAGAGGACATAACCAGTGAAAATGATGATGTGATGAGATTGTTGAATGGAATCAAATGATTTAATGAAATCCGATATGAGATCTCAATGGTCAACAGATGATGAGAAAGAGGTAAAGAGGGGGGAGGGAGAAAGGGGGAAAGGGTTTTGAGGGATGATGGAATCTTGGCAACATAGATCTAAAGAGAATTCTACCTAGCAAGTGGTGAGAAAACAGGAGAAAAGTGATAATTTTGATGCAAATGGCATGACAAACGAGTGAAACCAATGAAATGACCAATCAAAATTATGTACAAAGATCAACTGACTAAAAGATTGATTGCTTTCTCCTGCCTAAAGAAACCAATTCACTACATAATACTCTTACTATATCAATCATCAGCTTGATGGCCACTCGGCTCCGGCATCATTCGTGATTTTAACTCAAGAAACGTTGTGTGATAGGGAGGTCGATGGTTTAGAATCAGGGTGATAATTCGAAATTATAATCTCTTTAACTCAAATCAAATCTAGGGTGACTACATTTCTAAATCACTGAAGAAGTTCTGCTTGAACAACTTTGTATTATGTATGCATAAAGCCGATATGTTGTCATTTACGCATGTACGATTTAGCGATAGCGATAATATACGATTGAACAAGTGATGCTTTCTTTGAACAAGACTAAATTCTTCAACTACACAAGTATGGATCAATCTTGGTTCCATAAAGGGTCACCTGCAAGAATTATAGACTTAATCATCAATCTCCTCAACTTTTCGAACTTTTCAAACATTTGAACATCGACAAAATCGAAATGGACAAGTGTGGATTCCAAACTGATCAATCTAGTTAAACTTGCTCGGCTCATAACATTCCGAATGAGGCCAATGTTTCTCGGAATGAAATCCATACACAACTGGCATTCAAACACATCCGGTGAGGCTCTTGTCAACTTTACTCTAGATGGACGTATATGAGTTTCAGAGTGATGAAAGATGGGTCAAGCAATGCAAGAGAAACATAAGACTACTATTCGACTTTTTTTGATTACTTCTCACATGACTGCCGTGTGCTTCTCATCTACATTCTGATAATATTTTATCATTCTTCTCCGTAAACAACTTGTTTCTCAGGTCACAAATCAAAAAAGGCGTGTCCAGCCGTTTCCCTCTCCAGACATAGTCATGTATAAGCGAATCCGGGCGTGCCTGTTTATCGGAGGGTATATGGAGGGGCTCTTTGGATGATGAGTCAAACTGATCTCAAGAAGCTATCATAAACAACCTGAGCTAAATGCAAGCCACAATTTTTTGCCTCTGAACAATGTATCAAGATACAGAAGAAACTTTGTGAAAAATAAACAAAATGGGTTTGAAGGAATTGGAAGAGTTGCACAATTGACCATCACCAGTATCTTAAAGGAAATAGTCATCCTCACTTCATGTCTACCACTAATGGCAAATGAATCAATAGAAGTGAGCAAAAAGGCCCATGTCTTTCTTTTGATTCCAAAATCAACTTGTGCATATTTTGAGGAGAAGAAGTATTGAAGATATTGTATTACTTTGATTGCAGGGATTGAGTTGAAAGTGATTCCCTAGCTCAATCAAAAGCTGGGAGTACAGGCAGATTTTCATTTCACAAAGATTAGGCTGTCATTTTAGTCTATCTGATACTAGTCCCTCATCATGAGGAAAATATACTTATGTCTTAGATCAGAGAGTAAGCAACTCCCAATTGTGTGTTGTGTATTGAATCTCAGGTAGACAGAACAACAGTCAGAATGATATAGATATGAACTTGATGTTGTAGGTAAGTTTTCATTCCAATAACCAGAAGTTGATTGTTTGCAAGTCTCAAAACAATCAAGGTAAAGAACACCCTTCTTGTGATGACTAAGAATTCCACACAAGGATTTCAAAATGTATTTTGGGGGCCGTGGTCATCAGTGTTATTTGGTTGTAGGTCACACAGTTCATACAGTATGTACAGTGTGTTTGGCACATCCCAGATAGTGCCTGGGTGGTGAGTGCCCCTGGGAAGGTCAGTTTTGGGGATAAGGGCACCCAATAACCTAATCACACAAGGGATCAGGGTTTTATATGAAAGAAAACCCTCCATCGTTCCCAATCAAACAAAACCATCTATTAAACTGAGCTTCCACAGGATGCACAAGCCCATAAAATACAAAATGCATATTGAGTCCCAAAAGATACATCTTCTTGGCGTGAAGGCTGATGGTGCTGCTGCTGAAGCTTTGAACAAAGAAACCACTCATGTTAAGAATGAGGGAAACAACAGAAGTAGAGTTGGACCACCAATCTTTTCAGGCAGGGATCAATGATTTTTGACAGTTTGAAAAGGAGTTTCTGCTCTGCATGCTTTGGCTGAGGAGGAAGAGATAGAATTGAATGATCATATCAGGTTCATTGATACCCTGTTTTATTTTTTGAAATTTGACTCACACTCCAACCATGCACTCCATTACTAGAGAATCTTTGGATGCTCAAGGAGAAAGCAATAATCAGCCCTGGGATATGGGCAGTCAGTATCGGTCTTTGAGTGGTCTGATAGTTGGTCTTTTTCAATAAGGATACTTATTGGGGAAGGAAATCAACGTGCAACAGTGATGAAATCAGTGTTACAAGTTGATTACATATGTTTTACATATGTAGGACAGTGCCTAACAATGGTATTCAAGTAGAAAAATAGCAGAAGAGAATTAAATCCGTGGCTACTAACTGTAAAAGGGCTCAAGATGACTTGTAAGCGCTTTGATTGGATGATATGGATGGGTTAATTGATTGGTACAGCTATTGTAACTTTTTGGTTATTGTAAAGGTTGAAGAACAAAAAGAAGAGACAAGATCAAGGGTTTATATACCCATGAACAACAAGGATATGTGCACATAAATTATTGTAAAGAACATATCCTGTGAACAACTAGAAATGAATGGAAATGATAATAGAAATTGAATAAGTTGGAAATATAGTTGTGTTTTGTGTGTAATACTCAATTACACATGTTAATTGATATGTAATGATGCTACATAGTTGTGTTATTATTCTTTCCATATGTAATTGAATATTACAGTTGGTTTATTTGTGGGTAATAAGGATTTTGGAGGGAATTTGATGTGCCGCTGTTGTGATTTATGCCTTTCCTGATAGTTTTTGATCAAATCTACACATTTCTTTTTGCCTCTTGTACAGCTGTTCCTAAAATTCATGTCATCTTTGCAAAATCTCATGCGTTTTTGGTTGCCACGCCACCATCCTGTACAGCAAATACAGCGCTGTATGGGTGGTCAGCCATCCGGGTTGCTGAGTACCGATACAGCGCGGGTAAAAACTTGAATGGCCCCTGTCGACGAATTCTCCTTCAGCCGAACCCTGCTCCTTTTTGCAATCACCCAATCACTCACCTGGATTCAAGGTTTGAATTTCTATCTCTTTCCACCCTCCACACACTCTTGCTGACGTCTCTTTCCTCCGTTCAGCCATGCGAATTCGGCCCGGAAAGTACGACGTGGGCATCAAGGTCCTTGCCGTTCAGCATCTACGTGAAGGCAAGACCATCGCTCAGGTGCAAAGAATTTTGCGGTGTAACGTCAGTTCGCGCTCGATTTCTCAATGGCACGCACTTTATCGCCGAACGGCGTCGGTGGTTTGCAATCCGGACGATTACGAAAAACTGGGGCGGCACACGATGTTGACAGACAAAGATCGGGACTTTATGCTCGAGCTACTGGACGGCAACCCAGGTCTTTACTTAGACGAGTATCGCCGTGCCGTCTACCGCCGAACTGGGACTTGGATTGCCCTCAATACCATTGCTAACAAATTGAAGATTCGCCTCAACCTCACACTCAAAAAATCCCGCACGGTTCATCCCAATCAAAGCGCCTCCAAACGAGCTCGGTATCTGCATGCGGTAGGTGCGTTGAACCCTGACATGCTGGTTTTCTTAGGTACGTTCATTTCTCTAATGTTTCCTGAATATCAGCAGCTTATTGATTGTTCTTGCAGATGAGTGCGCCCTCCAAGAGCGCTTTCTCAGACGTCAGTTCGGCCGCGCGGCCCGAGGCCATCGCACCAACCGCATTCCTTGGAGTCGGGGTGGCAAAAGGTATTCACTTCTGCCTGCGATCTTCCGAGGGGGGATCTTGGCTCTGGACTGCCAAGAAGGCAGTTTCCTTCGCCGAGATTTCGAAGGTTTCCTGAAGCATCGCCTGGTACGTCATGTTCTGCTCTCAATGTATTGTCACACACCTTACTAATGAATTGCCAGATGCAGTTCCCTATGATGAATTCTTATCCACAAGCTAACTCGGTGTTAGTGATGGATAATGTGCGAATCCATCACGGTGGTCGCATCGCGGACCTGGCGGAAGCAAGGGGAATCCGGGTCATCTACCTCCCGCCGTATTCTCCGGATCTCAACCCGATCGAGAAGGCGTTCAGCGTCCTGAAATCACACTTTAGACGAACGCAAAGTCTGATTCAAGCGTCAGCTGATGAGAAGATTGATTTGATCATGGACAAGGCATGGGACCTGTTCTCGGGGGCCCTCATGCATCGGTTGTATGCTGTGTGCGGGTACTGGATGTAGGAAATGTGGTAGGATTGGTCACAATGGTTCCCCGCTCAATCATTATGTGTGGTTCCAGAAATTAGCAAAGTTGTATGGCTATAAATTATTGTGTATTGCAATAAATTTTTGGGCCCGTCTTAGACTGCAGAATAAACTTGAGCGAACTCCCGATTCGCGAGAATCCCCAAAAGACGATCCATGGGCAGGCTCCGGGTTTTAAGAGTAAGAAAGAAAAAAACCTTAAACAAGTGTTGGAAACTGGCTTCAAGGTGAGGTTGAAAGGTGAGGTTGAGGTTTTTTGGCTCATGTGAGGTTATGCACGATGAGATTTGTGCAGATGAATCTGCACAAATCTGTGTTCCCCTTCTCACAAAAGGGATTACCCTTTTGAACCACGCGCGCTACAATGGGCTAAGGGCCTTTGGCACTTGACAGAAGATGATGTGCACAATCTCTTAAAGCTTGTGGACTTCATTGTTAAGCATAAAAAGCATGTGGACTTCTTTGTTAAGCATAAGACTTCATTCAGAAAAACAACAATTTGGGGGGTGTTTTGTATTGGATTTATTTGGAACCACAATGATTAAGATAAATGAAAAGTTCAAGATCAGGAGACAATGTATTGGGGGGTTTTCACAAGATATCAAGGCTATCACGCTACATTAGATGATTGAACATGTAGTAAAAATTTTGGGACTGCCTTACAAAGGTCTTCTGCATGAGCAAAAGAAATCCCCATGCTACGGAAATTAGCCAGGGTGTAGGTAGATCGATCTAAGAGACGGTTAAAGTCTGAGATGCCTTCATTTGCTAACGCCTCGCGTGTTTTCCGCATCTCCGGGGTAATACCTGCAAATACCAGGAAATCTTCAAAAGCGGGCGCCTCGCCAGGCGGAGGTGCTAACGGCATCAAATCGCCGACGGATGAAGTCGGACAGGGGGGCGGGGGCGCAATCGGGGGCGCAATGCCGGGTGCTGTAAGGTGAGCATAAGGGGGAGGTCCTGAAGGGAATGGCTGTCCGTAGTAATTGTGATGGATGATGGTGCCTGAGGGAGTATGGTGAGGGTGAGCCGGTGTCGCTGGTGTCAAACCCAATAGTTCATTCTTTGCTTTCTCGTAGTCCCCGGCTTTGATCCAGCGAAATCCAGAGCGAGTCATGGGGGGGGTTCAACTCGTCAACTCCACGGACACCGTCAGCCTGTGAATGTGTATATATACAAGTTGAATTAGTTATACGTTTCTAGACGGATGCATATACGAGACCGCGGAAAAAAAACTGACCCAGTCGTTGGCCCAATCACGTATGCGTGATGTGTTGAGAAGCAAAATTTGGGACGGATCCTTAGGATTCGTGACGCTAGTCACATTCTCTCCAGATTTGAAGTCCTTTTCAAATCGCTTCATCAGTATCCGAAGCTTCTTTTCACCTGCGCTGAGAATGGCCGACTGGCATTTGGCGTGGGTCAGTTCAAAAGAAATAAATCAAAGTTACCTAGACAGCGGAGCGAGCAAAACACCTACACCTACTGAACGGTCAGTCTCATGACCATCGGTATTGTCCGAGTCTGAGCCATCTCCACCGGGCTTGCCCACAATCTTTAGACATCGAATGGCCAGGTCGGCCTTCCGGGGATCTTCATGCAAAATGCGGCACCCCATCGTTGTGTTGGCAGGGGCTTTTAATGCGGCGTATACGAACTCTTGGAAGTTGTGAGGGTTGGAAATCGTATTTTTGTTGTTGGACTTATGAAGTGGCGATCCATTGACAAATACCTGAATGGACAGACGGCGGTCGAACCAGGCTTGGTGGAGTGCTTCGGAGACACCCGCCAGTTTTTCGTCGCATGAGGTAAACAGAGCTCGCTTGAAGGTGGCAAAGCTGTAGAACTTGGGAGGAACGGTCAGCTTGGTCGGGAGTTTGGGTGCATAGTTGGCAAACTTGGTAGTTGCCAACTTTCGAAGGCTCGGTCGAATTCCTCCAGGTGGTCGTTTGGGTTTCTTACCGTTTTCAGTCTGCGGGAGTTGTTCTTGCCAAATGTTGAAATAAACGTGGAAAGTTCGATCTTCATCAGGAAGATACGAGAGCGATGGTGGGAGCTTCTGGGAGGAAGGTTGGGGAGGGGCTACAGCCCCGCTGGGCAGATCGTCAAACAAATCCACGGGAAGGTCTAACAAGAGATAAAACGTCAGCTCGATGTGGGAGTTGAAGGCTAACATACATGTACTTACGGTCTTCATCCTGACCATTTCCATGGTCACGAAATCGAGGTGGATCGAAGTGACTTGCAGGTCTCTTCAAAGGGGATCTCCCAGGCATCGTCGAAGGGGCGGTTGACGTATTATCACTCGTCATCAAGTGCGACGAGCGGGAGGTTTCAAATATAAACGGGTTGATATGAGGATTCAAAGAGCAGACAGATGACGATTGGGAATTCGTGGGAGGGTCTAATGCAGGAGTACTACTACTGAAGATGGTGCTAATGGAAGGGGTGACGATCCCAGTGGGGTAATGTTCGGGCTGCTTGATGGGCGATGTTGCTGGGGAATAGCCGGCGGTCGTGGAAGGAGGCCGGAGACCAGGCCGTGTGGGACTTAAACTGCGACCCAACACAGAGGAATCACCCGGAGGCCTAAACAACAGAGATATAATTCATCAGCTTCTCGCCGATCCCTACCATATCATGATTGAAACACTTACCCATCTTTCCCTTTGCCTGGTGCCAGAAGGGCTTGGTTAGTCCAAGTACGTAGCACACGGGACATGTGGTCAATTCGCCCACTGGCCGACCTGGTCACACGATGAACAAGAAGGATCAGATCGTAACACGCAAAGAACGAGACCAGCAGAGTGAAATGAGATGATTAGGACAAGGAAAACCGAACGTACAAAGGAACATGTGAGATTTTGCGGTTCACCATTTTGCGATCAATTTGGGATTGATCCTACGAGTGTCCTGAGATGTTGGAAAACTTCATGTCCAGCCTTGCCTTTTATGGGGATTCCCAAATCGATCGAGCTGTGGTTGAAAAATTTAAAAACCTAGCGTGGCGTGTGTGAGATTGTTGGTGATGGTGAAGGCCGTTCGACGGAGGTTCAAGACCTATCCTGGCTGATCCAAAGCGGTCGAAGATTGAACTGACAGCCAAATAACGGAAAGGCCGACCGGGGTTGGATGCCTGCGGTGGCAGATATCGTCAAGGCTGATGTTGATCGAGAGGCCTGATGCTGTGGTGCCGTGTTTGTTCTGGGTAGGTATTGAATGGCTCGGCCAAACAGCAGGCTGAGCTACTGGTCAAGAAACCAAATCCGACCCCGGGAAGGGCCGGGTAGTGGTAAGCCAGACCACCCATACAGCGCTGTATTTGCTGTACAGGATGGTGGCGTGGCAACCAAAAACGCATGAGATTTTGCAAAGATGACATGAATTTTAGGAACAGCTGTACCTTTTGTGCCTCCAGAAAAAACAGGCACTCCTAGACCTGTACATTTGAAAAGTTGCACCCACTATGTAACACACAGCTAACACACAGCCAGATTGGTTTGGCGGTGCACAAAACACTGAACAATAGAGAGGGCTTTGATACAGTTGTCAGAAGATTCTATCGCAGCTGTTTGAATGTCTCAAACACTTCAAGAGGCACTGCCAATTATGTAGGAGCTGATCAAACACACCTCTTGGTAACTTGATAGCTGAGCAATCCACCTTTTGTGGTTGTAGGTTGGTAAGAGCTTCCGGATAAAATGTTTGGTCCTGGAAGCTCACTGTTATGAGTTCACTCATGAAAGCCCTATTGTACATGCCATGTATTGATGACTATGTTGTAGATATGTCATTACACTATTGTAGATCCCTTTCCTTCATCCAACAATCTCATCATAGATCTGGGCTTAACTTAGAGAACCTCACTTCCATACCAAAGAACCCCAGACACTGAGCCATAACACTCACTTGAGGTTGGATCAAACAATATGTGCTACTGCTTAGTGTCAATGCACATGCCCATATGTGATTTCAAAGCCAAAGGGGAGTAAGTTTCTTTCCAGACTTAAGTTCCACCCAGCCTGTATTCTAGCCAAAAGTTGAGCTTTTGGCAAGATCACATTGGTTTTGTCTGAGTAAGGATTTTTGATGGGTCATCAGTCTGTGTGATGTCTCATTCACCAGGAGCCCTGGTGTCTCAAGGCTGTGCAAGGTAGCACTAATCCATTGCCATGTTTCTGATCTGAACAACCTTCTTCCAGAGTTCTGAATTGCATGCCACCAAGATATAGGGAAAAGAGGAAGGGGGGGTACATAGAATACCCCTCTGATCCTCTACATCAGCACAAGCAGCTTCAGTATGAGACTGACTATGGCTGCATGATTACACAGATACCTTTGTGTTTCATGCCCCAAATGATCTTCAGCACCCTCTTTGAGACCTGAGATTTACACATCCTGACAACTTCCAAGGTTCCAACTAAGATTTTGTCTCCCTGTTTCATCTGGTCAAGGGGTACCAGATTCCAGGGGAATTGATAATTGGCACGTTGAAGTTGAAGATGCGATGAGTGTTTTGACAAAGGGAATGAGAAGAGTTAATAAATGCAAATTTGCTAATGAATTGAAATGAACAATAAAAAAGTCCTCACGCAAATGATGATGACAAGTCACTCCACAGTCGGCCTAAAAAGCAGGTTCGACAAAAAATAACCTACATATGTCCGAAACTCGGATTAAGCCCTCAGAAGGAGATTTTGTATTAAAACTTATGCTCCATTGATCTAGAGACCAAGCAGTCAGAAATCAACTTGTGTTCAAGTCTTCTGAATATCAAGGATATCAGATTGGTCTGTTGCAAATTTGCTGATTGTGGCCAAAATGTTCAAGGACAAAGTCAGACGAATGCAGTACTTCAGGAAGGATGCAATGAAAGGTGCACTCGGGTCTTTCAGTCTAGAGGATTGGGTGACAACAAGGATGAATTGCATTTTGAGGATCATGCGTGTTCTAGCCAGCACGCGTAACGGCCACTACCAAGCTAACGTCAGAAATGAAAATATTGATAAAAACAGAGTACACTTGCAGGGCTAAGAGATATGTCAAATGACACAAGCATTTACTAGCGAAAATAAAAGGAAAAAAATGAACACAAACTATATATATATAAAAAGGAATCTAAAACCAGAACAAAACATATAAAGCTGCGATCGGTCTAATCACAAACTAACTCCAGAAGATGAATCGAAGCATTGGGAAGGAATATGTACATTAGTCCAACAGAAAACATCGTAGAGTGGGCATCATCGGACGTGATTGGAATAGTATGCGCATATCAAACAGGCATCATTCATGTAGCGAAGAGTAGATATAAAAAGTTCGGCGATAAATAGTACAAGTAGCGTCAAGGGATCCCCATTGCGCAACTACCACGCTCCGCTTAGCGGCGACTAAGAGCGGCACCGGAAGAAACGGCTTGAGCAGACGAAAATCTGGAGATTGATGTAGCAAAATTAGTATAATGTACCATGCTTTTGTACAAGGGACTCATGTAGGGACCAACGTACCGACGAAGTTCACGGTCATCAGCGTGGACCCGGCCACCGAGACCAGTTTTGCGCTGAGCACGTTGCAAGAAGCTGACCCGATTCGAGTAAAGCGACTCGTGGATCGAAGCAGTACGAGACGTGGTGCGGGCAAGTTGATTGTGAGCAATTGGCTTCTTGTTGTCCACTGGAGGTTTGAACACCCTGATTGTAGCACGCATACCAAACTTGACAAGATCTATGTTTGGAAACATAAAAAGTAATTAGTAAACGGCATGATAAATAAAATAAACCTCAAGACTAACCTAATGGCAAGAACCAGATGATGTTCCAGACCCATACAATTCCGATCCATGAAAGAGAGATACCCTTGACAAATGTGAAGCCCCAGTTTCCGAACGCCGCAATCAAAGATGAAATAAGTTGGGCAATGATGAAAGCTCCAAAAAGGGCGGCGGAAGGGCGCTCCATAAAGAACCAGCCGTGCGATCGGGTCACGAAGATCAGTGCCTGAGAAATGATGGCGACTTGCAAGTAGATGATCATGTGGAGCTCCTCGTCGTTAGCTTCCTTGATGGGGTTGACTCCAAAGCGATCTTCGAAGAAGGAAGTATGAAGAATCACAGCGAGCAGGACGATCGTAGAAAGTGCAAGACAAGTTCCGTATCCGACAGCGTAGGTGAAAATCTCGGTCAAGTCCCAGTGGTCAGGTTGGTTGCTGGGTAGAACTCGGTCTAGGGACAAAGTCATGATGGTACCATCGTTCAACAAAGCAATGACCAAGACCATGAAGGGTGGGAAGTCGAATTTGAAAGCGAAGGCCATGACGGCGAAACCAACGACAATACGGATAGTAACTGCACAGGCGTAAATAGAATAGTTTCTCATACGCTGGAACACAATTCGGGATTGACGGATGGCATGGACGATTGTAGAAAGACCGGGTTCAGTGAGGACAATATCGGCGGCCCCACGAGCAGCGTCAGTAGCTCCTTCCACGGCAATACCAACGTTGGCACGGGCCAAAGCAGGCGCGTCGTTTGCACCATCACCAGCTGAAGCAAAAAATGTCAGCGATCGGACTGAATGACTACGTTCTAAAATGTCTACTAACTCATTGCGCACAAATGGCCAAGTCCTTGCAGTCTCTTGACGATCTCGTACTTGTGCTCAGGGAAGACACCAGCAAATCCATCGGCATCTAAAACGGGGAAAAGTGGTGAGTTTGTGAACAATGGAAATCGATAGGAAAAAGCTTACCCAAGATCATTTCATCCAAGCTGGAGAATTTGCCTCCGGGTTCAGGACCATCTTTCAAAACTTTGGAAGGGTACATGTGATCACCCATACCAAGACGTCTTCCAGTTTCCTTTGCAATGGCGAGTTGATCACCAGTTACCATCTTCACCTTCACTCCGAGAGCCTGAGCATCGTCAATAGTTTGCTTGGTGTCATCACGAGGCGGGTCAAAGATAGAGAGTAATCCAATGAGTTCGAAACCATTACCGGGTGCATCAACTTGGCCAGCGGGAACATCTTCGTAAGCTACAGCTAACGCTCTCAAACCACGGCGAGCGAATTCTTCAACGTCGTTTTCAAGGGTTTGTTCGAGTGCTTCGGTCTTGTTGTGGGAGCAGAGTTCGATGATAACACCAGTCATACCCTTGGTGACACGTCTCATTTGTCCAGATGCAGTGTCGATGTATGTAATTTCAGTACGCTTGTCGACTGGGTTGAACGGCTTGAAGTCGAGCAATTGAATTCCTCGTCGGGCAACATCAGTTCCAACGTTACCAACGACGCAAGTATCGATGGCATCTTGGTTTTCAGTTCGGCAAGCATAGGATGCCAATACACAGACCTCTTCGGCGTTGTAGTCGGCGTAGGTTTTGACGGTAGACTTGTCAATGGTAAGTTTGTTGGTGGTCAAGGTACCAGTCTTGTCGGAGCACAAAATGGTAACACCAGCAAGCTCTTCAATGGCAGTGATCCTGGTAACAATAGCCTTGTACTTTGCCAGTTGTTGGGCTCCGACAGCAAGTGTGACGGACAAGACAGTAGGCATGGCAATTGGAATACCACCAATGAGGAGGACAAGGATGTTGTCGAGACCACGACGGTATTGATAGCGGAAAGCTCCATACAAGATGATGATTTCTAAAAGTCGACGTAATCAGAACGAGTTCAATTGAGTGATAAAAGACTCATCGGACATACCGAGAAGAACAAAGATTCCGATAGAGACGAGACAAAAGGTTCCGATCTATCAAATAAACAGTGGTAAGCTCAAGGTCAAGACCGCAATAAAATAAGCGGAAAGCTCACCTTGGCAAGCACAGCCTGCATATGTCCAGTGGAGTCGTTGTCGGCTCCGACCAATGTAGCAGCTCGTCCAAAAAATGTGTTGGGTCCAGTGGCAATTACGACACCTTCAGCCTCACCCTGTTTACATGTTGAACCTGAAAAACACTGGTCACCGACGCTCTTGCTCGAGGGTAGCGATTCACCCGTGAGAGCAGCCTGATCGATAGAAACATTGATAGCGTCGTACAGTCGACAATCTGAAGGAACAACGTCTCCGATCTGGTAGCCAAAAGATATCAGCGAACGACAACAGGGCCATCTGGAAGGACAACTGAAAAGCTTACCTTGAAAGCAACAATATCACCGGGAACGAGATCAGCTGAGTCGATTTCAGACCATTGTCCGGCACGTCGGACTTTGGCTTTGGGGGCCAAAGAGTCCATCAGCGCTTTAACAGCGTTTCCAGCTGATCGCTCTTCGTAGTATCCAATACCAGAGTTCTAGAGATTGAAAAGGTCAGGGTCTGGGTCGAAGTAAAATGTACAGCGAAAAATCATACTAACAATGAAAAGCAACAAAACAATACCGAGGAAATCTTGCCAGTCTGGTGGGCGGCCTTGACCATTGGAAAGTACGATAGCAACAATAGCAGCACCTTCCATGACCCATGAGAGAGGACTAGGAGGTGGAAAGAGGTATGTCGTCAATATGTGAGAAAATGCTGGAAAAAATGGCAAAGAACGCACTTCCACATGAAACTAAGGAAAAGCAAGAGCGGGTTTACTTCTTTGCTTTCGAGCTTGTTGGGACCAAAAATGGCCATACGGCGCGCAACTTCTTCTGGCGAGAGACCCTCTTCCGAGGTTCTTGAGAGAGGGGAAGTCAGTGATCTGAAGATGATGCTCAGAGATAAAGTGCTGCAGAACTCACTGCAGGAGTTTCCAGACATCCTGTAGATGGACCTGCTCTAAGTCGACTTTGTCTTTGTCGTACAAATCCTCAGCCGTCAATTGTATGGTGCTGATGTCAACAAGAGCGTTGGTTGCTTTGTGATCCTCTTCAAATGTCTTGTCGAAGTTCTTCTTCGTTTTGTCGGTAGCATCGTGAGTCATGTTGGGCAAGTGGCGTTTGGCAGGTCGAATAAAGATCGATATGCAGTTGAAGACACTTGTTGTGCTCTAGTATCGGCGGTGGCAGACTGTATTGCAGGGGTCTGAGTCGCTAGTGACAATCAAGGATACGGAGGAAGAGTGATGTAAGGTTGGTGTCGGAAAAAATTTGGTGCAAGCTAGCAACTTGCTACACACGGGAAGTCTTCAAGAATTATCGACAGCGCTGTAGGACAAGTTAAATTAAGCCGCCGTGGATGCGAAACAAAAAAATCGAGGGACGCTTCCAAGGGGAAAGGGATGTTGTGAAGGGGCCGAATTATATAGGAAACGAATTAATAGTGAAATTGAAGGAAAGGATAACTGAACGAGGGAAAGATATATGAAGGCAGCGTGAGACCTTATTTTAAAAGAGAAAAGGAAGATGAATAGACAACACACAAGCCAAGACAACGGTCGACAATTATATCTTAGTCCAAATAATGCCAAGCAGCCAAGTTGAACTCAACCAAGTGTCAGCGTGTCTAAATTGATGCACCAGGGCCGTCTGCGAAACTTGCGCAGAGAAAGTCGAGAAATATGTAAGCTTGGGCCTGTATGTATTGATTTGCCGATGTGACGCCGAATGAGTTGATAAATCTGATACAATTGAGTAATATAGCGGAAGTGTATGTGAATGTTTGCAGAGAAAGGGGTTGAAGTGCCAAGCCTTTCTGGGTCAATAAGCTCGAAGGAGTTGTTGCGACATGTACTGTACAGCCCTCAAATCGAAACGAATATACGACATGTCTGGGCAAGTCTGGACTTCTCGGAGCATACTTGGCCGTCTGAGGTTTGTCCTAAATTCTCCGAGGACTCAAACCCGTGGGATCTACCAACAGCGCAGTCAACCCCGTCATCATGAAAATACAATTAGTCGTAAGTAAGATTCAATTTCACCAACCGGCTCATCGATCTGCGCATCAGCACTCGACTGCTGAAGCCTGAAACTGAAAGATTTTCATACCCTACATACCCTACTGAACATCCTTCCACGCGACCTATCCTAACCGAACATAGGCCGGGTCTGATCAGACACATGGCATAAATAAAACTTGTGCCGACTTTGACAAAAGAGGGTTCGAAGACATGTACGCTGACCCGAAACAATGGTGTTTTAAGAAATTGGATCCACCCTGAGCGCACCGCCGTATCAGCTCGGCTAAGATCGGTCGATGAGATATCGATAAGATCGTGTTTGGGTATAAGTATGCAATTACCTATCAGCTATCTGCAGTCTAACGCAATATGAAGCAGTTTTTTCACACTTCGTACGTGGGACAGACAGAATATGCGAGGTTTGTAAAATGCCTTAGACTGGCTCCATCATCCCGGGATAGGGCGCTGAAGTATTTACAAAGGGCATGAAACTATGTACTACACTTTACAAAACACACTTTGCATCCAAATGCGTTTTGTATTGCTTGATTGAGATGAGGATACGGAATGCCAAGCAATCGCATATATGAGTCATGACGATAGAGGAAGTAAATCCTTACCAAGATGCGTCGGATTTTCTTGGTCCCTTTGTGTACACATCTTTCTATCAACACATGACGCATTGACTACGACATCAAGTACATATCTGGAACACCAGAGGGACCCAGTCCATCCCTCGTCATGAGGTTTAACAGGGTTTACCTTCATTTCACCCGCGCGTTGGCGGATATGGTTCAATCCGCGGATTACCGACTCAATTAATGGTGCACAAAACCATAATCACCAGGTAGATACAATTCGGAAGATGGAAGAAAATTGCACCGGTGGAGAAATGAGCACGGAGACAGAAAACGGATTGTTTGAGAATGCGGATGGGCCTACACTGCGTCCACCAGAAAGGTTCTCGACGTCGAGAACGGAATGTCTCGACGTCGAAACCTTGGCCAAGGCTTCGAACGCAAGGAATTATTTTATGTATTTTTGTCACCGATGGAAGAGTCAGGTCCTGTCATGAGAGAGCAACAAATTTCTCTAGTGCACAGTGGTGAGAGTGACATTCTGTCACGTCAATTGAGTAAGCTGTCACTGCCGAATAAGTGACCAAATTTTGGAAATTGAACCAATTCATACTATAGGCGCGACGGCGGCAAAGCTGCGTGAGTGAGATCAAACGGAAGACAAGCTCGGTGTTGATTTTTGAAGTTGGATCCGTTGGGGTTCGGTGTTGAATTTGAAAAACTTTGAATTCGAAATCTCCCGCTCCTGGCGAGACCTCGAGTATGGTGATTCTGGAGCGCCGAAGGAGTCAAAACAAACAAATGCTAAAATCTTAGATTTCTTGAAGCTCGGTCGTACCAAATCCGGCCCTGAGTGCGCTGGTCAGGACAGCACTTTGCCCATGCCCTCAACAGCGGCTACAAACTTGTTGGTCAAATTTCATTTATGTGCAAATTGGCTTGCCGCCAATCTGCTTCAATGAACTATTTGGCGGGCAGAAAAACTCCTTAGATGCTTTTACACCACAGATGAACATGTTACTGTCAAACAGATGTTGTACATGGCAAGGTATCCAGTTTGCTCCAATAGGCTTGTTCAATTCAAAATTGTTGGATCAATCTTTTTAATCTCTCTCTCTCTTCTCTTCTCACATCTTTTCAAGTATGATAATCTCTTAACATTCTTTTGAATCTAGCACATTCATCTACTACTTCTTGAGCCATCTTTAAGGAGTTTTGTGGTTTGATTTGATCTGATTCATCATTATATTCACTTTGATCTTGGCCTGAAACTGGGGTGGGATTGGATTGGTATTCATTGTCAGAATGCTCCAATCAGTGATCAATCAATAGTGGTATTCAAAACTTGTGTTTTGGGTCCCAGGTGTCCAAAAGTGACATCCAAAAGCTTTGGGACATCTCCAAGTGGATGTCACTTCTGGACATTTCTGGAGATATTTGGGAGCACAACTTCAAATTCAAAATCCCAAGACTCTTCCTACCTTACCAACATGCTTGGGTACTCATTTGCTCATTTGGTTTGGTGCCTGAGTGAGCCTAGAAAGTGTTATTATTGATTTTATTGACCTCATTCAGCCTGGTTTTATTAATCCAAAGACTTGAAAGTTGATTTCATTCACAGTAATCCAAGTCCCTTGTTAAGAAGGGCATTTCTTATTTTGTTTGAAGTCTTGCTACTCACCATTCCAAGACTTATTCTTAATCTTATGTGTGTTTTTTGTTTTGGTCTTCATTCTTCCCTGTCTTGGCTCTGCTTTCAGCCTGTTCTGAAAGAGTTCTACAACAGGCTAGCATGTGCCTGCCTCCTGCCTGCAGTATCCAATTAGACTGCAGACAGTGTGCTGCCTGGCCAATCAGGCAATCTCAAGACTGCCTGACAGGCGTCAGTCAGTCAACTGTTGGGCCGTCCTTGGACTCTGACCAATTTCTGACCTCACCAACCATTTCCAGACCCATAAACCCCTCCATGGTGCATTCATGACATTCCCATTAGTAAATAACAAGTTACTTACAACTATTAATCCAATACTTCTGATAAATTTAGGTAGATACTTTACTGATTGTAATGGTGCTCAGGTTTTTTTTAAGCACAATCATTTGCAAGTCCAACCAAGAAATCTTCTCTGTAAACTTCAAATAATGGATCACTTTGGACTATATATGTGTGCAATTTTTCTTCTCTTTGTATCTTACTGACTACTCAATGGAAAGTGGCCTGGTTTACTCTTGTGATATTTGTTATCCTTGGCTTCGGGGTCCAGCAATGAAAGATAATTGTAACTTTCAGGTTAGGGTTTCTGTGATTTCAGCTTCTTCTGACAACCAAGATGTGTGATTGAATTTGGCTTTTGATAACTCAATGAGGAACAAATGAATCTCTGTCGAGATATACTGTCTCCTCAATGTCCACTTGAAGTACACAGAGACAAAAAAAGAAACAATTGGATTCCAGTAAAGTGATGAGGAGGGACGGCTTCTGACTGTCAATGAATTTGTAGCATCTTCTTGGTCTTGCATCTGATATGAGGTGCTTTTCAAGGGGCCACATTGTAAATAATCTGCAAATCACTCTACTTGCCTTTCTTCAGGGAACAAATTTAAGCTGAGAATGACTAGTGATGCAAAAGAATTTGATAACCTTTCAATAAAGTAGAAACAAGTTGCGCACTGACAAGACACCACTGAGTTTATAACCTCAGCCGTTTGTTGACAAGAGACCACTGAGTAACAATGAAGACTACTGATCTCAAAGCTCACCGACTAAAGTCAAAGCAAAACTGAGAAAGAGAAAGCAATCACAGGCCAATTGAGTAGAAACATATTAAAGACCGCTGCTTCAGTTTAACACAACAAATTAGTAAAGAAAAGAGAAAACACATTACCTTTGAACATCTTGTTCCATAATAAAAGATATGAGGAACAAAAGATCTAAAGGAGATTAAAGAGACCACTACATACAGAAAACCAAAAACACCTGTTCCAATTACTCCTGAATGGAAATTTTCCAATAAATCCAAATGTTTAACACTGAAATCCAACATGATTCAAGTATCCAGAGCAGGAACCTTATCCCTAATCCAACGGGGCTTGATATAACTACAAGTACGTGCGAAAGTCGCAGAAGTATGAACCTAGCCAAAAAGAAACTTAAGACCCGCGTTGTGTTGTAAGGAAGTCGACTGAAGACTCACAAGTTCATGGTAGATGAAAGCTTCTACTGCTTTGCCGTGAAGGCTAGAAGAAGGGTGGATCTTGATTTGCTGAATCATTAGAAAAGACACATAAATCGAGTAAAGTTAGACTTCGAGTCGTAAATGGTACTCTGATTGTAATGATAATCTTCGCGTACGATCTTAGTGACTGGGTTCAGGTACGTCCGGTCTTGCTGCCTAACAGCGATATTAGTCGATAGACCTGTGAGTAGACTAGTTAAGAGCGGTTCTGAGTTCCCTTCTCCGTTATTTTGTCGATTGTAATCACTAGTTGATTTTGACCAATCTAAGTCAGCGCGTTTACACCTTTCTCGAAGTTGCTGACGAGACTTGAGAACATTAGTCATAGATTTATAATTGATGTGATGAGTTCGACACCATGACTTGATCTCGCCTCGATTTTGTTCAGTGCCATTATCCCCCGATAAGCTTTCGAAACTGCGAAGTATATTCAGCAGAAAAATATGATCGCCATCTCGATGTAAAAATCTTCTTCGCACTTCTTGGGCCTGCTCACGTGTTGCCGAAGTGTTGATTAATAAGGTATCATGATGCTCAAGTAAGGCTAAGAGATCTATCATATCTTGTGCGCAGTCATTTTCAAATGAAGCTAGCAAGCACCTAGCTTGAGGGGGATCCAAAGGAAGTTTTGCCATTTGATGTCCCAGCGCAGATAGTTTTCCGGTGGGAGAGACAGCGCCCAGAAGGACCAAATGTAGGAGAGCAAACTTCACTTAACACAAAGAGGAAAGGCATCAGCAAATATCACCAATGAAGATGTAAGAACAGGCGAGCTCACGATCACCGGTGTCTGGGGGATCCATGAAGTCAAATTTGAATACGTCTGATACCCCGCTTGCTAGGAGATGCAAGACAGCAAAGGATAGGCTACACCGTTTAATTTCTGGCTCAGTGATTTTCGCAAATGTTGCAAATTGCTCTTCCGGATACAAACGCCAACATTTTCCAGGAGACTGATGAACTTAATGAATAAATGTACTGAAGGCCCTTAAGTATCCTGGAAGAACTCACTTCTCGTCCCGCACGTCCACTCCTCTGATCAGCCGAAGATTGACTGATAGCTTCTGCTCGTAATTCTTCCACGCCAGCAAGACTGTGATGTCGTTTTATTTTTGCAATTCCAGCGTCAATAACATAGGAGACCCCAGGGATGGTGATTGAAGTCTCAGCAACATTTGTGGCTAGGATGAATTTACGTGTATGAGGTGGGGTTTTGACAAAGACTTGTTGTTGTTGTGCTGTTGGTAGTTTCGCATAGAGTGGGCATATCATCATCTTCCATGAAGAGGATATCCATGTGATATCAAATCATCAAAGCATTAGTTTCGACATCAGATCACAAAATAATCACGGACTACCGAATTACCTGGGTCATCGAAGGCACAAGGTCCTTGGCATAAAGCATCAACTGAGATTGCATACTTTCGATATCTTCCTGACCTGTGGTTGAGATGAACAGGCAGGTTAGTTGGTCAACGAGTTGAATGAAGATGCGATGCTCAAAGTGAAGCAGCTAACCTGCAAGAAAAACAAGGACGTCTCCCGGTGGTTGATTTTTGTGTATCTGTAGCGAAGTTTTCACGGCAGCTTCGATATAATCGGTTTGCGGCTCTTTGCTAAAGTAGATTGTTACTGGGTGTTGTCGCCCTTGAATGTAGATGACTTTTGCGCTAAAAACAACCAGCATTCCAAGATTTCAGTGGACCATGCACCTGGCGCGCTTAGATCGGTCCTGTGACATGAAGAATCAGAGAGAAATCGCACGCAACTTATCAAAAAACTCGGCGAACCGTTGAGCGTCCAATGTAGCACTCATGACGACAATCTTCAATGGTCGCGCAGGACAGCCCGCTCCTGCACCACTGCCTTTGTTGGGAAAATTCAACTTTCTTTCAACCATTTCCTTACGCATACTTTGTATACTCTTCACAAAGCCCATAAGCATATCAGTCCTGAGTGAGCGTTCATGAACTTCATCAAGAATAACGACATCGTATGCAGACAAAAGTTCATCAGACAATAACTCTTGCAATAGTGTACCATCTGTGACGTATTTCAAAGCTGTGGCTGAGTTACTACAGTCGTCAAACCTGACAGTGTATCCCACTTGACTTCCCAATTCACATCCCACCTCTTCTGAAACTCTGGTAGCCAGCGAGATAGCAGCAACCCTTCTAGGTTGCGTCACGACAACTCTGATCTTCCGTTTCATGTTGGCAAGTTCACGATATTCTTGTCCTAGGATATATTGTGGTATCTGGGTCGTCTTTCCGCATCCTGTTTCGCCTAGGACTACAATTGTATCATTTTCGTAAATCTCTCTAAGGATGGCTTCCTTTCCTGTGAACAGATCGGTTTGTTAGATGGACATCTTGGGTGGGAGGTGACACCTTCGAGTGGAGCTGATTCACCTGCGTAGACTGGCAATGCCTGCTGTATCAATGCCAATGCATCGGCTCTTGCTTGTCTGTTTTGCTTGTTAGGACCATTCTTCAAATGTCGAGATCTTTGTCTTCGAGGACCAGATGAATTGACGAGACCATCTGAATCATCGTCCGAATTTGACCCACTAAACCGAATCACTTTCGGCTTTTATCAAGATGTTTTGGTTTGATCAGTGATTTAGATATAAGAGGCTTCAGGAGGCTGAACTTTCAAGCTCACTTGGGAAGTCTTCATTGAAAGCTCAGGTACCCGTAAACCCATGTATCGGTTTATGATGATTGAATGTTTGAAGCGATAGTAAAGGTTGTTGACTGGTGATCAAGAAAGGTGAATCCAAGAAAATGTTGACTCAGATTTCAACTTCAATCACATTTTAAAATTTTGCTGTAAATGTGATGTGTAAAGCTCGATATGTATGTAACGAGTACCGTAACAAGAATGCCTGATCTGTTACATGAACGCAACTTGATCCTCCCCCAATATCATACATACATGAATTCCTCTTGAATCTATGGAAATTGATAAGTGATTCTTCTCTGAGAAACATACCAACAAGGAAAATCTTGCCACTTGACAATCTGCATAAGAACTCAGGCCCCGTATGGTATGGCTTACAAAAGCGGGGCAAAATAGATTATTTTTTAAAAATAATCTATTTTTTGCATTTTCAAAATATCCCGTTTGGTATACAGTTTGCCCCTCTTTTTAAAATGTTTTTCACGTTAAATAATACATTAATCAGGCCAATAATTCGATTTTTTGAAAGCTGCCCTCGACCAGCTTTCAAATCATCCGGAATAATCTATTACACAATTGTATAATTGATTATTCTGTAACACATTTATAAACAGTGTACGCTATACCAAACGGGGCCTCACACAGCAAATTATGTGTCCAGAGCCCAAGTGCAATGAGATTAACCTATTTAGCAAAGGAAGTGTAGTATCAAGGATATCGAAGGCAATTGCTCTACGTATTGAGGTATAAAGTGAGGCAAATGCACCAGGCCATGATATCACACATGTAGAAGGTATCTTATCAGTGGGTGTATGGCTCCACTTGAAACATTCTTCACAATGTAGTACGTGGGTTATTTCAATTTCTAATTGTATAGTTCCTATTACTGCATTGTATTCAAATTCTCAACTACTTTATTTCTACATTACTTAAATTCTGCTCTGAACACAAGACAGTAAGTATTGTAATTTGATCATTTTTCACAAGGTACAACCAGTGTGTGGGGGGCAACAGTCTGTGGGTCTGCTGGCCAAGTAGGCTCTCTGTGTGGTGGGTTGTAGGGGTGGAAATGAAGAAAAGAACAATTTGAATAGATGATCATGGCACCCAGATAATCTCCTACAATTGCTATGATGTTATGTACACGATTATAGCAACCCAAAGCCAATTTTCATTTTATATTGCTGACTTTTATCTTGAGGTGCAATGTTTTCTACTTCTTTTCTGTAAACACACCTATGCAGTGGCAAATATCTTGTTGCCATAATTGAATGCTACAATTTGGTATAAAAACCTTGTGGCTGCAAAATTTTGATGAATTTGTAGCATGAGTTATAGCAACCATTGGGAGTGATTTTTGTGAAAAGCATGCTATAGATCTACAGTTACACTAGAGCAGAGGCGGGCACGCCCGCCAGCGCAGGTAAACCTCATGATATACGTTGAGCATTACTTAGGTCCAATCGATTAAATACTGATCACCCTTCTTCTCAAACTTATTTTTTTTCAAAACCAACCCATCCAATCAAGATAGTTTTCAACCAATTTGACTTTGTATAAATCAATTTGCCTCATTTTCTCAACTCTCGACCGTTTCAAAGGTGGAATGTTTTCTTATCACCATCACCTGATCCAGATAAAATTCAAAGATTAATTTGAAAAACAAATGTAAAAACAAATTGGGATGATCACCAAAACAAACACTCTAGCAATAAAATATTGAGCAAGTAAAGGGATAGGTACTCTTGAGTCTCTCATCAGATTCCATATTTGTTGAATGGCCATTAATCCAATTGTAGCTATTGTAAAAGGTCCAACCCATTTAATTGAAGCCACTGCTCCTAAACTTAAACCCATTAAGAATAACCATGTCCACCATCTTTTGGCGACACCTCCTTTTGAATCTTCATAACAAAATTCAGTATGAAAGAAGATTGTAAGAGTTGTGAAAAAGAGTAAAGGTGAATCGACTAAGATGAATTGAGCTTGAACAATCAAGCCATTTTCAAAGATGATCATTAATGATCCTAGCAGAGATGATGTGGGTTTCAAAGTAGTTATGGCAATGGCTATGTTTCTGAATAGGTTCAGGTTGAAAGCATGAAGGTCTCATGAGAATTTGCCAGTTAACAAAACGGGTATGCAGAGCTTATCAGTTTTAAAAAAGGTATGAATCAGTATGATTTTGCTGAATTCATGAGAGCTTATGGGATTATAAAAGTGATTATGCAGCAATTATGGTTTCAAAGACGTGTATAAGTGCTAATGCTTTTGAGAGATTATTGCTTTTAAACAAGGTCTATTGAAAAAGTACAATATACTTATTTTGTTGGAAAGTCTCATATTGAAAGGATAAAACGTTCATGACAGCTTATAGAATTTCAAATGAGGTTATGCAGTGATTATTGTTTTGACAATGTGTATAAGTTGCTATGCTTTTGAAAGATTTCTGCTTTTGAAAAATTCTATTTGCTTATGCTTTTGACGCAGGATACTTATGAAAAGTCTCATTTTGAAAAGATAAAATATTCATGAGAGCTTATGGAATTACAAAAGCGGTTACGCAACACTTATTGTTTGGAAGAAGTCTGCAAGTGCATATGCTTTTGCAAAAGCTCTATTTTGATGCAATGTGATTATGCTTTTCAAAAAGCATTGGTTGAGAGGGACGTGATGGGAAAAGAATGAGTTTTGCAGGGAGGAGAAATGCATAAATAGAGGTGCTGTCAAACCTGAATTGCCAGCGTCCATGGCCACATCATACGAGTCCCCTTCTAGTCAAATGAATTTTGGGTAATCACAACCGGGATGTTGTCGGAAACCCTGTACCGCCCCAATTGAACCATATTTATAGCATAAATGCTGACATAATGTTTCAAGAAGGGGGGTTAGGGAGGACCCCGGATAAGTCCTATGTATGATAGGTATGAGAAATTGGCCAAAAACACCTAATTCATTCGTGTTTTTTAGGGTTTTGGGAGCCATTAATTTCTTTGTGGTCCCTAACATAAAAAAAGGGTTTTCAGGTTTCCGGGAATTAATTCCTCCAGATCCCTAACATTTGAAAGCTCGTTTTTGGACGTTTTGGAGGACTTGGATTTTTTTAGAAAAAAAAATTGAACAAAAGGAGTCTTTGGTTGCTCAATCAGCTTCAAGGCTGTACAGTATGTTTTCAAATTGGTTGTATATGTCTTATAGGAAAAAATAAAGACAAAGATAACATTTGACTGACTGGAAACTACTTCAAGATTTGACAAGGTGTAACTATTTCTTAGATTTGTGTGCAGATAACTCAGCTTCAACATGAGCAATATATTCAGGCTTACTCATGATGGTGAGCATTGGTCGCACATTTGGAGATACCCAAATTGCACCATTATCACTCTCAATATCTTTGAGATTGGGTGGTGTGGTTTTTGGGAATACGTAGTGCACATTAGCGCATTCACAGAGGGAAAAGGTGAGGCGATGAGAAACTCCAGCTCGATAAGACATCAACGCAACTGCTGAAGGATCATAGTAATATATCAAGAGGGAAAGATAAGAGATCTTGTCGCGTGAGCTGGCGTTTATCTGCCACTCATGATGTCCGTTCTTGTAGGCATAAATCTCGAGAATTTTCCCAATGTACATATTCTAACACAAAGAAGAAGTCATCAATGAAGTGAACAATCAAGGAAAAGTTACAAAACACTGACATTTTTCTTGATGACCACCACAAATTTACCAGGTTCAGGTGGATTGATTTTTGAAACCGACCCTTCATTGAAGAGTGTTTGCATTGGGATAGTCACAGTTGAAGATGCATTAATCTGGAGGCGATGCATGGACAACGGTACATGCATGTTCCATCGGTGAATTCTAGCTACGACCTTTTCAAGGCCTTCGGTGTTTCTTACAATTGATGCGACAATCTTGCTGCAGGCCCTTGGATCGACTTTGATGGGTACTTCATCAGTATTAGAAGCAGAGGGATTGGTTTCGGGAAGCTGCTTCTTCCTACGCTCGTTCCCTTTCTTCCTACCAACTTGCGAGTCGTTCTTCACGCGCAGATTCAACAGAATTTCGTGATCGAGCATTCCATCTGATTTGATAAAAGATAGAGTCGCTTCATGTGTAAGGTTGACTTTATTGGTGAATACTTGAACATCAGAATTAGTCGTTTTCATCTCTTGCAAAGAGTTTTGACCAGCAGCGATATAGTCCGCCTCGATTGTATTGTCGTCAAGGCCCAAGTCTTCCAATTGACTGTCTAGATCGTGGCGCTGTCCAACAATAGCGGCAGATTCTTTCACAGCCTCGTTAGTTTCTTCGTGGAGCATTATAGAGCCGGTTGGAGTCGAGGTATCAGGTGGTACTACTTGAAATAGATCTTCAGAATCATCAAGATCGACTTGAGCGGGGGGCACCGACTGAGCATCGTGATTCGCTTGCATGCCAGTGAACTCAAGGAGCGATCTTGCACGGCTCTTTGCTATTGATAGAAGGATGTTGATCCGTTCATTACTTGGAAAGCTAGCGAGATGAGCTGAAGGTTGACTACCAGTAGCTGCTTGATTCCAGGAGTATTGCGAACCTGGACCGATGTAAAATCAACAAGATCAGTGAGGTTCAAAAGTTGTTGCATAGACAGAACTGACCTGAGTGGATGTGTTCGCCATTTGGTACTGTTACCCTTTTCATCATGATATTCTTAATGATGGTGAAGATCTTTGGCATCATCTGCATCGCATCCAGAAAAGTGAAGTTAGGTAGGATGACACGCATCCAACCAAATATATGCTCGCATGCCTCAGTTCCGTGCTTCCAAGGCATGAGAGGATGATCGGGGTAATATTCACGGTGTGCTATGATTAAAGTGAGTAACGAAATTGCTAAATGTTTGAAAGTCTTGAAAGACTCGTGTGAGATTCCATTCCGATCCAAGGACATGAGGCCTGGCGAATCCTTCTGCCGTTCTTGAAGGTAATCTTCCCATCGTTCTATAAAATAGTAAGATGTAAAAACCGATAAGAGCCTATCTTCATGACTCATAGTTTGATTCAACCAAGCATCACAAGCTTCGCCAATGAGGTAGAGATAAACGGCAAGACCAATACATCCATTAAGTGACATCACAATTTTGAATGTTTCATCATTGAAGGTTTGGTATGCTCGGCCATCGTCTTGCCGATCAACATTGAAAACGTCTTTTTGGTAAAGCGAAGAGTTTGCACTTTCAATGACTAGGGCAAGTTGGCCGATGCTGACAAAGTAAAGACCAAATGAGATGAGTCGTGCACCCAAAAGAATTTGATTTGCCCCGGTTTTTCGAGCATGTTTAGGATCTTGAACTACAATAAGCGGTTTTTGTTGGCGACCAAACAGAGGTATCTTGATATGAAGGTCCACCGCTTCAAAATGAATTTCCACGTGATTGAGGGCCTTGTCAATGAGTTTGGCCTGCGCTGAGACTTCGGTTGCAGCACCATCAGCTCCGATCGACAATATTGATAAACCATAATCTTCAGCCATCGCTAGAAATGTGGCGTGTAGTTGTGCAACTTCGCTTGCATTTTCATTCCCTCGGCTAGGAAGTAACGCGTCAACATAACTTGGCATATTGGGCAGAGGTACCTGAACAACATATGATCTTATCAACATAAGCCAACAGTTAGTTTTGAGATCCTGAGAAAGAAGAGTGAAAAAATGTTGATATCTACCTTTGAAGATAGCTCGTTGTTTGCCAAAAGATCTTTACAAGTCTTTGTCAATTGTTCAGTGGATGTGATTTTGATAGGTCCGCCATGAGCACCGACCACATGATCATTGTGGACACGTAATGTCTGTTCACACTTTGTTTCATCAGAGCCAGCGGAAAGAGGGCCGGTGTAACCAATTGCCTTGAGAGCATTGACCAGTCGAGCAAAGTTTTGTTGACAAAGACCGTGTGCAAGCTGCATTCCACTAGCGGCTCTTAAATGCCGCTGACTGCGTAAAGTACGACCGGAAAAGTTTTCGGTAAAAAATTGAGCGGCCCTTGGGCTCATAGCAGCAAGAGTCATCACAAAATTGTCAAAGTAAGATTGGAACTGCATCCCGGTTGTCCCCTTTCCAGCTGCGGTTCGCTCAGTTTGTACAGCAACTGCTTTGATAAGTCCTTTGAAGATGTCAAGATGATCAAAGGCTCCGCTTGCTCCTCGATCGGCAAAAACTTTGAAAAATTCTTTGTCTCCGAGTTTCGTTGCTTTCTCTAGACTAGTACCAGCAACGTCCAAGTCGGGATTATCCTGTCGAGCAGCATGATACACATCCTCAGCAGTGTAGTCATCACAAATGTATTTACGGTGTTCTGGCTGGGCATAAGGCTTGTTGAGGGCATGTAGAAGGCTGGTATTGGTCTGGATTGAGAGACATTCGGTGCAAACGGGTGATTCTTGTCCGGCTTGTTTGAGAATGGACCCAAGACATTTAGTTGAAAAGATTGACTTGACTTGCGCGTGCCTTTCAATTCTCCAGGTAGCGCGGGCATGTTGTTCTTGAGTGACTTTGGCTTTCTGCTCAGCAGTTAATTGACCTTCAGAAACCTTGAACATTGAACGAGCAAGTAAATCGCGTCGAGGGCCACCATGGAATACGGATGTTGAGCCAATGATACAGTCGTGAATTCGGTACTTAGCCTTTGGACGTAGCCAGGTATCATCGTTCAGTCCACAACATGATGTCTGCCAAGCTTGGCGTTTGGATTCATGCTCTTGAGGGCTGATATCTGGAGCAGGTTGCTTCTTTTCAAAGAAAGAACCAATTGGAGGCTGTTGACGCATCACATCAGCCTTTTTTTTACAAACGCCTTAGACAAAGATAACAAATAGGCATGAGTACTTCAGAGAGTCCACTAGAACTGAAAAAATTGTGAAAAAGGCACTGACCATTTGACCAGTGGACTATGACATTCTGTGTGCGACCTCCAGGTGTAGAGATAGTCTTGCCACAGTGACAGCGGAAGATATCCTTACCTGAAGTCAAAACTACTTGACAAAGAGTACACCACGGTGAACCCGGTGTAGAGTTTGGGCATCTTGAAGGTAAGCCTTTCACACCTTTTGCAACACTAGCTTTGGAAGAAATATGTTTTATATTTGCTGTCGAGCTGGCTGAACTTTGTGCAACAGGGTCCGAGGTTAAATTGGGCTTCTTCTTGGAAGGGCAAGAAGGTCGGTCAGGAAGTACAGCTCCGTGATCTGAAGACATGGAGAGTTTCAAAGATAATCTGTTAGTGGTATGGGATCAAGTGATAGTTTTGAACAAGAAGCTCTAACTCACCCATTAGATGCTGGTGTATGCTTTCCAATTTTGGTATGAGGAGTTTTTCTGAATCTTGATCCCAGGTGTTATGTTCTCGTACTTTGTCGATCCAGCCCATGACTTGCTCCATACCATAACGTCCAGTGAATAGCTCTTTTTGAATTGCAGTGACACCAAAGATTGAGTTCATTTTGGTGTTTAATGTCCAGAAGATGCCTATCTCGCAGTCTGAATCAGCAAGTTTAGGTGGTGATTTGAAGACAGTATATATGAGATCTTTGGTAGTAGCTGGACGAATAAACTCGCAGTTCTGTGAGAGATGTAATATCTCTAACTTTAAATCTTTGTATGAACGCATATTGATAATGAGTTTTTTTTTTGTGTGATGTATAAAGAGGCAAAATATTGAGTGAGGTTGCAGAAATTTTCAGGTGATCCGGATATTACACCATCCGGTTCATTCCTGGTACATCGGTATCATCAAATCACCAATTTTTGGCCCGACATAAAATGATTCCTGGACATCCCTACCATGTGGCCGGGACCGGGGCGGATAATTCCTATTTCATCCCTAACATGACAAAAATTAAAGGGCCCGATTCATTCCTTTTTCATACCTAGGTTCAATAGGACTTATCCGGGGTCCTGGTTAGGGACTTAAGTTAATTTAATACTTTTATAGCAACCATAGGTGATGCTCTCAAGATTAGAAGGCGGTTTCACCTGTTGCGCAAACCTAAATTCCTTGTTTTTAAAAACTTGGACCAGACCGGAAAGAGCAAGATTTCTTGCTCCCCACTGCAAATGACCAACTGTCAGATTGATTATATCTCCTTCAGGTGTATGGTGTGGAGGAATTTCAACAACCAGGTGTCATCAGAGGCTTGAACAAAATCCACAGACAGAGGTAATTGGACATTGACACAAGGCAAGAATATAAGGAGTACTGATGGGAAAAGTAGGAACAAGCCCCCAAAGCTACAAAGTTCTGGGCAAAATCTTAGACTTTTTTCACTGCCAAAAAACTGACATTCTAGGTTTAGATAAGTCAGAATTTACCTTTTAACTATAAGTACCACTAGCAGGTAGTTTATTTTTCTTCTTCTTCTACTTAGTGAAAGGTGGGGGAAGAAGGGATGAAAACTTAGTTGAATGTTGGAATTTTTTATTCTTACATTCAAGTCACATTGGGGAGGATTTAGTTTCAATATTTGGTAACAATTAATCTTATGAACTGAGTTTCCCTTATCTGTCATTCACCCTGTGCTTTCCATGGAGCTATACAGGAACATTGTGCCTTTGCTTGCCTGTCATATTGACATAATTTTTGATGTTATGGCTTGAAGTTTGGGATTTGAGAGCATTTAACAGATGAAATGCAATATCAGGATCACACTTTAACTGTGTGTTGCTGATCAAAGGAGAATGTCAGGGTTGTATCATGATATTTTGATTACTATATCATGTTTGATATCACCTACATCATGGGGCAGCTGGTACATGACACTCAGCTGGGTTTCTACTCTGCCAATAAATCATGCGCTGTCCACAGTGTGATACCCAGTGCAAGTTCCACATACCAGCCGGTGTGAACTTCACTGATTTGACCCCCTATTGTAGCAAAGTGAAATATTAGATATGAATACGGGCTGAGCTTGATCACCCAATGAAAGGATGATTGTTCCCCCTTACTTTGACTCAATAGTCAACCCACCTAACTTGGGCTTGGTCTTTATTTTTGCTGACAAAATGGTTTGTGACATAAATCATCTACTTTTTGCATTGGTAAATATACTACATACATATATTAAACTGATAGAAAAGATAAATATGAGAGAGTACTGTTGAAAAGCTGAGAAAGAAAGAATTGAATAAAATAAAATAGATCAGAAGGTGATGGGAATTTATTAAAGGGATCAATGATGTAGATATGAATGAAGAGATGCTTGTTTAGATTTGATAAGATCTTCAGTATTCTGATCAATTCAAAGAAGTTGATAAATTGATTTGAAGGTTGTGGTTGTGATTACTGAGGTATAGTTTGAGGTGATGAAGTGTTTGTTGTTGTAGTTGGTGTTTTGATAAAGGGTATTGTTGAAAACAACAAGATTGATCTACAAAATCAATCCAACAAGATTGCCACCATTTAAAATCTGTGCCCACCACCAAACATGTATTGTGTTGCCAATGTCCAATATGAAAAGAAACCTTGCCTCATATTGGGTTGGCTGAATCAACATGGGAAAATGCATGTTTTTGTCTTGCATTGGCAATACAAAACCAATACCATACCATGATCTGTGTTGGATTGGTTTGGACATTGATGCAAGGGCAAGACTTACTTGAGATTAACCAAGGTGGTGATTTTCAGTGGGTTGATGTGTGGAGTGACTTGGAAGAAGGATGGTGGTCAATGGAATTTTTTTGGTGACAGTATGTACATACATACAGAGAATTCCTAAGATTGGGTGTGATTTGTCAAACGGCGCGCCGACTCCAATTTGTTTCATTTCTCTTGCGCCTAGGCGCGCCCAAGCCCGTTTTTTGCGGTGTAGTATACAGAGCCTCACAGCACGCAGCATGTCACCCATATTTAAACGACATGTAAAGTTTCGCTGTGATATTTCACTCTCAGCCTATCAAAAATGTTGACAGCTGAAGCCCAGAACTAAAGAAAGCCTTTGAACGTGAGAATCTCTTTAAGACCTAACCGCTTGATACTTCTGTTTACTGATTTATAGATTGGTTCGTAGTTCTTAACAGAATCACTTTGACGAACAGGATCTTATTGAACTTTTTTTTGGGCGAATCCAGTGTTTACCTTACCTCGAAATTATGGCCAAAGAAATCGCAGACGAGATCGATTACGAAGGACTCAATAATGCAGGACTGGGGATCAATATGATTGCTGGAGGTTTAGCTGGAATTTCAGAACATGTGGTGATGTACCCAGTAGATAGTATCAAGGTGAGTAAACCCCATACACCCCTGCTGTGCATGGCTTTTTCTCTTTCAAGTCTCTTATGCATAGCAATCGATTTGGAAGAAAGGAGGTCTCTTTTAGAAGGGCCTCTTGATTTGGGAACGTAAAGATGTCAATAAACTACCCTGCACACCTCTTCTTGGGCGCTCACAGACCCGAATGCAAATCATTAGCTCTACTACAAGCGCCAATCCTGGGACCTCAGCTACAAATGAAGCTTACAAGACAATGCGAGCCACTTTCAGGCAAGTTACGACCAACGAAGGAACTCGGAGACTTTGGAAAGGAGTGGGATCAGTGATCATGGGTGCCGGCCCAGCCCACGCCGTTTATTTTGGAACATATGAAATCATCAAGGAGTCGCTCGGTGGCAATCAGCAGGGCCAGCAGATCTTGGCCACAGGTGTCGCCGGCTCAATGGCCACAATCGCAAGTGACGCATTGATGAACCCATTTGATGGTAAGCTTACGTTCATCAGACTTGATAAACTTAAAAAGCACACCGATGATGCTTCATTGATTTGCTGAGAAAAATCCATTTTGTATGTTACTGGTGTTCCTATCATGTATGTGTCTTAAACCAGTGATCAAACAGCGGATGCAAGTGCATGGGTCTCAATTCAAGTCGGTTCTGGAAACAGCCCGCGCGGTTCATCAAAAGGAAGGCCTGCGTGCATTCTACATGTAAGTCACCGCCATTCACGTGTCGGGGACTTTGCAATCAACTGGATCTTCGGATGGTTCGATCTGCTGATTGCTTTGAGTGCGTTTCTTTTCTGGATAGATCATATCCAACCACATTGACTATGACTGTGCCGTTCACTGCGGTCCAATTTTCAACATATGAAGAGCTCAAACGACTCGCCAACCCTACAAATTCATATTCCCCTTTAACACATGTACTCTGTGGTGGTATATCTGGTGCAGTCGGTGCTGCAATTACCACACCATTAGATGTTTGCAAAACATTATTACAAACAAAAGGTACCTCAACCGATCCGGCAATACGGAATTGTAAAGGAATGATCGAAGCCTTCAAACTAATCTATCGAACAACTGGTCTTGTTGGATTTAGTCGTGGGATCGTCCCAAGAGTTTTGACTTTCATGCCAAGTAATGCATTATGTTGGCTATCATAGTGAGTTTTCCCACTCTTGCTTCTTAATTAACTTATTTAATGAGTCCTTATTGATGTCTTATTCCATTCTTTCATGAACCCTTACAGCGAATTCTTCAAAGTTTTCTTTCTCGGCGAGCAGAAGCCTTGATCTTTTGTAAATTATCCTCCATACCACATCAAGGACACGGCTTCTTTTATGAATTCATGCAATCAAGCGTAAAGTGCATCCTATCTCTGCTTTCTAGCAGGCTGTGTATTTCTCACCAAAGCCGGTCGATGTAATTTATCAAAGGCTCAAAATCAGGCACATCCATTCATGCTTACGCGATTGTGTCTGTTGTCAAGATCCGTAAAATACGGAGCCATATAGCCAATACTGATTCTATTCTCAAAGCGATCGAAGATGACTCCTTTTAAAACAGTGTCCTTAGACTCAATCTTACTTGATATTTAGAAAAACTCTCCAGTCTATTTATAAAACCCCCTTTTCCCTGAGAATGCAATGATCTGTCTGGCTGATATACTTCCTCTTGAGACATGAGGAGATACCCCCCATATTTCGCCAATAAGGTGTCCTCAGCAGGCATCATGACCCATGAAAAAGAATGTCAAGACAATGATGAATAAAGTCAGTTGAGGATTAGCCAGATGACTCGAGGTGGAAAGGGTGCAAAAAGTGTGCTGTTTCATGATTGGCATGAGGGTGATTCATGCAAATCTCCTTTGGAGCATCTGCAATGGTCACATCATGCTCGGGGGTTACAATCAGAACCCTTGGAGTGAGTTCTAGACAAGGGGTTAGAGAAAAGTTTGTGCACACAACAGAACCCATCAATCAATCAAAAACCCGTGATATGGGCCTTTGCTATGCTGGCTCCCTGTATTGTATGCATACATACTTTGACTTTGAACATGTGGTACTATTGTATTTGATCTGAAGAGCCCCAAGACCTCCCCCAGTGTTAACCATAGGGACTCTCAATGTCCAACTTCATATTCATCAAAGACCACTACAGTGGTTTGTGGCAAAAAGCTTGTCTGGATAGAAGACATACTGATGCTCAGAAAAAAATCAAAATTGGCCTTGAAGGTTGACATCTGAGGTGTCTTTGGAAATTAGTCTCCAAGCAAAGGCACCAATGTAGTATGTACAACAGACCAAGGAACCCCTTAGGATGGCTGTGCTGTCATCCCTCTCATCCTTAGGATTTCCATCAGAGAAACCTTGGATTAGTACAAACAGCATAGGTGATAGGTGATCCAATGGTAGCCAGGGGGGCATAGGGGGTTTCTCGGAACACCCAGCCAATGGTCACATCCTCGTTCCTACGGTTTATATTTCATTATTGTCTACCCCAAGAATGAAAAGAGATTCTAAAGCCTCTGATATTGTGAAATCTAGTTCACCAAATTCAACATCATCAACCCAAAGAAAAGTGACAAAGAAACTAATACACAAATCGCTTGCAGAACACACATGATGATGATTTTACAAGTGAAAGAAAAAAAACAGTCCGAATATAACACAATCTAGTCTCCTGTCTCTTTTCATCCAAGCTTCACAAAGAAAGACAGAAAGATCAAATCAAGTGAAGTGCAAGTGATCGGTTCAATTTTGTTTGGTCTTCTTTCGAGTACTACTGGTTTGAGCTGTAGGACCTTTTCGTTTTTTGAATGCGAGACCCATACTTTTACGAATCTCCTCCATATCTGCATCTGCCTCATCCGCCTTAGCAGAAGAGATACCTAATTGACTCTTATGAAAGTTATTCCAAACCCCAGGAGTGATAGCTGTATGAGCAATAGGACCAGGTAGACCGGTCGGTGCACGACGACCTCCACCTCGCTTGGATTGATGATGACCTAAATGCAGTAGTTGTTGGAAAATAGGTGATTGACGTAGATGTGGATTCACATTTAAAGCTGCCATTGAAAGTGGATCGTCAGCTGTGAGAAAGTGACTGGCGATTGCAGAAGCTGCGGTGGATGAAATTCGATCGGTATCAATCGGACTAGGAGCATGATTGATGATCATCGACAAAGCTGGTGTCTCATTGGTTCCTAAAGCATTAGATGGTGCAGGAGAAGCCCTAGAAAATACCGAACGATTTGAAGCTCGGTTCCGTAGCCCACGAGTAGCGTGAGCTCGATGAGGATGTCCGACAGCCTCTTCGTTAAAATCAACCAGCTCTTTTTCTTCCTTTAACTTCTTTCTACGTTCCTCTAGGCTTTCGAGTAGTTTATCTTTTGCTTGTGCCTTTGCATTCGCAAACTCTTCTTCAATGGATTTCACCTCTGACTCAAACGAAGCACGAGCCGAGCTGATCAGATGGTCATGGTACACTCGTACTGCCAACAATTCGTTTTCTCTTTTCAAAGACTCTCGATGAAGCTGCAGCAGATAGTTGATTTCGGTGGGCGGATTAGACATGAGTGCATATTGGGTTTCATTCAACTCTTTCCATGCGTTGGTATAGATTCTACAATAGCCGATCAAAATGGAATGAATTGCTTTGTAGACGTATAAGACATGATGAAGAAAAATGGAAAAGACTAACTCTTCACGCCTCCTTAAGTTATCATCTCGTATACGCTCAATACGTGCAACCTGATCCCGTCTTCGCTTGTCCTTCTTGCTCTCAAATGGAATGGCATGATAGGAATGTGCTACAGATAATCAGATCAGGAGATTAGAAAGGTCGGGAAAGCGGTATCTTGATCAATGTGAAGGAAGTAAGTAAGAACATTGAACAAAGCCCACATGGTGTGTCCTTTAAACCATCGCCATCCCAAGTTTTGGTATTGTGAATGGTAGACTTTGAAGTAGATTTGAGTGGAGTAGTCATCGGATAGGATTGATGAGATGATGATCAGGTTGAATTTGAGAATGAGAATGAGAAGATGAGATGTGATGAGATGATGAGAGTTGTGTTGAGATGAGGTTGATGATGATGATATGAATTGTGATAGTGAGATTGATATGGATGTGATGGAGATTGAAGTGAATTCATTTTCAATTAAATTTATTAAGAAAAATAAAAAATTAAATTCAAATCAATTCTCATCTACAACCTCTACAACCTCATACAATACATACAACTTACACTCATCTCACCCTGCTGAGTTCAAGTATATGTAAATCTAAACCTAACCTAATGCTTATACCGAGGCTCAATCATCCTACAGATATCTCTTTCTGGCCGACATAAAGCCGGTCAAAACTTTAAAATCGAACGAATTTGTGTAAAACATTCGACAACAGAGATGATTTTGTAAGCTTGACGTTCTTCACTCTACCATAATTCATTCCTACACCAATCTTGACTAACTGACCCATGTCCTAACATCTTTTCCTCCAGTTGTCCCACGTGTGGAAATATGCTCGTGGTGAGTAGAGCAACGGGTGAAAATAAATTCGAATGTCAAAGCTGCCCTTATGAATATCCAGTATATCGAAACGTAAGTCATGTGAGAATTTTCTCTTCCCTACGAATCAATTTTCGTCTCAATCTATTTCAGAAATTAATCATTCATCGGATGAGCCTGCGTTGGTGTTGATCAGTAGTATACCGATCGGACTGTATTATCAAGAAAGGAAGTAGACGATGTGTTAGGAGGTGAAGAAGCATGGAAAAATGTAGACCAGACTGAAGGTAAACTGCCTTCGAACGCCTTAATTTCAACTCGCTTGATATTCATTTTTATTTACAAATCCGTATCACTTCTTTGGTTTTTTGGTTTTCTCTAGCTCAATGCCCCAAGTGTGAAAATAATCGTGCATTTTATATGCAACTTCAGATTAGGAGTGCAGATGAACCCATGACCACTTTCTATAGGTTAGAATTCTTCATCAAACCCTTATCAGCTTTTATCGCGAATCCTGTCGGTTCAACTGACATCATTTTGATTGCAGGTGTACGGTTTTACAGTGTTCGACTCAATGGCGAGATTGAAGATATTCGAGATATCAATTGGAACAAGGTTGATACTCATACGTGACTTACATTTTACCCGAATCACAGACCTCCACTTGTGCAAAGTGTACACTTAATTAACAGAACTTGAAGCGCGCAGAGCACGGCGTAGATTGTACCTAGAGACTCACTTTCGCTGGTCAAAAACCGAAAAGCCGGTATGGCGTGTATGATCAACGGCGCTTCGAGGGTCCTTCCAGTGGGTGTCACGATCATTTGTAAAGTGATAGCTTCCTTCAAGAGGCCTCAGGTCTTATGACAAATCTAGCTTGTCTTCTTGCTCAGGGCTTCACTGCCAAAAAAAAGGGTGCACCCAGGTGTTTCTTTCTTCTGAGCCTTGTATACACCACATGATCTCCAAGACCTTCTGAAATTCAAAATATATGGAAAGTTGGAGTTTGTGTAGATTTCTATGGCTAGGTTGGAACTCTATTCCACAGCAATTTTATGTTTAAGTTCAAGGAAATGACTCACTAGCTCCCCAGAAATCTAGTGAATATTTCTGACAAACTGGTGTTCATCCCTCTCTGTCAACCTCAAGCCAGTTGCAGATCCCAGTATATCTTTTTAAACTGAAATAACATCAAACTCTCTGGATGTGGGTAAGATACCTAAACTCACTTGATGTGGGCAAGATGGATTCATGATGTTCAAAACAAAGGACTCACCTGGACTTGAAGATAATCTACTCACTTCCATGATGAAGTGTCATGATATTGGCTGCCATCTGAATTCTGTGGACTGTGGTTGGGAAATTGATCTGTTTTCTCCATGACTACTGCTAATGGGTGCCTTTAACCACAGCCATTTGAGCAGAAGAAGATACAGTTGGGCAGGAGAGATCTTCCACACAGACTGTCATAATGATAAAATACAAGGTTGAACGCCAAGTGTCTTCTCAGCTTCCCAACTTGGACTAAAGGGAATTATGCTGACCTTCATACAGCACAGCCAGCATGTTTACCTTGGCTTGAACAATCTGAGGTGTTATCAGATCACAAACCTTGGAACAAAGGTTTCCAAGGTCTTGATCCAAGCCATTTTTTAGGTATACAACAGTACCTCAGATAAAAACTTCAGACAACATCTGTCCAAGGACTTGTGCCTGACAATGCCTTGAATTTCCCAACCCAGGTTGTCAGTACAGCTTCCAAATTTGTGGTGATGAGCTTGAAGTAGATTGCAAAGCTTGTTCTTTTTTTACAACATGATTTCTTGTAACACATAATTAATACTAGTTGTACCAAGAGGCTCAAATTTACAATATTATGAATGTAGGATTGGTCAAGTGATATAGGAATTTGGTTGGTATTATACAGAAATGACAGGATGACAAGTTCTCATACAAAGTATGAAAAGGCCAAATGTTAACTCCCCCAAAGCTAAAGGAATTTAAAAATTGGTTGATGATTTCTGTCCACTTCCCCACACTTGGGAATTGTAAGCAGTGAGTTTGACTGGTATTAACTCTGGGTACAAAACTGCTCTTCTCATAATGTTCAACTGCACACATCACTTTGATCCAAGGGTAATTCCTATTTCTCATTTCTCTTAATTCTGATTATTGGTTTATGGTTTTTGTTTTGGCTCATATCATATGATTTAAACCAGTCAAATTATTCAAAAGTGATATTGGCAATCATAATTCTCCAATTTCTAGGTCCCTTTTGGAGATTGTCCTGGTACTGCTAGCAATTGGGTGATTACTTAAACCACTTGCAGGGAAGTGTACTCCATGATACATGTGATTTGCTTGCGACAATTTGGGTAGAATTTTGTATTGCTTGTAACACACCTAATCTATAATTCATTGGAGTTGTTTGGTTGCCTGTTGAGAGCTGCCAGGTCACAATATAGATACCTCAGCTTATACTATGATTGATAATTGTTTGTAATTCAAGATCTGGATTGAAAACCTGCCTCCGTCAATAGGTTGTGAGGTGCTGAACAGACTTGATGCCATCAAGATCATAAAGGTATCCACACAGAGCCTCCCTTTTCTCCAGTTGACACCGACTGGCACCCCTACACTCTTGACTTGGGCATTCGTCTTTGTAAGGCGACCGAAATACTTGTTTTGGAAATTTGAAGCACACCGGGCTCCTTCTCTTGGCTTATTGCTTTATCTCGGATTAGATGGGCAGGTTTTATGTACGATGATACGAGTCTGGAGTATAGTACTGTCCATAGTACCTCCCATGTGCCAGGTATCATAAGATAAGGCAAGGCGGTATTGAGATATTGCTATGGAGCCTTGTTTTTGTCGACTCTTATCGAGGCATGATTGATTTTCATACAATGCCCGGCGACTGAGACCAATCGAAACACAGACTCACCGTCAAGGGTGTCTAGCGAATTTGTATGATTTAAGAATTCAGATGTTTTACGATAAGAATTGGAAGAATGTGTGCGCAAGGTGTCATGTGAAAATCATTGGATGGAAAGGGTATAGGAACATAATTCCTTATGCAGGTCGGGAACGATCCCAAAGTTCCGCGGAAGCGACCACGTTCTGGGTGAGCTCGGAGTTCACGCAAGTTGCATACTATCCTGTGCCTCGGACAACGAGCTCATGAAGATTTCTGGGAGCTTTCTTTGATCATATGCTACAAAGAGCAGGCAGCTCGCTAACTGCTCTCGTGTCGGCTGTGATGAGGAATTACAAGAAAGTTGAAATTCAAAATCCGATGGCAAATCAATCACCATCGATGTCAGGTGTAATCAAACTACTTAGTGCCTCAAACTAGTTTCCGGGACGATTGAAGCGATGAAAATGTCATTCAGTCTGTTACGGATCAACAGCGATAGGCAGGAATATGATCAAGCATCAACACAAGTTTCCCGACGATTTGGTCGAATTCTGCGGCCAGAATCGGGCAAGATTTATGAAATGGTCTGCAAAGTCAAGGTAACTCAGTAGATCACACGTTGAGCTCTCTCAGCATCCCTTTGATCTCGTCTTGCCTATGAATTTACTTGACTCGTATTCTTGAAATAAGTTGTCATCGATAGGGTCTATTTTGAAATCGTTGCTAAGATGCATCGATGTATCATGTTTCAGACCACTGGCCGTTCCAGCCAAGTTCAAAACCCGACTCAGACAGTGCCAGCTCTGCTTTTGAATTCAAATTCATGATTACCGCTAGCCCGCTAAGACTGCGAATCAGGTCTTTCTATCCTTCAAATGCTTTTGCCAGGTCGAGGTCCGAGGCACCAGAGTCAAACATTCGCCTAACAGAACTAATTATTAGAGTCTGAGTTGCGCCATTTCCCTCCTGCTTCAACCCAATCATCAGGCTTTTATCATTTCTACTTTTGTTTTCATCTATATACGTCTTGGCGTTGAGGTCTCTGCACTCTATCACTTAATTGCGTGCCTTCTTGCCTTCTCATCAACTCTTGATACCCTATTTATCTTGACCGGAGTCTCATTGTCGTTTTGTCTACAATCTTTTCTCAATTTGAATACCGACTACTGCTCGACGCACCGCTTGCCTTCGCTTTTTAGGGCTTTTCTGACATCTCTTAATTAGTCATAATCACAATTCTTATCAACTAGTTTTTCAACGAATTCTTGAATCATTAACTCTATCATCAGCCAGCCATTTCAGCTGGAGCCAAACTTGTTTTCCTGTGCCTTTCTGCCTTTGCGACTGCTATAAAGAGGAAGTGCATCACTTCATTCCTTGCTTTTTCCCCACCGCTTTCAATTCAATTTAGCAACCATTCCAATCCATCTCTTCCCTAGCTCAAAATAGACCCTAACCAAAAAAACTTCGTAAGTCCCAGCACGTCTTCTTGTCCATGACCTCCATTAGAACCTCATCTCACACCGCTTGTGCTTATTTGTACGACTCGCCCCTAATTAGAATTCATTCTACATCGACAACAGGCAGATCCGACATGTCTCTACTTCCCTTTCAACTTGTTCTTTCGTGAGTCTTGGCTAGTGTGTTATCTTTTTCTATGCACAACTTCTGAATGTTTCCGCTCCATCTTCCTTCCTTGCCTATGACAACAAAATTGCAGCATCAATGCCCGACACTACCGGACTTTCAACCTTCAAAGAAAGACAAGTTTCACGGTGTATCATCTGAAGAAATCATTGGGACATGACTTCGAAGTGCCGAGTCAGGACATCCATTTTACACGTCAGTGCACTCAATACACACTGCTTATGCTTCTCATCATCTTCACTGACAGCCTTTCATCTTCCATGACAGTTGTCTCGGGCCTTTTTGTACGCGACCACCACTGCCTATACAACTACCGGGCCAGTGATGGAAACCATGCTTCGCTCGACGTAGACTTAAGCGAGTCATGCTCGGCTCCGGAACTAATAGGCAGAGTCATCAGCTTCCAGTTCCGCGACAACCCACATCCTACGGATCTTGAAGGACTATCAGAGGACGGCATACAAAAAGTTGATCTCAGCAGCCGCAGCCGCCGCACTGAGCCTTCTATCCCTTCAACGTCTCAAGCCACTGCGGAATCATCGAAGCAAATTCTGCGTCTCACACGGGAACCAACTATCTCTTTGGACGAGCGGGATGAGGATCCTTTTAACATCTCTTCTCAGTCCTTCCTCGAGGACGGAAACGAGGATGATAACAACGAGCCAGAATCTACGAGTGATATTGATGATGATCTGTACAGTGATGATGGGGAAATGCCAGACGATGAATCAGTCCAGCGTAGGACATGGCCCACTGACGCGTCACAATTGACGTACGACCATTTGGTAGCTTTGGTAAGTAGCGCAACATTTATTAGCACATTGACGCACAGTTTGATTGAGGACATCTCGCATTGCCACTTGTAGGCGTCGGTAGTATCGTTCCACCATCCAAAGCGAGAGATCCCTATACGCCACTGGATTTTGAAGGCCAACTTTCAGCGCAAGCTGCTTCAGAAAATCAACGAAATCCAGGTGGGCGCAACGGTAGAGCCGGCGATTGAGAACGGCGAAGGAGCCGCGGATTCGGTACAGCCCAGCAACTCTCAGGACAGCGCGACAGGGGCAGATCCACCAATGAGCCTCCCTTCGCAAACCGCGTGTCTCGATGTTGAAGAGTGTACGAAGAAACTCGAGACAATGGCCATGTCCAAGGAGCTCCCAGTCCGAGTCGTAGAACACAATCTCACATCTACGACCACTGAGGACATCGAGGACATCGAGGACATCCAGAAACGCCAGTCAAGCTCCGCCGCACTTCGACTTCAAAGCCTCATGTCGGCAATCCAACGTACCCGCGCGTTGGTAAACTCTGAGCGGAGACAGAACGTGGTGGTCGTCCTCCAAAATGACTCCGGGTGCACCCAGTAAGGAGACTTTGGCTTTGTTTCAACCGGGCCTACATCTCTCTTTTATACCCTTAGTCTTTTTCTCATCACGCAATCAGTGATGCGATGTTGTATAGCTAGGATGTTCATTTTCTCATTTCAAAAGAACAATCTCTCTTGTTTGATTCTAATAAAGGAATGTTCTACCTTCTTGTTGACTTTCGTCGTCTGTATCTAGCAACTCTATATGTAGCTTAGTGTTCCTCTCCTTGATTATTTCATTTAATCTTTTTCACTTACAAATGAAAAGACTCAGCTTGGTGTACCAATTCTCAAAAGCTGAAACCCATCCTTGTCCTGTATAACCATGCCGCACTACAAGTATTGACATGAAATTGATAGAGAAACTCTTGAGAGAACACTATGATCCAGATTGTGCAAATTGCACATTCCGCTTGGCATAAAAAGTTGCTGTAACATCTACATGCAGACTTTGTATAAGGGTAAGAATTTCTCTCACCCTCAATGCATGGAGGTATCAAACACAACTGGCAGAATCAATTAAAAAATTGTTAAGATTTCATGGAGGATCTATTGACCCAATTTACTTTATCTGAATGTGGTTTTCTTATCCTTTGGAATTCAAATGAAGTATCAATGGTATCATCATGCATTCACAAAACAGCAATATGAAAGAGATAGCAATCATTTATCTATTTTCTTCTTTGAATATATATTCGAGAAGATTTGGAATTTTGGTGAGTATATATCACCTACCCCTCCAATCCAATATTTTCTGATACATGTTAGACTGAAGCTATGAGAGAGGCTCATGGCTAAGAAGATTGTGTAAATTATGTGAAGTTGTATGATTAACTTGTGCCATGATTTCAACAGACATGTCAAAGTTCAAACAAGCTATTGGCATAAATAAGTATAGATTGGATGTGTTCAAAGGCCTGGAAATTTTGAGTCAAGACACAATGTAGTGATACATTGTAAGTAAAGGTTTGATCAATGGTGGCTTGCTGAGCTAAGCTAAGGTTTTTCACCACCTTGGCTTAGCTTAGCTAGAGTCCGCTAAGGCAAAGATTGCTAACACTAACATTAGTGGAACTCTGCTAGCACTAAGGGATTAGCTTGGTGGTTGTAAAATGGTAACACTAAGCTGTGTCCTTAGCTTAGCAAGAATTTGGGTGCTAAACGGCTAATTGCAGTACCAGTGGCACTTATTGCACAGAAAAATTCTCATTTCTAAATAATTGTGCACTTACAAACCAAAAGATTGATTCAAATAAAAAACATAATCTTCAATTTATAATAACCTTTGCCATATTCTTTGCTAGAACACTGGCTACAATGATCCATTCACCCATCAGTTTCACCTTTGCACAAAGACACAGGAGGCTACCAACATTTTTTTCAATGGTTTGTGGGGCTAATGAACCTTGAATGGCTGAGCAAACATTAGCAGCTCCTGAAGAAGACCTCTCCACGGATCCTGATGAATCTGGAACTGCTAGATAGTCACATGTCATTGATTCATGCACCAGATAATGGGTCTCATGGTTGAAATCAAAACTGTTGAATACACAATAAAATATATGACCTCAGTGACAGTTTTTCCTGTGACAATGGTGGCTTTCAGCTTCTTGTGTGGTTTCCTTTTGGTTCTTACAATCTCCTTCTGAGTACCCTGGCTCTCATCACCACTATTGTCAACTATAATCCATCTCTTCTGTTTTGTAGGTGGAGGTGGTTTTGGATTGAAGTTGAAGTGGAAACAGATTGTTGTGAATCTGATGATGGTTGAATCATATTGGGGGGTCTTTTAGGGGTGATGATGTGGCTTGTTCTTTGAGGGGGGGAGATAAATCAATTTTGTCTCCCAATTCATTTACAATCATACTTGTAGGTGTTTGTTGTGGTGGTGGGTGGTGTATGGTGGGGGTGACATTGCGGCCAGATCAATGACTTTGAACATTTGAATTGTTGGTTTCATCATCCATGATTGTTTGAGGGAGGTAAGGAGATGTAAATATGTGGTGTGAGGGTAAAGAATTAGACCATCCACATGGAGAGACAAGAGCAAAATTTGGGTAACACCCGTGGACAACAATTGGGACTGATAGCAGGAACTGATAGATGGGTTCTTATAGCAAACAAAGAAACAATGATATGCTGAAATTCAAATAAAAAATGCACACAGAGAAATTGACACCATAACAACCATAATCAGATAGCATTCAAGACAAAGTAATAAATGCCATTCTCCACTCAGAAATACTGACAGAGATCTTAATTCTTTCATATTTGATTGATTTTCTGTGATTGTTTATGACACAGTAATTTGTGTGGCCTGATCTGAATGTTATTCAGAGTGATAAATTGCTCTAACTTGAACCCAAGGGCTTTGATCAAGGATATAAAAATTTTTTGACTGCTTTGACATGATCCATTACCCAGATGTCAATTGACATCTCCTCCCTTGCATATGTATATGCATCCAGTTGCTCTAATTTCACCTAGATTAGATGCTGAAGCTGCTGTTCTTTCAATATTATTGCATTGATTCATGTCCTGAAATTCAAGGATTCTAAAAAAATTCACCTGGAACATGGTGATAGCATGCAACTTCTGAGTCAGATGGCCATGGTTGTAGATAAAATGTGTACTACAAAATACTTCTGGAAGGGCTACCAGAAAGAAGTCAAGCAAAGGAAACAGCTGAGCCAGCACATTCATAGAAGTTCTCACTTCAACATTCTGGTATGACTTGCAACACAAGATTCTGTGCTGTTTGACTTTGTAAGGGTCTGATCAATCAAATACAAGTCTTTCCTACAGATAACTGAATTGATCTCTATGACAATCCCTTTTCACCACGCAGACCTTCACTGTTCAACAACTTGAGCTTGCACTCGTCCTTTCTGCGCCAGAAGCCACCACTTCAAACAGTTATCAAAGAACATACACACCTGTAGATGTTTCTTCAAGTCTTGCTAAAGTCTAAATCCAATTGATCTGAATCAAAATAGTTGGATAATCCATCATCTTGTCATCCCTCTGAGACAGCCTGTAGCTTGAGGCCTTAACTTCAGGGTTTTGGAAAGTGAGCTTTGAGTTCTTCACTCTTTGGGAGGGTATGGGACAGGTTTTCAACCATTGGCAAGTACTCCCAAAAGAGTCACCAGCCGCATTCCGCCTACAGAGTCAAACAAGCCCATGTAGCAATTTATCTTGACTTGGTTCATGAGCCAATCTGGATCCCTGAGCTGAAGAAGTTCAAGAGCCGGGTCCACTATAGCCTCGGTCTGGCCCTGATTGTAGAATTCAGGGGCAGGTTATTCCCCATCGGACAAAGTGAGACAAGAATACGATGGTCCGGCATAAGCCAATCTCAGGACTCGCGACGCGCCGGTGACCAAATCATCTCTTTACCTCGACTTTCATCAGCATTATCATCAGGACTTTGGTACAGCCATCTTCAAATCAGTCGGAACATATCAATACATCACCCGAACGATGGCCTTTGGGAGCAAACGAGGCGGCACCAAAGTACCTAACGCCAAACTGAAGCCTGTACCCGTCCCATCGGCTTCGCGCTCTGATCTCAATTCAGCAGTCCAAGGCTCTACTAAAGCAAGTAAAGGAAAAGAAAAACAAAAATGCGACCGTCCTCCAGATGCTGAGGGGGATGAGGATGAAGAGGATCAACGCGAATTCCGGGAATCACTATGTCGAGAGAAATCCTTGCTCGCTGGCTGCATCATCTGTTTCAGCGGTATCCTCGATCCAGTCAAGGTACGTGCGATTCATCATCATCAAATTTTCGTGTATTGACTCTTCCAAATGAATCCTCACAAATCTCAGTCGCAAGCAAAAGACTATGCAGAGAAACTTGGGGCAACTGTGACGAAAGCCTTGACTCTAGATGTTACCCATTTGATTTGCGATAGACCGGGAAGTGCTAAATATCATGTATGATCTCTCTTTGACTTAATTTTAGTAAACGCTTTGATTTATTAGGTCGTCTGCGACAGGCTGCCATAGATCATAACATCAAGATCATGTTGCCAATGTGGCTCGAGGCTCTTTATTCTTCTTTCACAGAGGGTGACAATGTTGATTTCAAGAATGTAGGTCACAGTTTCACATCCTGACGGTTCCACGCAAATTGTCTCATTTGGAGGAAATTCTCTCGGACCAGATCACCCATCGCTACGCTATGAAACCCTTCCAGAGACTCAAGTTCTCGATCACTGGTAGCACTTCAACACCTCGCACCCACTTTATCCAATTGGCAGAAGACAACGGCGCGTCAGTATCGATGGACCTTGACATTGACTGCACCCACCTCATTGTCTTGGCATCACCAGAAGCTTCTACTGATGTTGATTCTACGCTTTTCAACTTGGAGAAGGTCCAAGCCGCTCGTAAGACTGACGCTTCCATCAAAATTGTTTGGCAAGAATGGCTTGAAGATTGTGCGGCACGTGGTGGATGTCTTCCGGAAACTCTCTACTTGATGAAAGAAGGCGTTCCTCGTCCATCTCGCTTGTATCTCAATCATGGTCCAGATCCAGCCTCCAAAGCCGACTCAGAGAAGACTGATCTGGCGCGCGAGTTTCGCTTAGATGAACCCGCTGTCGCCATCAAAAGGCGGGGGACAAAACTCGGAAGTCAAACTGCGATACTGGCGTCTATCATTTCGGAACAAGATCTGCCTGCCACAAGAGCCTTGAACCGCGTCAAATCTAGAGCATCTCGAGGTGGTAGTCCTGATCTTGGCCCAGACCCACTAGAGTTCGACTTTAGAGATCCACACCGAAAAGCCGTCGCGACGTCTACTTCTCAGGGGGCAAATTCCGCTTCACGCCTTACCGATCTGCTAGACCAGTCCAAAAGTATCGACCGACAGTCCTTGGTCAAGAAACTAAGTTCCATTAGGTCATCCAAATTTGAATCTCCATCCCATAGTTCATCGCAGCGCATCGAAAATACTGGCAGCCAGACCGTCTGGGCACATCCGACTCTGTTTCGCAACTGTACTATCTCAATAGCGGGATGTTCTCCGTCACATCATCGTCAGGTCACTGAAGCAGTCACCGACTGTGGAGCTATAGTCACTAGTGTTCACGCACAGGCTGATTACACGATTGTCCCTCATATTAAGTCAGAACCTCTTGATCATCATCTTCCATTCATCTCACAGGGCTAAATACTTTAATCTTCGTTCTCTCCAGTCCCCCCTGGCTTCCCCCAGGATGCAATCCGGTTGCACATAGCTGGGTAGAACAGTCATTGTTCGAAGGCAAGCTTGTCGATCCAGATAATAACTGGGCGGCTAGGCCCATCCGTTTGAACTCCATCCCGTCACCAGAGCAATATGTCTTTTCAGCATGCGGCTACAACCTTCCCGAGTTACAAATCCTCAAACGGGCTGTGAATTCGTTGAAATTGAAATTCATAGATTATCCACGCCGCCAGGACGTCACTCATATATTTGTTGGTCCAGAAAAAAACAGTGCTCGTTTGCAGAAAGTACAGTCGTGGAGTGAAAAAGAGTTTGTTGATCTTGATTGGCTACTTACCCTTGCCCGCGGCGAACGAATAACATCAGCAAGACCGATTGTCTTACCCGAAACGTTGGCAGCTTCACCTTCAGCCCCGGAGCGTCAAACTCAAACTTCACCTTTACAGATGCCACAGCCTCTGATCGATTGCGTCATCTATGTGACCAAAAAAGCATCCGTGCGTCTTTCATTCTGTCTGCGTATGTCAAGGTCTGTCTCGCCCATGGTTTAATTGATTGAATGTCGTCCCCCAGGTTGATCGACATTCTAAATCAGTCGGAGCTTGTCGTAAACTTGGTGCGCGCGTTGTGGACAAATTTGATGAAGCTATAACTCATCTGATTCACATTGGTGAGCGGACTAACGAGGTATCTAAGGAATTCAAGGTTGCGAAAGCCAAAGGCATGTACATAGTGCATCCATGCTGGCTAACCGAGGTACGCTCTGCCTGTTTCCAACACTATCAGACAAACACTGAAGTCTTTGGATCGTTCAGTGCAAGACCAAAACAATCCGAGCCGAAGAGATCGCATTCCCACATACCTACAAGGCCGGGCTGGCATTGGACTATGAAACTTCGCCCTTACCGCAGCGGTCGACAAATCGGTTATCTTTTCAGAAGTGTGCTGAAAATTTGCCGAGTTCCTCCACTGGACATAATCTTGAGTCAGACTTGCAGGAAGATGAAGATTTTTTTCATCCAAATGATGATTTTAGACTTAGATCACCAGTACTTGATCCATCCCGAATAATCAATGGTTTTCCTTCAGAGAGTCGACACCCTACTGAATGTCAATCTATGGATCATGACTACGTTGCAAAGAGTAGAGGTGAAGCAGAAAGTGAAGATGTTGAAAACCAATTGGAGCCAGACCAGTTTTTTCATGGGATCAACGTCACAACAGCATCGCATCTATGTGACATACCTCCTAGCTCTTCGCCATTACAACCTACAGAACCAGGCTTCAACACCCAGATTGGCGGATTCCTTGAACTTCTTCAAAAGCGAAATGCCATACCAGACGCGTCGAAGAATGACAAGGAGAACAGACGAACTCGAAAACGAGCCCTAGTTGATCGCTCGCGATCGAACAGTACTGGTCCATCTGCAAATGTCTCACTCAGTGGCCGACTACAACAGAGTCAAGTAGGCAGCGAGACTGGCCTACATCGTACCCTTTCCGACCTGGCTCTCGCTAACCGGGCCCTCAGTAAAGTGCAACCCGAATTTCAAGAGTATGATGAGAGTATGAAGGTCATATGGGACGATCCGATCAGCAATCGAAATATCATCAAAGCTCATATCAACAAAAAGAACACTGCCCGACGTAGTGATCAACGACCAGAGGCTGCTCACACTGGTCATGATAGTGAAATAAGCAACGTGCATGAACAAGAATACTCCTCTCATGGTCGACGAGCAGTGATCATTGATCTGGCAACTGATACGGATGTAACGCAAAACCAGGTCGTCGCACCTCCTCCCCTCAAGAGACGCCGGGCCAGGTTAATATCCTAAGTCGGCGATCGTGAAACTCTTTGCATCTACCATGGTTTCATACCTCACATTTCAATAAAACATCTACAGCCTTGTTAATTCTTCATCATTGTATCTTCTTGACTCAGCACATTGAGTGAGTGTGTAGGACGCAAAAGAATAAGTATATTCCCGCGTCATGTTGCGGAGGTTTTTGTACTTGCATAAGTATATACTTTACCAAAGAATTTCTTTAACTTTTCGTCTAATAATTTCGCGATGTTTTGTATTGGCGCTTAATCTTTCAATCAAAGCGGTCATTTTTTGTCGAATATAGGCATGTATCATGGGTCTGATGGCTATATGTTTGAAGAATTTTCGGATCATGACTCTTGTATATTATGCAATTTGTGTCCTGACAATATCTACCAAATCTGAGGCATTTGGATCTAGAGGAGGGCTGAGCAAACTTTGCGATGAATTGAGGTCCATCGGTCTCAATAAGAAGTTGCTTGTGTTCGTTGATCTGTAAACCTGCTTGTAACTCCAAACCTCTGCAAAAGCAAGAACGCCATCTTGACCGCCTCCACAGGAATCGAGAAAGAAAGCTGTTTCGTCAACCTCCTTTAAATTTTCCCCATGAATATTTGCAAGAGTCGGATGTAGCACCGATACACCCAAGACATTCCTGAACGGGGATCCCCTCAGACATGTATTGAGACCTGAAGAGCATTCACCTGTTTCCTGCGGATCTATCCCAATGTGCTGGTGGTTGATTGGATTGTCAAACTTGTAAGACCATCTGATGAACTCCCCTCAGTTCTGGAAAGATTTTTTCATGAATTTTCATCCAAACCAAATTACAAACACAAGATTTTGATTTTCTTTTCTTAATCTTGAGCGCCACAAGCTGAGATCTACTTTCTCACAAATCCATACACCCTTTTCATGAGGTTTTGTCTTGAGGAAATGTAATGTCATTCGGTGTTAGAGCTTTTGTAATATTCATAACCGGTAACATTTGCTGAAATCTGGGACGTGTGTGATGATTGAAGGAGATCTGGATATCACTTTTTGGGATTCATTGTTGAGTGTCATCATGACATAATTCTCACCTCTGCTTGAGATATGATAAGCTAGCTACATGTTCTGCAATGGCTAAGGTTGTGCCCATCCATAGCTAGCCCTCCAGAAGCTAAAAATATCTAGTTTTAATCTTGAACAATCTCAATAAGCTCAGAACACCTCAAAGATGAGATGCACTTGGTGGAACATCCCCTATTGGTGCATCTTCATCTTCTCTCTCAACTTGAACAATTCAGTTTGCAATGGAAGATTAACATTTGATGATATGGAATTAGAGATCACTTTCCAAGGTTTGAATGGTTTGACCATCTAAATCAGCCAGCTTGAAAATTTCATCATTTCATTCATACAACAATCTTGTTAATTTTCCTCATTGTGTTTCTTTCATCACAGACTTGTTGAATCGACCAATTCTAGAAGCACAGCAAGTAGCAATTGAACCAACCCAAACAAGCACAAAGGTTATGAAGAATTTACCATCCACCATTTCAAATTCAAAGCTCAAAGCTAGGAGAAAAAAAATGAATCATAAGGGTAAGGCACTCCTGCTGAAACTTAGTTTATATTCAAGTCTGTGAAGTTTTGATCATATTGGTATGTTTAATTTTTTTTCTACATATTCAAATCAAAGTGATCAAACATCCACCAAAAATATTGAAGAAATCATTGAATGAGGCTGTAGCAAATAGTAATTCAATCACAAAAAAATGTATGAAATTGTCACTATCTATCTCAATACACATTGATCAGCAAACTTACTCAAAATTTTGTTAATTTTTAATTTTTCTTAAAGTAACATATGAAGACAAAGCAAATGAATTTTTGGTTAAACTTAAGAATAAATTTAATTCAGATGTTGTTCTTGAAAGAATAACATGCTTGACTAGATACATGAATGAGTTCATGTTACCTAAACCAGGTATCACCACTTTGGAAAGAATCTCAAGTTATCAAATGTGCTTTTCCATTCTCATTAGATTTCTAAAAGAAACTCAAGACTTGAAATCTTTACAACACATTGAAGCTGCATTAATCAAGATATACAAAACTTCAAAATCTATCTACATCAAGGATCTGGATGAGAAATGGAGTTTGGAAAACCTTTTGAAACTTTACACATATAAGGCCTTGAAATTGAAGATTGGAAATCCGGATTATGAAAAGTTTGTACATCTTTACCTATTTTGTAAATCCAATTTTGGCAAGTTGATTCTGACCCTTTGAAAACTGCATGGCAGCACAAAAATTATCTTGCAGTTCCAAGATTATATGAACAAGCGAAAAGCATGGTCACTTGATTCTAAGATAAAACTACTACAGTTCTGGTCACCCAGTAAGTCATTTGTGAAAGAAAGTCTGCTTATTCATGAAATTTACCCTTCAATCTGCAGGGATGAATTTATTTGGAACAATGCAGCAAGAGATTGATTGGTGGACAGAGATTGATCAAATAGTAAGCTCAAAAGAAGGTTTAGTGATCCAATCACTTGATTGTTTAGAAACCAAGGTGAATTCTTTAAACCAAACAAATCCTAACCTTGAGGCAATACTAGAATCATATTTGAATTTTCTTCATGAATTCTCAAATCATACAACAATTGAAGACCATTCCCTGCATGCATTTTTCACTCAAGTGAAGCATCCAAGATTAGGAGTGATTTCTTGTGAAGTTTTCAAATGTGGAAACAGGCTCTGAGCGTCCCAGGCAAAAAAATTCTTGACCATCCAGTCATTGTACAGATTGTTGTGATGACTTGGAATCTCAATACTCACAATTTTTTTCCCTAGACCCCAGCTGGATTGCAGCAGCAGACTGTCTGGCCCAACTTGATCTTGTGTTTTTATTGTTGTCACAAAAGTAATCAGCCAATTGTCACTTGTGTTTCCATTGTAGTACAAGATCACTTCTCTGCTCTCCATTTTCAAGTAACATAGTTTTATAAATCCTTCATTTCCCATCACTTTCAGAAGTTTTATAAAGACGACTTCGAAAAGGAAAAGATCAAAACTTACATACAAACTCGTCGTCTATGATCCAGATGGTTCAAGTCTAAGGTCTTTGATCAAGCCCTACAAACCAGTTGAGCAATTGATCTAAGTGATGTCTCAGACTGGCCAACTTGGTTATGTCCCCCGCGTTCAGCCTCTAAGTAAAGGATACGGGGTCGATGGCTAACCGAAGAAACATCCAAGGAATGAAGAGTACCGTAATTGCTCAGACGATTTGTCTTTATGTTTGTCTTTAGTGATTGATCATTTGATTCATGACTTTGGCCATCAAGAGTTGTGAAAAGTGCGTGAGAATGAGAGTTTGGAATGTCAAAGTCGTCCTGTTTACAAGAAGAAGTGATATAAGCTTATCCAGATGATCATGATCGATCCAATTCCTCACATCAGTCATTGTAACTCTCTGGTGATTTGTGCAGAATGAAAGTGAGAAAGTTGAGAGAAAGTTGACTTGCTTTGGCATGAATGAGAAGGATGGTAGTGTCTTTCGACTTGAGCTCGGAAAGACGAGCTTTGGTATCAAAATGTGTTTTGAGAGTGGTGCGTATGACTTGATCTACGTGTGTGGAATTTAGATTCCGGCAAGTTCAACATCATATCCTAGCGCTATTCACTATGCCAAACAGCTTTCAAACTGACCTTGAAGTTTGGGGAAGTAAGAGAAAGGTTGTAGGACTGGAAAAATCTTGAAAAGTATGTAAGTTTCTATGGTACATTCAAGTCATCAACAAGTCAAGTTGTATTTGAAACACATATTCGCATGAACCGGTGAGACGAATTTAGTCAGTATGAAACTCAAAGTGTGATGGGATCGTGGATTGGCGGCTTGGCAGGATGCTTGAAAGAAGACGAAGGAATGAAGGACTACTCAGACTCACTAAGTAATTCAGGTAAGCTAGTGAACGGGGCAATAAGACTGATAGCCCGAGGTCCCGGCAGTTGATTGACATCTAACCGATGAGCGAGTCCCATAGTGACAGCCGTACCGAGACTGTGTCCTACTACACCAATCCGTTCGGGTTTACCACCCTGTTCAATCAACCAATTCCAAACTGTTTGCGCATCTGTGATCAAACCTGATTCACTGGGTGGAAACTTTTTGGCAGAGGAGGAGTCTGCAAAACCGCTGATTGCGAGGATCTGATCAGTATCTGCGATCTCATTGTGAAAGATACCCAAGATGGCGAAGCAAGTGGAACGCGTATTCAAATACGCTTACCGGTAGTCATAAGAGACAAAGTTCATTCCTTGTTCACATCCTTCAAGACCTCGTGGACGCGTGAAGCCTCGCACCATAGCTGCACGAAATCCTTTAGCACGTGAAGCTGCATTACCGTGCGAGTAGAGTATGGTCTTATGTGTCCTTCAAGCCGTACAGTGCTTTATGTTAGCCCATATGATCAAGATAACTCGGATTGAATGATGATTTCGGTTTAGGGGCTATGTTTTTGCTCACCTCAATGCCTGTTTGAAAGTTTCTTCCGTGATTTCACTCGCATGCAAACTGAGTGGATGCTCTGATCCAGTTGTACCGCTTTGCAGATGGCGCTCATAGACGAAGTCTGGAAGAGCGTGCCACACTCCTAGGTACAATGTTGGATGAGCTTATATTCACGACACCTGTGCAACGCGGGCCCTTATTACAAGGCAGGAAATAAAATGCTCACCTATGGTAGCACCATCCGGTGTGGTGAGGTATATGTTCCGCACTTGACCCGGCGCGAGCCCGTATAATTCAGGCTGACCGAAGTTGGCCTTGACAAAGAAAAGTGATTTGTGAGGACGAGACAGAGATGATCAGAGTGTATGCAATCACCTGTACGGGAAGCCGAACCCAATGGAGGAAAATCAAACTGTAAATAGAAATTGTCAATGAGAAAACTAAGGCTATCTGAAGCAAATGGAATGCAACTGACCCTCTTTGAACGTAAGGAATGGTCAATAAAGCTAAAAAGCCAATGTAAAGGACTGAATTCGGAATTTGTACTGTGAGTTTCTCTATTTCTGACTTCTTGAATGTGTTATCGATTGTCAATACTCACCAATCGATCCAGCCAGCCATAAATGAGCCTTGGCTAAAAATTGAATTCCCATCTCAAAACGTTCGAGTCTTTTGACTTTCCTATTGCCGTCCTAAATTACTATCAGGCTGTTTTCAGTCGATTCAAGGGCTCTATTCAACACCAATCTTTAAGGCCTAGAAGAGTCGCACTGCAATTGAAGTATTTTCAAAGCTATTGAAACAACTTTGTTGGTATCGTATTTGCACCTGATATGCGTTGGTTCACTTTTTGCATTTCCAAAGTTTAAAATCGATACCGAGTATTCAAATAGTGAGTTTTTGGCCACGAAACAATAGGAGAGCTTCAGCTCAGCACATCATGTGGTGTCCGAGTCGGTCCCGAGTCGAGTACACCTGCACTAAACTGATCAAGCGGAAAATGACCTGGCTCACACAAAGTCCAAATGATGATCTCCTTTGAATCTGCAAAAACCAATGATCTCTCTGATGCGTGGTCAAAATGAATAACAATGACTTGCGTCATAGACCCATGATATTCAAGTAGGAAAGTATTGCTTTGGTTTTAATATCAAATCTAAAAAACCATATACGATAGTAATACCTTTCAACCCTCTCTTCGAACTTTCTTGTCCAATTGACCTCCCATCTACAAAATTAATATGAGATTTCCGGCGGAGGCACGACAGAGGTGGACGGTGTCCACGGATTTGGGTAATGCAAATGAAGTGAAATGCATTTTAATCCACTTTCAGAGCCTTGCCCAGTGAGAATGCGGAGGAATGCCATTTTAATTTTGAGCTGGACAAGTCCTAGACAACTAAACCAAGCTAGGCAGTGGTTACGGCCCAGAGTAAGTTACCACATAATTAAGATACTACCGTCTATGGTAGTGAGTGGATTATAAATGAAAGAATGAGGGAACATAGCACAGTTCCCTCATTCCACTTTACACTTCTCTCTCTTATCCAATTTTATCAAGAAAGTTTGTACAATCAAACATTTTACTGATTAAAATATCTTGATCAAATATCCTTTTGAATTACAACTATTCAGTTTTTAAAAAAAGAAATTTACTTGTTTTTCTACTTGTTTCCATATCATTACCTAAGAAAATGTCGGCAGATACCATATCCAACGTCACCGCAGCTTTAAGTGCTTTAACACCTTCAGCATCAAGCGGTAACAAAGAAACTCAAGGAACAGATGGGAATACCCAGAAAAACTCAAGCGGAACCGCGTTTAGCAAATATAATAAACAGATGTTAATATCAATGTACCTCAACAGAGGCAAAGGTAGGCAACGTTTTGCCCCTTAGATAACCCAATTGACTGTATTTCGTTATTTACAATGTCAAGGAAAACATCGAGCTAACATGGATTATATATCCAAAATTGTTCTACCCCTGTAGATTCGAAAGGGAAAGATCCAAATCCCAACGACGCCTTGACGTCAGAATTAGGGAATGTTCAAGTTAATTCAGAAGGATTGAATGGTCCAATCCATAAGAATAACGCCGTAGGGTCAGAAGCCAGACCTTCAAAAACCAAAGACGGCAATCCAGAAAAAGACGACGTTGAGTCTCGCAAACGGCTAGAAGACGAATTCTGTAATATGTTCGGTGAATCTTCCTTTGACAAGGCTGTAAAGTTATTGGAGAAGATAAACTCCAAGAAAGATCAAACGAAACGCACCAATAATTTGATTGATTTGTCTAACGACCAACAGCCTCTGATTTCGAAAACCCATAGTTTTATGAACTCATTTAAACTCCAAGAATCAACTTTCTCAGAAGGAGGGATTGCGTTCGATTTCAGTAAAGCCCCAGATGCGAAAACTCAGTCTTTACCACTCTTCTTCCATAGAAACATGCAAATGCTCCAAGGACAATTACCCTTGACGATCTTCAACAGGGCGTGGCAACAATCAGCCAGTGACAATCATATAGAGTATAAGAATATGGATAAGGAAGTGGAGAAGTATAAGGGCCACCCCTTCCCAGGGGAATGGTCCCAATCACGCTTTGATTGGGGCGAAAATATGGACAACTTCATATTAATGCTGAGGGAAGATTACAACTTCCCAGGTTTCGCCGACGCGATGGAGGCACATAAGAGAAATGTGATTAGAATCTTTAAAGAGCAAAGGTCGTGGGTAATTGCTTTCAAGTACGATTTGACGATAAGAAAGTCCATCTTTGCAGTTCGAAACCCAGACCAAAAGGTTCCAAATCCATCGCTAGAACCGGTCGGCTTGGTAAACGAAATTTTCTACAACGCTAGGGCGCAGGATGATTTGAATACATCTGACAATCCTTATATGAGAGGCGGGGATAAGTATGGGAGGAACCCGTATTCAGATATGTTAACAGAATACCCTTCCCAAGGCCCAGTCTCGTCATACTCAAAGCCTTCGACGGGAGCTGCCAGGAATTCCTACGAAAGGAAAGACAGGAGCTTCAGACCGTCAGCTCCGTACGGGAACTATAGAGGCAAAAACTTTAACCCCAATTACAAGAAAAACCAAGAGGTCAAGGGAAAAGGGAAAGAGAAACACGACATGTAGGTGTACTCTTCAGTTTTATACCCTTTGTATCCTTAAGGGATAAACACCCCCCACCCCTTGTTCAACTTAAGGAAGTTTCTCTCCTGTGTGATTGTTTCGAATTTGTTCTCATTCGTAAAATTGTGTCAGAAGTTATAGTTTTTCTTTTTGCAATGAATTGATGATCAATGATTTTTGAATCTTATAGCATTACAGATCGTGTATCAATCCCTAGATACTTGCCATGTGCGGCGTCATCGTCCCCTTTAAGTTCAGACGGTGAATCTCTGGAGGGAGATGAAGAGCAGTCTGAAGTATGGCCAGGTGAGGTTCACTGCGAAATGAACGTGCCCGCGTGGGAGACAGCTTTGAAAGCAGCAGGCTTGTTGGAAAAGTATGGAGATATTTTGACAGGTTTCAAGGAGGGATTCGACCAAGGAATCCCTCACCACTTCCTCATCGATTGCAAGTGGTACACACCGGCAAATCACGCCTCAGCGGATTTAGCAAAAGATAAGATCGCCTCGAATATGCAAAAGGAAAAGGCCGCTGGGAGGCTATTCGGTCCTTTCACCCATGACGAAATTTACCGTCGAGTAGGGTTCTTCAGGACGAACCCTCTAGGTGCGGTAGTAAACGGCGACGGATCCATTAGGCCAATTAATGATCTGTCTTATCCAAGGAATAACCCCGACATTCCTTCTGTTAACTCCTTTGTGGATGCTAAAGATTTCGAGACCACTTGGGACGATTTCGCTAGAGTTTCTTCCTTCTTTAGAAACTCAGAAGAACCTTTGCTCCTGGCTATCTTCGATTGGGAGAAGGCCTATAGACAAATTCCAACGATGACCACGCAGCAACCATATACGATGATTATGGACGCTGACGGGATGATCTGGTGGGACACCAGAATTGGTTTCGGTGGGGTAGCAGGATGCGGGTCCTTTGGAAAGGCAGCAGATGCCTGGAGGGGAATCATGAAGCATGAATTTGAAGTAATTGACATCTTTAGATGGGTAGATGACGCATTGTTTGTCAAGTCATATAACTCAAAGCTGGATATGAAATCAGTAGTCTCTAGGAGCCTAGAACTTGGGGTAGTCACGAACGTCGAGAAGATGTCAAATTTCGGCGTCGAGCAAAAATTCATTGGGTTCATTTGGAATGGTGTTTCAAAAACAGTCCGACTACCGGAGGCGAAACTTGAGCAGAGGAAGGGGCAGATCCTAGACGCTTTGAAACCAGAGAAGAGATTTACGTTTAATGAGGTAGAAGTTCTCATAGGGAGACTAGTTCATGTTACCCTCATCCTCCCACAGTTAAAGTGCTATATGACCGCTCTCTACAGATGGAAGAAGAGCTGGCTATACAAGCACGCAAGTCAATCTCTACCTCAAGATGTGAAGATGGATTTACTGCACTGGAAGCTGATGCTCTCGGATTTCGAACACACCAGGCTCATAAGATTTAGCAACCCAATTGATATAGGGTGGGTAGGTGATGCGTTGACCAGTTACGGAGTTGGAGTTCTAGTGGGTAAATCCTGGTTCCAGTTGAAGTTGAGGACAGGTTGGGAGAATTCCGGCTTCTCCAAAAGGGGAATTGCATGGCTCGAAACGGTGACAATCCGGCTAGGCCTCTGGTTTGTTCTGTCTCAAGGTAATTACGATGGTAAGACGCTAATTGTCTGGACAGACAATACAACGTCACAGAATGCAATCACCAACAGGAGATCCAATGATCTCGAGGTGAATAAGGAGTGGAGGAGAATTCAACAAATGTTGATAACTAACCACATGGATTTAGTGGCTAAAAGGGTGAGTTCAGAAATGAACTTAGCCGACAAGATATCTAGAGGTGACTCAAGTGGCAACGATGAGGCAGATAGGGTCTGGGCATCAATTCCACCAGACCTGACTCAGGTCTTCGCGCAACAAATGGTGTTGGGAAGAAAATGTGAGGCTCTGAAGCACCAGTTCCCCGGACTAGTGGACTGAGTTTGCGGGTTCTGTGCGAAGAAAGGTGTAGATGTACCCTTCCTGTCAATACTTTTTATCAAAGTTGTTGATGTAATAAGTTTAACCCTGGCCGAAGTTTCATGTCTTGTATTTTTCTCAATGTATTCAGATAGGTACAGAATCTTTATGAAGATGAAACTCCTTTAGTCCTTTCCCGGACAAGGGTGTTTTTTAGTGGAACATCGACAATTTTCTGCTAAGATTCACCCAGAATTCTCTCTTTTCCATATTCCCAACCTTTGTCGGAAAATTCACTAGATTAATTTCTCTCATTTCCATACTCCCACATTTCATCGCGTAGAGGAAATTTAGACATTAAGTCATGCCTTTGTCACAAGATGAATTGAAGCCTATATTACAATTCGTAAGTAGGGGGGATGATAGGATTTATTACAATGATTTACAACAGCACATTTTGGATGGATGGAAATGGAATACATTAGTCAGTTATAACGGGGCAGTGAAAAAGTTTCTGAAATATAGGAAAGAGAAGTCCCCGTCGACCTTTGATTTACCAGCTACAGAAGACAATATATACGGTTTTTGTGTGTGGGCTGGGAGGACGAGCAGTGGGCCATCGAAAGAAGATATATTGTCTCAGACCTTGGAGAAGTACCTATACGGATTGAAGGCCTGGCATTTGTACCATAGGGAAGACTTCCCAAAGGTTTCGGATGCAACAATCAAATTAATGCTCGTGGCATCAAAGAAAATGGATGTTGCGATCCCAAAGGCAGGGGAAAAGAAGGCGGTCCATTTAAAACATTTATTATGTCTAGCAGAAGATTTGATACAGGGTGATTTAAAGGACCTAGCGGTATTCGACACTGTCCTCTGTACCTTCTGGAGCTTGGCGAGACTGGGTGAAATAGCTAAAGACAAGCAAAACATATCAGAATTGATTTTGGCAGAGGATGTGGAGTTTGTAAGGAATGGAGATTTGGAAGATGGATTGATATCCTTAAAGGGGGCGAAAACAGCAAAACCCGGAGAAAATCAGGTTTTAAAGCTGGAGAATTTGAACCATGTGCTATGCCCTGTAGCGGCGCTTCGAAGGCGGCTAGCATGTACAACAGGGGGGAAAGACGTCCTTTTCAGTTACGTGGAAAACTCGGTTAGGATCCCCTTGTCGAAACAGTTGATAATGTCGACTTGTCAGAAGATTTGGACTAAAAATGGGTTCGACGGTATCACAGGTCATTCATTTAGAGTAGGCGGAGCATCTTTAAAATTTGCTCTGGGAATGTCGGTGGCAGAGATATGTGATATTGGTCGGTGGAAGTCGAGTGCATGGAAGCTTTACATTAAGAGCTACTCGGACGAGGAGATCAAAGAAACAAGAGAGTTGATGTTTGTAATGAAAAATCATAGGATGGAATAGAATTGATTGGTGTGAGGGGCTCAACGCAATTGCGGGTCTGAAAGAGTTGGGGGTTCGTTTAAAGGCTCAGGCTTTCAGCGCCGAGTAGTGGGAGATTAAACAAATCCTTAATGTTTGATTCATTTTCTTGAATCAAAAATTTTAAAGACCCTCTAGAGTGTTCTAGAGACCTTGAGCAAACTTCGAAACAGAAGTATTATAAATAAATCTTCATATTATACATAATATGAAGGTTCTCAAATGCCTTGAGTAATATTAAAATCCTTCAGCTTAGATTTGCTGGAACGTATACCAAGGACTTTTAAGACATTTATAATCCTTCGAGATACTGGAAAATCATCAGTATCTCGGTAAGTTGTTAAGAGTGAAGTTCGCCCGAACATTGAATTCCAACACTAAGTGGAATTCTTAATGTTCGGTGGTCTCTAAGTAACCCCGAGCACTGGTAGTCCGGGACGTAAAAGTCGGGACTACCTAGACGGGGTGAGATGCTTTATGTAATGTAGACCTCTCATCCTATCGAACGTGTACACGCTAGTTGGAATTACATAGGATAAAGTGGATATGAGATTTCCGGCGGAGGCACGACAGAGGTGGACAGTTAGGGGATACAAAGTAGAATCCGGGCACGTGCCCGGCTTTGTGCCCAGATTTTTTTAGCGGTAAATTTGAATCACGGGTCCGGGTATTTGCCCAAAAAATTGAAATTTACCACCAAAAAAAAACTGGGCACAAAGCCGGGCACGTGCCCGGATTCTACTTTGTATCCCACAAGTGTCCACGGATTCGGGTAATGCAAATGAAGTGAAATGCATTTTAATCCACTTTCAGAGCCTTGCCCAGTGAGAATGCGGAGGAATGCCATTTTAATTTTGAGCTGGACAAGTCCTAGACAACTAAACCAAGCTAGGCAGTGGTTACGGCCCAGAGTAAGTTACCACATAATTAAGATACTACCGTCTATGGTAGTGAGTGGATTATAAATGAAAGAATGAGGGAACATAGCACAGTTCCCTCATTCCACTTTACACTTCTCTCTCTTATCCAATTTTATCAAGAAAGTTTGTACAATCAAACATTTTACTGATTAAAATATCTTGATCAAATATCCTTTTGAATTACAACTATTCAGTTTTTAAAAACCATCCCGCCCACCCTACTGAGAGGTTAGAAGGATGAACTGCGCGAGAGCATAGAATGAAAATATCTAGTTTAAATATTCGAGAGATTAAACAAATCCTCGAAATATCTATAGTTTGAATATTCGGGAGATTAAACAAATCCTTAATGTTTGATTCATTTTCTTGAATCAAAAATTTTAAAGACCCTCTAGAGTGTTCTAGAGACCTTGAGCAAACTTCGAAACAGAAGTATTATAAATAAATCTTCATATTATACATAATATGAAGGTTCTCAAATGCCTTGAGTAATATTAAAATCCTTCAGCTTAGATTTGCTGGAACGTATACCAAGGACTTTTAAGACATTTATAATCCTTCGAGATACTGGAAAATCATCAGTATCTCGGTAAGTTGTTAAGAGTGAAGTTCGCCCGAACATTGAATTCCAACACTAAGTGGAATTCTTAATGTTCGGTGGTCTCTAAGTAACCCCGAGCACTGGTAGTCCGGGACGTAAAAGTCGGGACTACCTAGACGGGGTGAGATGCTTTATGTAATGTAGACCTCTCATCCTATCGAACGTGTACACGCTAGTTGGAATTACATAGGATAAAGTGGATTATAAATAAATCACTCACTCACATCCCAAGAAAAAAAAGATCACCTATATTTCCCATGTCAAAAAACCCTTTCAACACTAACTGAAGGATCAAACGAAACCCCCTCAAATCAAATAATAATAATATATATGTTTGTTTGTTTCTTTAATCATTCATCATGATCATCATTATAACCTTAATGGTTTCAACCAAACATCAGCTCTTTCAAATCCTTCAGCCAATGTATTATTTACAACTTTTTCTTCTTTTAACGTTCTAACGACTTTCATCACCTATTGGAGTACGTAGCCAAAAAACATCAAGATATTCAAGAGTCATCCCAAGAGAAAATTGTGGTAAATGATTTTTGGATGTGAGGAAATCATTTAAAATGGATTGTATTTATCATATTGATCAATTAGTTTCAAGTGTGGTTAAGAGCAAAAAAGAAATATACCATTCATCAGTCTTTGTCTTCCCTATGCTCAAGATATGAAAAACTCAATCAAATCACTTACAGCGTCCCAAAACCTAAACCCTCTATTCAGCTCAGCTCTGACATCTCTAACCATAGGAAACCCATCCTGAGCGCCCACCAGAATATCTTCCTTCAACTCCTTCACCATTTCCTCTTTTTTCTCTAGTTCACTTTCTGCTTCAATTTCACTTTGACTACACACCATCGCATCTGCATATCCTTTGAACAAGATCCCCATACCTGTATTGGCTTCGTTCTGAAATGGTAAGGATAAACTCACTTCCATTCCATCTTCTCGTGATCTTCTGGTATCATTCCGTAAGACTAATGATAGCACTATTGATTCGATTAATAACCGTAAGGATTTAGTTAAGGATCTTGTGAATGAATTGAATGTTAATAAATCTCGCGAAAGTGGTCCTTGCCATGACATTGGCTTATTCAAAAACGTCATCAAAAAAGTCAGTATCAAAAGAATATAGTCATGATAACAATGCAAGAATTGTTTACCTTGAAAGAAAGTGGTACGATAGATAATACTCTCATCACTAATAACATATTCCGTTTATCATCCTCACTACCCAAATGAGCCGTTCCAGTCCAAGTCCGACCTCCAAACCAATTGGAATGTAAACACCCCATCTTCAACATTTCAATCACCAACAAAAGCGGTTCTTGAAGTTTATCATTCACCTTTGATTCTTTCAATCCTAGATATAAAGCTTTTCCTTGAATGGTATGTTGATGATTCGAATGTAAATATCCTCTTAATTCTAAAAACCTCCAAATCGTATTCGCTACCACTTCATCTTTCTTTTCTAATGGTTTATGGTTCGTAAGTGAAGTCGATCTTGGGGTACGAGTTCTACCGGCTAGATGTGATTGTGAAGTGGCTCCTAAACAGAGTGAGATATCAATTGTAGATGACTATAGATTAAAAAGCAAAAAATTCTTGAATTCGTCAGTGTTATTAATTTTCATAATTATTTGATGAGAAACCTCACATTTTGTCGCTTCAATTCTTCTTCTACTACACCTGCAGGTACATTCCAATTCGAGATTTTTTCAATCAAATTCACAGTAGCTTGACAGGCATGAGGGATATTATAATTATTATGAGGATCGAAATAATAGATCGCACTCTGTGAATGTAAAAAAACATCAAAATTGTCAGTCAAGAAAAGTTAAGAATCAAAAACAAATCAATAATCATGAATTCAATCGCTCACAATCGGTTTCTTTTGCCAAAATTGATGTAAAGGTGAAGTGATCAAAGATAATGCAACACATCTAGGACTAGTAGGATTTTCCGTTAAAGATTCTCTAACAAAACTCCAATAATCATCCGTTTCACCCCCACATAGTGGAGGTTGTTCAACCCAAAGACCAGTGGCGAGTACATTAAGTAAAGTAGGACTAATCATTGCTCTACATAATTGAAAATAAATCTCATCCGGAAATTTATATGAAAACACATCATGTAAATCGGCTGGTATATCATTGATCCCAATCGTAGGTGAAAGTGTAGGTGAAGCGATCGGCAATGGCATCACTTTGCCTTCTTCTGCCATGGTGACTAGAGAAAATTTGATCATACATTTCGATCTACAGAATTGATCTAAATAACCCGTTTTAGCTACCATTGGATGATCAGCATAAGCCATGACAGTTGATAATCCACTTTGATATCTTCTGATCAAATCGACTGCATGTTTAAAGTTATGTTCATGTCTTTCCACAAAAGGTGGAAAGCTAGGTGAGAGTTCAAAACCCGATAAAATCCCTAAATCTGTAAACTGTTCAGGTGTAAGACCCGTATCGATTAGAATTTCTTTCTTGGATGCGAATCTGATTAAACCTTTTTCGAAATCCATTGAGAGGATCACTTTATCAACTCCATCGAATAAGAAAAGTTCATTCGAACCATAAATTGAATGAATATAATGTTTTTTCGGATGTCTTTCTAAATAAACTAATTGAGCCCAAGCAAGATAAGGAGCCACAAGATATTCGACTTGACGAGTTCTAAACAATCGATGAATTTGATTAAAGACATCTTTAGGTTGTACACTTGAAGATTGATCAAATAAACTCTTAGCACCTTCTAAATCACCTGAAACGTACTTCTCCCAACCTTTATCTCTTGTTCTAAGTTTTAACATTGGGTTTTCTAATAGATCAGTTGAATTTGGAAATAAAAAGAACGGTCGATCTCTTCTGGTTGGAGGTAAACCTTGAAAAACGAAGACTGGTTTGATTCGATGTTGTTCTAGTAAACGTAATTCTCTTTCCATATGTTGATATGTGTTGAGAGGAGCACCACCTGTGACTGAGACAAATGGTTCTTTATAATTTGGATGAGATAATAAAGTTTTAAACCATTGTTGAGCATCTATTCCGATTCGAGTATCTTTAAGAGAGGTCAAAGGTGCTTCCTATAAAATGAAACCGGATAAGTTATATATAAGCCATTTGATAGTGATCGAGGGATGATGATGATGATGGATGACTGACATGAATCAAACCCCTCTCTTGAAGATAAATGTCTAAATGTCGAATGGGCATGATCGAATGAAGTTAAAATGGTTCTATATAAAATGAAAGTGATGAGTGAATGTTTGATATCCTGTTTTGATAGCTGAATAACTTACTAGAATGAGTTGATATTGAGTTAATCAAGATGAAAGGATGATTATAAGTTTGACTAAAATGAAGTCTTGTAGGGTTGAGAATGAGATATGATGAGTTGGTTCGATGGTCTGATATGAGTGTTTGGTGATTGACTGACTTGCAAAGTGGTAAACAGCTGAATTGACTAATTCAAACTGTTTTAAAATTCAATTCAATTTTCAAACAACACTTTCTTCAACAAATTCACTTTTCTCATTTTTACAAACTTTCATCAGCATAGTAACCAATTTTTATCATTCCCTTCGATCATTCTCATCAATCCCATTCATTTATTGTACATCTACATGAAACAAAGATAACAACAATGTGAACTTGACTTAGACTATCTTATCCTCAATGCAACTCGACATTGGATTGACATAATCAAAGTCACTCATCAAGATATCATTGGATACCATCATTTCTTGATTACTGGGCAATCAAGCTCACTTGTTAACCCAAACCATACAATGATACTCCCAAAACACACTCTACAGTGAGACTGCTGATTGTTCTTCGTGTTCTTCAAAAGGATTTGATCACATCTCTCTAATCATCATATCATACACATATATGTAAGCTACAATTTACATCCAATACTGATCAAATCATGTTTAATATCGTCCAATCTATCTCTTCGACCACTCCACTCGATATATTTTGTTAGAGAGTGAGAACCCCGAGTTCAATCTGATATCGTCGATTATAGGGTTGATTCAAGTTACCTCCAGCATATATATCTTAGGGTGAAACTGGGACAACAGGTATCAACCTTCATAATTTTGTATAACCAGCTCCTGCTGCCAGAGATCCTCCATCGGTGAGAATATACTAAGTAGTTCAAATCCGTATAATGAGTGATGATCGACCCTAAGCCTAACCAAGCAAAGAAAAGACTGACGTTTGCAGAAATATGTGCTCCAGCACGACTGGTCAAAAATAAAAACACACCCGCCATATCCTGATGGTAAAAGAATCAGTTTGATTAATGATGAAAAACATACGAATTCAAAAAGTTGTCGAGGAGCAGCTCGATAACTCACTTCTGGTGAACCATACCTTCCCATTGGATGCGACTTTGCTAAAGCATCACCACCAGTTTTCATTCCATACGCTGTCATCCTTGATGGATAAACTCCCTAAATTTCAAACAAGAATCAATATTGATATCAAAATGATCTGCTGATCTGATGTGACCCTTTTGTCTGACGTACCGGACAGATGGCGTTGACGGTGATGAATTTAGGACCAAGACTGACAGCCAAGTTATTGGATAAAGAGATTGCAGCAGCTTTACTGGCATTGTCTATCAAATACATAAGGATTCAAAATGATTGATTGAATAGAAATCTAAAGGTGAGTAAAAGATAAAACACCATCAATCGTTCGGAACTTACATGACCATAACCCATGACCTTTGGCTCCTAAACCAGTTGATTCGGCAATACTTGCTACACCGGCTACTGATGAGATGATGATCACACGTCCCGGGTCTACCAAGTATTTTTCATAGGGCCCGATCAGAAAACAAATCACTGAATATCGATTTGAGGTATTGATCAAGCAAAAATCTTACCAATGTTGCTTGCGTCTTTTGCCAGAAGTGGAGTCAGTTCTGATGTCATGTAAAAGATCGATTTCACGTTCATGCCTAATAATTTAAGTTTGTTTTGCCCAAAGTTTATCAATTTTAATTATGGTTCTGTTCTATACTGCGTTCAATTGATGAAATCAAAGTCTCAACTTAAAACACGATCCCATCCCTCTAAAATATCAAGAAACCATCATGATCCAAACAAGAGCAATTCGACAAATCAGTCAAACTCATTGTAACGCTTCTCATATCAAACCAGTACAATCACGAAGAAGATTCAAAGCACCCACCTTTTTCTGGGACATCATCATACGGGGCACCCCAACTCACACCCGAGTTATTAACTAAAACGTGAATCTTATTGACTTTTTCTTTGATCTTATCACATAAAGCTACACATCCAGCTTTTGAAGATACATCTCCAACTACATACTCTGCTTTACCAGTTCTGAGCGAATTGAGTTCATCACACACTTTTGACAATGCCTGTGATTGATGAAAACATGAAATAGTATATTCAGTTATTCTGTTGATAGAAAGGTATTTGAATTTATCATGTAGGTCTCTGAGTGAGATTTAAATGAACCAACTTTCTCCTTACGTGAAGCGATGATCACATGTCCACCATTTTGAACCCAAGCATGTGCCATCACTTTGAAATCCATCGCAAACCAAAACCCAAAATTTATTTTTCCATTCATATCTTTCTTCACTGTGGCAGGGGAATGATGATCGAAACAACAACATTCACTCAACTTTCTCCCAGACCAGATCCACCACCAGTGATGACTGCCGTACGACCTGTGACATCGAAAAGAGTGTTGATCTTGAGTGACATGATTTCGTAACGATTTTTGGTTTGTTCTGAAATAGAATGATGCAGTCAAGAGGTTATTGATGAGATATACTTCTTCAATGACGTATGTGATGTATGCATGGGGTTACATAATCGGTTACCGACCCGGTACAGGGAAGCGTTAATCGGAGTACCGAGAGCAAGGAGATCGATCCGGTACCGCTGAAGGATGTGCTGGATTGATGAGTTGTTGATCAATCAGCTGACGGTTGACCATTCTCAATACACTTTCTTTGTATTTAAAAGGTTTTCACCAAAACACAAGAACAGAACAACGACAACTATCCAACAAATTCATCACTTATTCTGATTCACTAAAACGAATTCAATCATATCTGTTAATCAATCTAAAGCTCGATCCATGCCGCGTTCGGTTTCAACTAGTTCGCGTGATATAGACTCATTACCTTATCATGCTTTACAAGCAGAAGCTGCCGTAAGATTGATTTCTTCATTGTGCTTATATTTCATAATCAAAGACACCACACCAACTTGTTTGTTTCATAATACTTCGAATCAATTATAAAACAATAGAAATATTCGATTCGTCGTAATCTAGGTTCAGCCAAATTAAAGATCGCTATCAAAAGAGTTCAAGAAACAGGTGGCGATACAAAAGATTTACCCAGAGAATGGCTAACAGTCAATGCAACTGAATCGATTGAAGTTTCGACTGGAATCATACCTACTACTATCTTAGAATCACGTAATACTAGGAAAATCATTTCAAAACCTAAACCATCGATTAATTCACAACGACAAGATCGTGAAAAAGGTGGTCGATTACCTTCAACGAGAGTTCCATCAAGAACGATTAAAAGAGTCACCTCATCAGATTCTGATGTAATCCGAAAAACTGGAAGTAAAGCTAGTACCGCAACAAATATTGAAGAACCTGCCAAACCGCAAACCTCTACCTCACTCTCATCAAATGATCAGACAGGTGCGCTTGTAGACCTTCTTGAAGATCTTCGTGACATATCATACTCTATGAATCGTAAGCTGATGCGTCATTTGCATGTTTCTGTGACCCAACAGCCAGTGTTGGTCCTTCAGTCAAACAAAATGAAGACCTGACTTTATCGACCTCATCTCAGGAAGTCTCATCACAGGAAGTAAACAAGCCAAGCCAAACTCCATCCGTATCCCAATTAGAAAAAGCTATATGCCAGAAGGCCCTTGAGATGGGAATTGAGGGTGGAGTACCTACGCAGACGGTCCAGTGCTTGATGGAGATCATCTCGGAAGTTCTTCTCGGTCTTCTTTCTGGGACTGCCATGGAGGTAGCTGTGAACAACGTTTTAAAGCTCAATTCTAGGTCTTTGTTGAGTACAGACCTCGATTCACCTCGGACTAATTCGAAAGCATCTAGTAACCCTACACCTACATCATCGGGCGGTCAGAATGTTGAACCTGAGTCACAAGGGGAGTCCGTTCAACCTGCGGGTGATCTAGCTATTGATTGCATCTCAAACTCTATCGAAAGCGACAAAAAAGCGCCTGCTCCTGAATTTTCGCCGAAAGAGCAAGCAAAGCAACCTGATCAGACATCGGTTGACAAAAAGTCACCAAATGCACTTCGACGAAAGATCCGAGAGGTGGACAACGTAGAAAATCCACCGATGAAGAAGACCAAAACATGTTTTGATGAAACTAGTTCGGCCATAAACCCAACGGAGGATAACTTGATCCCATCAGAACCTCAAGAAGCCATTGACACTACAGACACACACAAAGATACGGCTGTCCTTCATACAAACTTATCACCTATCAAAGAAGATCCTCAATCAGAATCTAACTCACCCCGACGATCGCCTATTAATCGAACCGCATCAAATACTCTAACAAATGAAAATTTGTTACCTTCAACAAATTCAAAAGTAAATGTCAATATCTTTCCAACCAATCATACACGTTTGATTCATAGACCAGTCAAGGCTTCGGGTATTTCTAGTCCATTAAGTAAACCAACTCTTTATGGTACTGAACATATGTATGGACATTCTACGGCACCTTTTGGTGAATTGTATGATAATACAGATATGAGTTTCTTATATGAACTAACCAAACCTAGCGCTGGTGTTGGTGATGGATCTAGTAAACATTAAATGAGATTAGGATATCAATATCAATGAAGCTTGGTTTAATGACTTTTTTATCTGGGTTGAATTGCTTATAATGCGGGATGATCTTCTTATTCAAAAAAATCCTTCGACAGTCTTGATGTTTTTTTCTTCTTTTTTTGGTTTTTTTTGGAAATGTTTGGTTTTGGTTTTGGTTTTGTTAATGTTTTTGTTTTCAAGAATCATCTCGTTATTGTTTTTTGTCTTTGAGAAATGTGATTTGATTTTTTTTATAAGAAGTTTTGATTTATATTTCATTCTTCAAGTTCTGTACTAAAAAAATTCTATTTCAATGGTGTTTGTTCCTTGATTTGTATCAAATAGGTATATATATATATATTGAGTTTTTGAATTTCATCGGTCAAAAGCGTGAATTGCTTTTTTGAAAAAATGAATGATTTGTGTCAGACAGTTTTAGTGCAGATGTGGTTTGTTGAAAGTGGACTGGTCTGGTGTTGTGCTTGAAGAGAAACTCGATTCGAAAAAACGTAGATTCTTGATTTAGCTTAGTATTGTGCCTACCTTGCTTCATGATTTATGTCCATGTTGATATGGTTATACCTTGAGAATTGGGGTCCGTATCTTCCCTCAAACTTGAAATCAACAGACTTGCTTGGAATAACTGCATGTTTCAACCATTTGGAAGTCAGACAGCTATTCCAGTAGTCATGATTTTCCCATATCTTGGTAGTGGATATTTTATAAATATCTTGTTTGATATTTTTGGATTGATGGATGCTCTATCATTATCAAATGTAGACATCATTTTTAAAGATCACAAGGAATCACAAGTTTAACAATCCAACAATAGAAAAAGGGAATGAAACAGGTTAAACCAATACGCGTAACGTACGACGTGATTCCAGTGAGCAAAGTTAAAGGGTTTTTGGGGCTCATTACATGAATTTTTGTCCTCATCTCATACAACCTTTTGCTTGATCCTGAGAGTGCAAAGTTTGAGATGTAGTAATCTGATCCTCGCTTGCGGCATATTGTAAAACATTGACTTCATCTCAAACCAATTTGTAAGTATTTCTGCGAGTCTACATACGCAGCCTCAAACCAAATCAACTGTAGCGTCACCTGAATATGAATCTGAGCATTGTTCCTTCCTTGATTTCCACAGTTGCTTGGAGCTTGTTTGTAATCCTTCAAATTCATTATTTAAACATCTTCTGAAGATGACTGTACGTTTTCTTCACATCAAGACGTGTGGTTTTGCAGCTACCTCGTAGTCTACTTTATACAACATTTTCAGCTTTACAAGTACCAGCCATACCAATTAGCATCTTTTTTTTCAAGGTATGAGTTTGACAATTCTCACTCCTTTGAAGGGTACGGTGCACTTCATCTGACTTTTTTTTAACACCACTGGATAACGCAGCACTACTGAAACCAAGTCATCTTGGATCTGGAGATGAAAACTCTTCGTCTTGTTGCCCCCTGGGGTCTTCTGATTTCCAGTGGATTGATTGACTGGAGCCATTCCCGTCCTATACCTGACTTGGGACATAGTGCTGTGGAGTCAATAGTTAGAGACGTGAAAGATAATGACAGGTTTAGTGAGTCAAAAACTGTCTCGGCTGATGCACACGGGGGGCACGAAGTAGATCTTTCACCAAAGATTACTTCAATTGATGACGAAAACGTTGGAACTCAGTTTGTTAAACCAACAGAAGACAACGGATTTGGGACAGAACACGTTGACTTATCAACTCAGAAAGCAGAAGGTGTTTCGGATCCTAGCAAAGCAACTTCAATTTCAATGAGTTCATCAAGCATGCAAACCCCATTATATGATACACCCATTCCATCCCATGCGGTTGATGACCAAGATAAGTTTCTTGAAGGAGCTGAGAAGAGCATTGTTCCTTGGAAAGATTCATCAAGAACAAACCCAATGATCAGGGAAGAGTCCACACCAGCTTCAAACGAGCTCGTGAAACCAGAAACCGGTGTTAGACGCCGCATAAGGGAAAACCCCAGTCAGGTGAAGGAGGCGTATCTTGAAGAGATCGAAGACGATCCTCCTCACGAGGTCGAAGACGAAACTGTAGATCCACATCCTATTACAACTGTTTTGAAAAGAATCTTTATATACTATCTGTTGATATTCCAATCATTGTCAGGTGGATTGACAGGCAAGAAACTCATTCCCTGATGTTATGAAGGTATCATATAAGGTGATTAGATCCTAACCAACATCTGTATCACTGTCTTTATAACCCCTGTTTTTGTGTTGCAAGCTATTGTAATTCAATCAAGCTTTCTTCTTCTTACAAACAACATCAAAACCTCACCCCTATAATCTTTTAGTGTTGCTTTCAAAAAATCTTAGACCAGTTTACATTGTCTGTTGTGTTTGCCTCTCATCAAGGATTTCAGTGTTTAAACTATTAGTCGATTTCATTTATTGGATATTCATTCACATAATTATATCATTTGAGCTTTGTTCTTGTTAAAAAGAACATCAATACCTTTCAATGTGTTTACCAATGAAGCTTTTTTGGTGGCAACAGCATAAGAAAAGCAAGTGATGAAAGTATTATGCATATGGACTCGCACAGGGTCTATTAAATGATGAGATGAAATCGACACCGCCAATTTTTCATGTGGGAAGATGTTCTTTCTCTCTGACCAGTCACAATAAATTGTTGCAAAGAAAGAGCGCCAACCGCGCGCGTCCCCCGGAGCTTAGGCTCCGAGGGACTTACGTTGAGTTACATTCAGCTCCAAAATATCCTTCATCCCACCAAGTCATGAGCCGTTGCTTGAGATGTTGGCTGGCCAAAATATTTCCTGCAAATGTTTTCAAAGCACGGTGTTCCGCAGGTATAAGCTATAACCCATACATGAAGTATGTTTCTTGTTTCTGATTGCGCTAAAGGACATGGTACCACGGTTTCAACGTAACAACTTGTTGTACCGAGGCACGATAGAATTTAGTCAAGCTTGATGGTAATGCCTAAGGGGTGTAGTTGCGCCAGAGGGCTTTGTCAAGTTGATGAGAAGCATTATTGGTCTGCAAGGAGGACGTAAGCTGATGCAACACCTTATGACCAGTTTCACAATTTGACCTCAGCTAATCAGTCGATCAACCACCACCTCAAAGTTAGTGATGCATCATTATAGCCGCTATCTTGGCCTGCGGCGCATATCTTCTTCCTGAGGCCTACATACCTCTACACGCCCCTGAGGATACCGCGAATGTCGATGTGTGCAAAATCGAATGATCTGAGGGCTTGCACGCTCATTCTCCCATCGCTTACTGTGCCCTTGATGAAGGCCCTTCATCTGTTGTACATGTACATCTTCTGAAAAAAAGCGGGTAAGATTGCCAACTTGTTTGAGTTTGCTCAAGCAAGTCAAGCAAGCCGTGAAGTTCTGTAATCTTCATCTCAAACCAATTAATTCTGCGAGTCGACGCACGCGTCATATATCAATAATGGCAGTGCCACCTGCATATAAATCTGACTACATATCTATTCTGATCTCCACAGTTGCGGCGGACTTTGTTGCAATATTCCTTTACACACATTCTTTGAACAATTTCTGGAGATATATCCCCGTTTTTTGTATCAAAGTGATCCGGAAGTTATCATATCTCTCCATTGTAAGCTTTACAGCTACCAGCCACACAATTGACAATCTTTTTCAAGGTATGACGCGTCTCGCTGCTTTGAGTTGAACAGTGAACTGCAGCTGATTTTTCCTTACAAAAACCATCACTGAATACTATAGCGTTCAAGATTGTTCATCTTTGATCTGAAGATGAAAAGTCTTCGCATTTTGGCCCCTTGGGGTTTTCTAATTATCTGTGGATTGAGTGAATGGAGCCAATCGCATCCTACACCTGATTGGGAAGGTGGTTTGGAGTCAATAACCAGAGACATGAATGATAATGACAAGGGCTGTGGGGTAAAGGCGGTCTTTGCTGATGCACACAGTGGTCACGAAGCAGATCCTTTACTAAAAACCGCTTCGTTTGTCAATAACAGAGTTGGAGCACAAAATGCCAAAACAACAACAGAAACTCAAAAAGTTGCAGAGGATAGCCAGGATTTCAAATCTTTGGCCGGTCAAGTTGAAACAATGAGCCCAAATAAAGTCAGCCAGCCAGCAAAAGTGGCTGAAGGCAAAAACCAGACTTTTAGGGGCAAGTTCCGCACCATCTTCTTGAGTTGGCCGGTCAAATTTTGGGAATCAATCAAAAATTGGTTTTCAAAGTTCTTTCAATCTGGTGACAAAAACCTTATCAACCCTGCCAAAGATGCAAAAGGTTTTCAAACCAATCTCAAGGAGGAACCAATTCCAAACACTGTCAAGGGTGTACCGACGCTCTCCGAGGTTTCCAAGATCAAAATTCCAGCTCAAGAACCAATCAAATCCACGAGAGGCTCAAATAATCTCAATAAAATGACTCGTCAGGCTCCTGTTGGGAAGGGCCAATTCTACACCACTCCTCTGGATGATCCACAAGTAAACCCAACAGCACCGCTGGTAGCACCAAACAAGCAGAACGGTCCTTTTTATTCAAGTGCTCACAGTGAAGATCCAAACACAATGCCCATTGCACGACCACATGACTCAAGATCTAATTTTGCACAGCCAAGAAATCAATTCACATCAGACCATGAACTATGGGGACAATTCTCCTCTGATCATATTCCCGCAGCCGCTCAGGGGATGTGGGGACCAATGGCTGAAATGGAAAATATGATGGGTCAAGTCGCTACACATTCCACCCCTGGAAGTGGAAAAAAACAAGTTTGGAATGATCTGGATGGCCATTATCAATTCACCCCTCAAGGAAAAGATGGTTCTGGCATGGAGCACATAAACCTATCACAAAAGAAGGTAGAAGTTGTACCAGATCCTGTAAAAGGAACAACAATTTCAATGAGCACATCAAGCATGAAAAGCTCAAGCCAAGGTGTACAAAGCCTCTTTCCAAATTTTGGTGGACCAAGAGCTGGATCTAATGAGGCACTTCCTTACCATGCTATTGATCACTCTAAGATGTCAGCAAACATGGATCCAATTGTCAGTGTACACAACAAATTCACGCCAGCTCCCAAGAAACCCACAGCACAAAATTTCCATGTAAGCTTTAGTTCAGGACCCCCCAAAAAACCCCCCAGCCAGACAAAAAACAAGGTAAATCTTGTAGAGATTGATGATGATCCACCTCAAGAAGTAAAAAAACCCGTCCCTTCAAAGCCTAGACAACAAAAATTAAAAATCACAGAGCAAAAGCCTACAATGTCTTCCTCTACTCAATTAGAAAATCAGGATTCCAATGAGTCACACATCAAAGAGAGTTCAGATGATCCCGCTGAGAAATAAGTCCAAAATAGAATGCCCTGAAATGATGATGAAATTCAGGAAAACTCATGGAAGCAAGCTTTAGGTTTTCAAGCATAAATTCAAGGATCAAAGTCACCCACCAATCAAAGCTTTTGCTTTCAAAAAGTCAAATCCACTAGCAAAAGTTCAAATTCCAACCTGATGAGGCTCAAAGCCTCTTTACTAAAACCTCATAAGAACTATGCTGTGGGTGAAGAATTGTATGGTAGGTTGAGTGGTACACCTTGAAGTAATAGATCTTACAGGTAGACAACCGGTTTGTATTACATCAGGAACAGCTGTATATGTTTCTTTTTCCTCATATTTTTTACTCGCTCCAAATTTAAGGTCCAATACCCAGTTTTGTTTCCAATGATTTTGTAAGCTATGTATGGATCCTGTCATGTTTTCCATTCTGTTGAATGGTCTTTGTTTTCTGACTCTGGTTTTTGATTCAATTTGTCACACTTGAGGCTTTCTTCCTGAGGTTTTGGTGTGCACCAATTCATATCAAAGATCATATGTGTTTCAGATACATCCAGATTTTGAGCAATCTGTGAGTTTACACCTTTGGAAAAGATGGACAATGCCTCTGATAATGATAAAGCTGATCATTCATAGATATTCCAACCCACTAACTAGTTTCAGGAGGCTTCCTGATAGAAAAAAGCTTTCTGCCATTTCCATCTGCTTGAGTAGAATAAATTGAAATAGAAATTAGCTATTGCCCAACCAATTGGTAGCTTAAGCCAAGTCTTCCTTATACATGTAAAAATGTTGAAGTGTGCAATCGACTGGAGTAAGAAAGTTAATTTAGGAGAGGATACAAGTTGAAAGATTATACGGATTATCCACCATGATATCATAGGATTGTCCACTATGATGTCATAAACTTGAAAATCAAATTAATCGATCAAATTTGATCATTACTTATAATAGTTCTTTCCTTCTCACTTTCACTTCTCTTTCCCCATCTTTGGGAAGAGAAGTGAGTAATTCTTTCTCTTATGATTATTATTGAATATAACTATAATTGATGTTTTCTGTTCTAATTCATATCAATTTCTCTTATTACTTTAACCTTTAGACATTCGTCTCTTTTGTTACGCCAGAGATCAGTTATTAACTAATAACTTCATTAATCAACCTGAACCATTATCTAGGTACAAACTATTTCATATTAATTAATCTCTTTTAATCTTTTCTAATTAGTTATTACTATTATAGGTCAGAGTTATCTTCTTATAAACAGTTGTCGAAAGTTGTGATCTAAGCGCTGAAGCGCATGCTATTAGGTAAATAAAATTATCTTTGGGAAGAGAAACATTTGTCTCTTTTGTTACGCCAGAGATCAGTTATTAACTAATAACTTCATTAATCAACCTGAACCATTATCTAGGTCAGAGTTATCTTCTTATAAACAGTTGTCGAAAGTTGTGATCTAAGCGCTGAAGCGCATGCTATTAGGTCAGAGTTATCTTCTTATAAACAGTTGTCGAAAGTTGTGATCTAAGCGCTGAAGCGCATGCTATTAGATCTACATTCCAAGGCTCTAAAACATTCTTAAAAAACTACTTGTTTATTTATTTATGTACTTAAAGTGGTGTATCTGTGATGTAATTACATAATCACATGAACCATATATCCTTGAATTTATTGCCTTTATCCTGACGAGCTGGACACTTTAGGCAACCTCATTTACTTAGTATTCCCCATGCTCATATACACATATGCCAAGTCAACTCAGATATTTTGCTCCCATATTTTCTCAATTTGATTGCATTGAATACTGGCACCCCTGGGATATCTGCATCTGTCCCAGGATTTGCATCCAATCATGTCTTGGCTTCCCCAATCCAAGCCATCTATGTTGAGAGTGTGGGCAAATCTTGAAAAAAGGGCTATGCAACAGGTACATACACAAATGTCAAGCTTATCTAGTTACAATGTTCAAATGAATTGGTATATCATTGATCATGTTTACGCAGGGCATTTTCAGGAAAGTATAGAGGGTTGAGCTCGTTATACATACAGTCAACTCCCTCTAAGTGCATCTTCCTCTGTGTGCATATTTCCTTAAATGCATAGGAATCCTTTGCCGCCAAAAATGGTGGCAGCCAAATCTTGATTTAAATGCATAACCTCTTAATGCATATGTTTTTGGCCTTGTCCAGAAGTGATCTGAGCGCTACTTTTGGGGTTTTGTAAAAAAAACCTTTCATAGTCAGGTTAAAAAGTGCAAAGTCCCAATTAATGTGGATCTACACCCTTCCCCATTCACTAAGTATTGGCCGATACTAGTATAGTATAGTATAGTGGCTGCGTTGACTTCACAGATGTAATTTTCCCCCAGATTGTATATGCATATTTTATGTATTTAGAGGGAAAGTTCTCGTAACTGAATATTTTATCCGTTTAGAGAGAGAATTCACCTTATTGCATATCTTATGCATTTAGAGAGCATGATGCCTAACTGCATAATCCTCTAAATGCATAGATATGGGGTTCCGCCAATCTTTATGCATTTAGAGGGAGTTGACTGTATATGTAAACAATAAAGATTTTAGTGACCACAAAGAGATAGCCTTTGAATAATTGAAGTATGGCACATAGGAATCTCTTAGGTGATCTAATCTGATATTGGATCCTTATACTATACTTCTCATCTTATAGTAATGATGTCATATTGTTAGTAATTGCATCATCTGCTGGGACTGCTATGGGATGTCTTTGGTATAATTAGTGAGAGGTTTTCCCTATTTTGTTTCCTTTTTCTGTTCCAATTCTACTCATCACATATGAGCAGGTTTGCTTGCTCTTCTTTGGCCATTGAGAGTGTTGTCTCCTCTAGTTAATAATTAAGTCTTTTACTCAGATCATATAGCCATCTCTTGATTTGGATGAGCAGTACATTTCTTATGATCATGGATTTTATCTCTGGAAATATGAATCACCAATTTTGAAACATTGTTCAGAGCTTGAAGAGCAAGATTTAGTCACACAAGCAGATGATTCATACTTTGACTGAGTCTATTCAAACTTTTTTCTCGATAGTGATACTTACAATCTCAGTAGTTGGGGTCTATGAGTTCACTTCCTTCTTCAACCCAAACTTCTTGAAACATATTTATAGACAGGAGGTTATGAGATTGCATTGTATGATTTGAAGAAACTATATATATAAGGTCTTGGGCGGCTTTTCTGCCCCTCATGAACCGGCTTTGGGCCTACTCCATGCTGTGGGAAAGACATGTTGCATGATGGGTCAGCGCGATTGCCACAATGGCCTTGTGGGGGACTTGCCACACTACTTCCCACCAAGAAGCACTGCATTTTGTCAAAGGTTCTCAAAATACTCTGAGGAGTTCTCTACTTTCCTAATTACAATATGTCTTTATTAGACATGTTGTTACAAAAGAATTGACACTATGTCACAAAAAAAGAGAGTCCCTGCTTCCTCAAGCTCCCATGCCGGCGCAACTGATACAATGGTTGAAGGGTTAGTAGGCTGATGGAAGGGTGGGAATGGCTGAGTCTGAGGTAGGGATGGCTGAGGTGCTGAATTTGTTGAGGGCTGGAGACCAAGTGTAGTAGAGAGCAAGAAAAAGTTGAATCTGGTTATCTGGGCTGTAGTAACGTGATAGAGCAGTGGAGTGTTGGGTCAGTGATAGTTACTTTTGGGGGATGTCTGGGGTATGTAAACATGCCGTGGAGCTATAAAGTTGGTGTGGACTGCGTGGGAGCAGAAACAGCCTGAAACTTGAAGATTGGTTGCCAAAAGCAATGATTTTATATTATAGATAACATAGATGTAAATTCAGACAGATGTCATCTATACACATGACTTGTAAGTAAAGAGGTGATTGATGAATATGAGACATATAATACAGAAAAGTTACATGGTTATTGTTTTACCTAATATATAATCAAAATAGGACGTAAATGGGTTAATCTTTATTATTCATTTCTGTCTTGAGCTTCCCATCAATGAGCCATGGATATTCTATCCTCTAAACATGTGTGGCAATTTCTTTTCTGGTCTTCTGTTAGAATTCATGATCTAAACTGTTAGAAGAATGGGTCAGGAGGTGGTAATCATATTTTCTATTGTGCTTCTCCAAGCTGTGTCACAATTTGGACATCATTTGTATTATCCTGTATTCTCTCTGGAGAGTTTGGACCAGATTCTTTAGAGGCAATGCTGGGAAATTCATAAAGACCCTTTTGGTTTAAATTCTTAAATAGATTTTCTTGATCTTGCTTATCATCTTTCTTGTCTTTTTTGGGTTGAATGTTTTTTCCTTTTTTATAGTTCTCTTCTTCAGCTGTTGTGAGTTCAATTCTGGTATCTTGTGTTTTCTCCACTGTGTTGATGTTCTGATCCAATATCTCCTTCTCTGATGGTGCTGTATCTCTGACAATCTCAGACTCATGTACAATTTCCTGGTGAGATTTGTTTTCCACTATCATAGCAGAATTTTCTTTGACAATCTCTTTTCCAGGACTAGTTCCTATTTTTATTCCTGGCTTTTCATCAGCAGTAGCTTGTCTTGAATTTTTTTCTGATTTCACAACAGAATTTTCTTCTGAGGTCTCTTTGCGTAAATTCTTTTGTAATTTCAATTCAGGGTTTCCGTCCAGAGAAGTGCTTTCAATTCGAGCCAGAAATTTCTTTCCTCCTTTATCTATTGTATCTTGTTCAAAAACCCTTCTGAGGTGTCTAGTCTTTTGGTATGGTTTTGTCAACTTTTGATTATCGTGTTCTTGTTGTAAGTGGCTTTCTTCTTGCATATCAGCTTTTATTGTGTTGGATTCTGGTTGATTCAATTTTTCATTGTGTTCTTGTGGTTTGGTCTTGACACTATCTTTGAGCACTGGATCTTTTGTACTCTCTGTCACCAAGACTTCTGCTTCTGCAACAAACACATCCTGACCAGCCTTGGTTTCATTTTGATCAGTTGATCCCCCCTGTGCCTTGTTGTCTGGATCCACTTTAAGTGATTTCCTTGAAAATTCTGTAACAATCTTTGTGTTGTCTGTTCTGGACTCATCAGATTTCCTTGATTTTGCGGGCTTTTTCCCCTTAGACAGTTTTTCACGAGATTTCTTTTTCTCTTTTGGGGTTACTTCAGCTGTTTCTTTCATAGGATCTGATTTTCCCTCCAACCTTTGCCCCTGGTCAGCCACTTTTGAAGCCTGTAAACATGATTCGCCTTTGGGCGAGATCACCAATACTTCAGCAACCGTTTTTTCCTTGTCTTCTGCTTCGATATTGCCAATTTCATGATGTGCTACGGGAACAACGTTTTCTCGTTTGAGAAATCGTAAAATTGGAATGATTTTATGGGCTGGATGTGCTTGAGACTCTGCACCTGGCACTGCATCAACCACATCGGGTTTTGTCAACGACGTTTCACTTTCTTCGGTTGGAGCCCTATCTTCCTCCTGATGTGAAGCTCGTTGATCTGTAGAACCGGAGGTCTCTTGCGCAAGACCTGTCTCTTTGAAGAACGAGCTCCCTGGGACCCAAGTTGGGCGCTTCTTTCTGATGCTGGACGTCGTAGTCTCAGATGAGGTCGGATCAATTACTGTACCAGTAGGAGCAGAGGGTGATTGCTTCCTGAGTTGGGCATTTTCATGATATTCAACCTTGTGGTCTCCTTCGACTGACAAGGTTCCTTTGTGTTTGTTCCTATCGGTCAAAAGTATGAGGATTGCAGCTACACACAAAAAAGCTGATGGCGTTTGTCCCGAGTAGGTTGTAGATTTTAGAGTATTTCATAAGGTCAGTGTTGAGTATCATGAGCGATATTTCTTTACACCTCGATTCGTCTTTCAAACGCCAAACTCACCAATGATACCAAACACTATCGTCACCATGAGCTCGGGAGGTATCAAGGGGAATAGTCTTGAGTCACCCTCAGAGATATAGCCTTCGTTGACAAAGCCAGTTGAGTCCTTCGCACTTTTTGACGCACGACCATTCTCCACAGAGCTGAAAGGAAGTGCGTTTGAAAGCATATGTTTATGACTCAAGAGTAATATATACCACCGTTTTTCGAGATATATGAAAGTGTGAATTTTTTTTGGTTTTGAGTGGTAACGTCCAGTCATAGTTGGGTAGGTGAGTTGAAGATGTATGAAAAGTCATATACATCTACGGTGTCGTCTGTAAGTTTTTTGACGGGTCTGAAAGGGCCTGCTTTTTGCGGACACGATATGAACAATATGAGACAGGTGAGCCCTTGTCAGCGGCAAGTTGTGAATAAAAATCGATTAGATGGGAAATGAAAACAAAAAATCATCGCTGACTGAGAATTGCGGGCGTCACCAAGAAGATCAGCTTCAAATAAGAGCGATTGTTCAAGTGCCGGGCGTCGATGATGTGCAAATGATACCTCGCAAAAACAATCAACATATGTCATCGCCGATGAGAGTTTGGGACTTGGGGTGACTCTGGAGTGTCCCAATGAGGCCAGCGAAACATGTGTTTTGAATTGAGCAAGTAAACGACTCGGCCAACTGGTAAAGTGAACCTTTGAAAACTACGCCTTGCATCCAAAGTTGATAAAGGAGCTACTCCAGGCAATATAGGTCCACACCTGCTCCGCTGAAGTCAGTACGTGCGGTACATTCTTGACCTCGCCGAAACTGCCTTGTTGTCAGGATCGTTGCCCAAACACGACAAGAATCACTAAACACAGTTCGTCAAGGCCTCCTGCCAGCTAACAAATTATCGAAATCCTGATGAGATCAGATTTACGCTTTTCGATCTTCCCAGCCAACGGCCAAATCTGATGAGAAAAGACACTTGAGAAATCACACGTAGAGATTTTAGACCTGTCTCACTTGTGGCTGGCTACCGGGCGAGTCAGGTCATAGGAATTGCATCAATGATCATTTGCACTCATCTTCCAATGACATCTTCTTGTACTTGAATCAGCGGACGAAGATGAGTAGATTGACTGCTTCAGTGGTGTTCCATCGGAAGCTTTGGTCTTCACATCACTTATGAAGGCATCTCCATCCAGGGAGCGCTTTGAGAAACCTGGAAGCTAGGGCCAGGCTAAGGCCCCGTTTTTATTTTACTCGTTTTCAAAGAATGTGTTTGTCAACACTTTTGCCCCTCTCTTCAAAATGAGTACAATTTATAGTCAATAAGTCATTATTTTCAGGAATTAATCTGATATCTTGAAAGCTGCTCAAGAGCAGCTTTCAGGTCCATTAATCCATTATAAAACCCGGAGGACTCGTTCAAACTCGGGGCTCTTGAGGATCAAGACCATCTGTGTCTTAAAATTTGCTAAGGACAAAAATTTCTCTCCCATCCGCTTGAACCCTGCACCTCACTGCTCAAGTACCACTTTTCTCTCAAAATTTTGACAAGTACATCTTGTTTCACCCATCTACTTGAAATTTACACTCCCTTCAAGGAGTCCTTTCTTGTAAGCATGGCCTTGTAGAGCTGAAGTCCTGCGAGGTATGCTGGTGTAGCATTTCTCACATTCCATCTCTTCAATGGCCACAGCAGCTGCTGCAATGAGAATGTCAGCATCACCAAAGATGATGACTTGGACAGGGAGCTATTGCTCAGGTTGCCCATTGAGTCGTCCATCAAGTCTTCAATAGATGATGCTAACATTCTCATTTCCCAATCCAGACATCTTTGTAATATAGTTTTGGGGGTGCTGTCTTAGCATCTTAGTACACGGTGCTAGTAGTTTAACTCTTTTGAGCTAAGCTTCTTGATGTGTCTTGGGATCAAGGTATTTCATGGGGTCTTTGATACTAGACCAATAAGGTGTAATTATTATTCTATTTATCGATTTAATTTATCATTTTAATTATTTAAGATTATTAAGAGGTTTTTGAAATATAAGAAGTTACAATTTTTGTGAGGTGAAGTACTTTGGCTCTTCCTTTGGAAGAGCTCAGTGCTGACATTTATCATATACTCTAACACTTGATTGAATGAATAGGTTATCAGTAAGCTTGTTTCTGGGGACCTTGAGCGTGTCAGAGCCAAAAAAGAAACATTCTAGGACCTCACAAAAACCACTAATATTCAATACTTTTGAATATGGACAGCCTTTCCTCAATCTTACCAAGTGTATAGAAGGTGATGGATCAAATGGCTCCATGGTTACCCCTGAGTTCTATGCACTCAAGGCTCACCTGGATAGCCAAACAAAAGAACTCCAAATGGGAGAAGCTCTTCTGCCCATGATTACTTCAATGCAAGCCTGAGTCAACAAGTGCCTTGAAGAAGCAATGAAATGTGATACAACTTTCATGGCATCTCTTCTCAATCCATTCTTTTGATCCCCAAGACTAAAGAATTACAAGTATCTCTACCAGCAATATCACAATCCAGCAACTCCAGAGTGAACAGTGTATTCAAAGTCTTCATATATCAGGACGCTGAAGTGCAGCTTGATGAAGTTGCGGCCTACCCAAAGGGAACACATCCAATGGCAGCTACAGATAATGTGAGAGAATATGTGTCTCTTGCACACAAATATCTAAGTCTCTCGGCCTGCTCAGCAACTGTAGAAAGGAGATTCTTGGCAGCGGGAAACATTTGTTCAGACAATTGTGTTTGTCTGGTTCTGTAAACCATTGAGTCTAGCATTGGTGCATGGCTTTGGACCTGTCAAGGCGGACCTCTAGCACACAAGCACACCAAGGTGAATGAGGCAGTTGAAGTGTTTGGGGGAGAGGTATCAGGGCAGGCAAGGAACAAGATCAATTTAAACTTAACACATTCATCTTGCAGTAGCTTATCAGTTGTACAGCAACATCTCAATTAAAAACACCGTGAAAATGGTGTGTTGCTTGTTGTGTCTTGTGCAATTCCAATTGCACTGCCTGCAATGAAATGGCCTGCACAGTTGCTAGTTTCATGGTCCCTATGAGGGGTCAAATCAAAACTTTTGCGTTGTCTGGCAACCCTGCACTGCCAACAACGCAACACAGCGGCCCAAGGTAGGCTATTTCAGGATCCCCAGCCCAAAATTCCAATGATAAATTTTGGTGCAAATGAACACAATAGTTTTAGAAGAAAGGCTATGTGGGCCCCCGGATAGTTTTCAGTAAACATAACAACAACATACTTCCCAAAATCTATTTTCTGACATGTGAATTTGAGGCTTCTGGAGGCCAAGAATATGTCTTGTGTAGGTATCATCACAGAAGAGTTTTGAAAATAAAGCTCAAAAATTCTTCTGGGGTCCCTAACACCAAAAATCAAAAACTACCATTCTCATGCTTTGTGACAATCAAAACCTGGAAAAAACAAATGTGCCAGAATTTGTATAAACAGAAAGTGGACAGTAAATTCAGTGTTGTTGTTGCCTGATTCTATTGTGTATATCAGCAGATAAATGCCATAAAAGACTCTCAAATGTTGACAAAAGTAAAATTGAGTCTGTCAACCATAAAAAGTTGTTACAATAATCATCCACTCCAATCTCCAATATCCCACTGCTCCAATACAGGGCAGGTTGGTGTTTCTTCCGCCAAAACTGCTGACGGAAACTTCCGCAGAGGGTTGAAATCATCCACACAACTGTATATCTTACAAAGAAGGCTTTGGGTGTATTTTTTCTTCCGCCCAAATGGGTGGTGATTAGCAAAATGCCGAATTTAACAAGCAAGACATTCAAAAGTCTTTTTACAAGTGCTGCCCGCCATCAGGAAGCTTACGCCCAAAAGAGTGCAAAAAAGTGGTTGCGGAGTGGTATCAGAGCATCTTTGAGACCACCCACTAATTCCACCTCTATAAATAGTGGTGGCCCTGCTCTACAATCCAGAGGTCAAACATTCACAGCAGACCCTTTACTCCAATACACAGAGCCTCCTCTTCAATGTAGGTTGGGTCCAGAATTTTTCTTCTTACAATTACAATTTGCGTTTGTGCTTGTTTTTTGCCCTATTTCTTGGCTGCATAGAGGTAAATAACACTAGAAGATGTAGCAGATTTACAGTTCCGCAACCCCGCAGGACACATATTGGTATTGCTGTGCTATAGTAGTGACTCTGCTCTGCTCCCAAAATGTGTCAAAAGCGGTTCCAGTGAGGTCTTCTTTTTCTGCCCAAAATGCTGTTACAAACTTTGGGATAAAGATCTTCTGCCCGTTGTAAAGTTGACGGATTGTACATGGAAGATCGTCCGCCCATACTTCTATAATCATACAGCTGGGCAGAAGATTTTTTCTGCCCAAATGGGCGTTGTGAGGGCAGCAATCAGCAATTGCCATTCAAGATGCCAATGGTATTTCAAGAGCCCTGCAATCAGATATCTGATGAGAGTGTTCCAGTTCCAACCAAAGGTATACCAGCCACTTATGTGTTTTTCCACTGGTAAAATGTAACTTTATGCCTTGCAGGTTTTTACATGAAGTGGCTTAGACATTGTGATCACATGGTATAAGTGAGAACATGCATGTGACAAAACTGCAAGCGGAGATAAGGAGTGTAGTTGATCATAGGAGATAGTGAAAGAACTGAAGCATCCGCTTGGATATCGTACTTCGTGGAATGCACATGGAGAGGTAAGTTGTAAATACATAGAGAGGGAAGTTTTGCTAAACAAATGTTACATAGATAGACAAGACAAAGCATGATTTATTTTTTTAGAATGATCATGAGGCCAAATCATTCTTCTTCTTTTCTTCCTTGTTTTTTTCAGCTTCTCTTGTTTCATTAGTTCGATTGCTGTCCGCTGCTTGTTGAAATTTTTGAAGAACGGACTTGAACTTGCGAGGTGATTGTACTTTCTCTTCATCTTTCGTCTCTGAATTTCTTCTTATGTCTTTAGATGCTTTTTTCTTGTCTGGAGAGAACAATACCCGAGATAACTTCTTGTGTGTGCTTTCTTTTCTTTCCAGCTTCGCTTCGCCTTCGACCTCCTCTGCAGTCTCGTCAACATTGTCAGTTGACTTTGACTTGCTCTTCAAGTCTGTGGTGGCTTTGAGCTTGCCCGGTGATTGTAGTCTTTTGGATAATCTTTTCAGAGGGCTGTCTTGCTTTTCCGCTGCTTCAAGATCTGTTACAATCTTCAGGCTACTTTTCTTCTTCAAATTAGTGAAGAATGAAGTTTTGGTCTCATTCACCTCGTCTGTTGGAGCATCTTCTGAGGTGTTGATCTTGTCACCGGAATCCCCATGTTCCTTGCCGCTTTTCTTGGATTTGTTCCCCAATTTGCCAAACAGAGACTTTTTCTCTACTTTACTTGGTCCTACGTCTTCTTGAGGTTCTTCACTAGCGCCCTCTACGTTTTTCTGTGTATGCTTACTTGGAGCACCGAATAATCCTCCCAAGAAGCTCGTCTGTGTTTTGCGGTTTTCGTCACTCTTTTCGGCGTTCTCGAGGTTTCCCTCTGTCTCTGATTCTTTGGGCTTGGAGCTCTTGAAGAAAAGAAGCCCAGACCTTGATGTACGATTCTCCTTAACTTCTGAAGCTTCTTCTTTTGGTTTTGCCTTGCTCCACCACCAACCTGTTTTTTGATCGCCTGTTTTGTCTTTCGGGAGCTCACCTGCTTCGCGCTTTTGACGTCGTCGTTTCCTGATGTAAAGCATCAAAAGCATAAGGTTTGCAATGAGAATGGCTGCGTTCACACCGATTGGCGTAAAAATTCAAAGGGAAATTGATTTACATGAAATAATCAGCTTTTCTTTATCATGTGTACTATGCTACTTTACTCGAGGGCTGGTGATGAAAAGACTTACCAGCGGCTCCGAAGACCACCCCGACCAAGTTCTCTGCCCTGAATAGAAGGGGACTGTCATCTTCATGTATGGGGTAGGATTTTGTCACAGTCGTGGTCGTTTTAGTTTCCACCACTCGATCATTACCATCCTCCCGAACGATTTTACTCGGCCGTCCTTCGGAGAGTGCGATTGTCAGACATACCAAAGCGAAAACAACTTTGTTCACGAAATTCCGCTGAATCATCCTGTGTCATATACCTCAAGGTGTTTCACTACAGCAATTATATTCCTTGAAGAACACAAACAGGAGGAGTATTTGAAGGAGGATACGAGTTCTCAGATGATGTTGATACCTCTGTATGTTTCTTAGCCTGTGAACAGAATAGTTGGCCTTATGAATCACGGAATACGTCTTCCCAGTTACAAAAGAGTACAGTATTTTGTGAGCAGAACAGGCTTATCACTGATTTTTTCTGAGTGGATAAGTAGATAAATATATAAAATATGAAAGTTGAATGATGAGAAAAGTCTGTGATGTTCAATGTCTGATGTGATGAAAGGCGCAAGGTGAGTGAGATGAAGAGATTGTAACTCTTGAAATCTATCAAGATGTATAAGGATGGAAGGCACCAAATAATATAAAAATAGAAAATAATCCAGAATCGATCTTGGAGGGTAATGGATTTGTACTGATATATCTGATATCTAAAAGGTCTCTGTTTGACATTGCGTTCATTTCAAAAGTTGAGTTTGAGAAGTTACCTGACTGAAACCAAACCGAACGCTATGTTAGGTTTATTCGAAGTCATCCTCACAAAACCAATCGATCTGGTACCATCGGCTCTTTGTCACAGATTATTTGTTGACGACTCGTTGTTTCAAGTATCTCCAAACTTGACAAACTCTCTCGTCCCTCTCTCGTCCCTCTCTCGAACGAACGAGCGAGCCTCTTGCTTTTTGACAGACGGACGAGCGCTCGTTTTTCCGCGAGAGGAAGGAACTTTGGCAAGTTTATGCGTCGCATCACAAATTCAATGCGACTTGAAGCGTGAACGGGATTCGACGAAGTGAGCTTCATGTCCTCCACTTGGGTACTATCTATCGTATCACAAGTAGTCAAATGCTCTCAAACGCGGTTCTTTCGGGACGCGTCTAAATATGAATTACGCACACACTCCACGATCCCACCTCTCGGGTGATGCACCATCTATGGTGTCCTGCGAGGACCACCCAAGTAGATGATCGATCAGGTCCAGAGTTCACTACCATAGCTGCTATGAGATGCCTTGGTATGTAAAAGGCTTCTCCTGACGACAGCTTCTCTCTGATCAATTCATAGCGGGCTTTTCAACTATGCCCTTTCTGAATCGCTCTCAAACACCCTTATCGTAATCCGAGTTGAAAGATTCGCTCGCTGCCCTTTGCTTGTCTCGCCCTCAATCGATTGCTTGTCCGCCTACCTCTTGCGTCTCGATCTGTCTCATATTGAACCTGAATTAGAATATGTCAAGAAGCTCAGCGGGACGACCCACATCCACCAACACCAAGATCTCGTCCTTAGTATCACTTTATGAAGAACAAGCTTTGAAACATACCAACTCGGCCAAAAGAAATCAAACGGATGCTTCTGAATCTTCTTCGACTGGCGCCGGTCGGCATCTATCACCTTTGCCACAGCCTCCTGTCTTCAAGTTTTGTTCACCTGTTCTGACCACAGTTCCGCCCATAATACACAATGATCATAAGCCGAATCCTATCTCAACTGCGCCCGCTTCTCCGGTCAAACATAGCTCTAGGGAGACGGCCAGCACATCAGATTCTTCTACGACACTAAACCCGCAAGACTCTAGTACAGCTTGCGGGCTTACCACATCAGTCAACTTAGGTCAAATCCGTGACGATGAGGCCAAAGTGTACTCCTTTCACAAAGTGGATGCGTCTCGGGACTCAGCATGTCTATCCGTCGCAGAATCATCTTCCGGATCATCATCTCGGAATAGCAAGTTGTTCACCGACATATATCACCAAGAGCTTATGACGAAACATACGTCCCGTGGATCGGCTGATTTTCATCACGTCTCCAAGAGCTCAACAGAGCCCACATTCGATAGCAGCCCCCTTTTAATGCGAGGCGAGTCAACTATCTCTTCTGCCGGGTCCAAAATCGGAGTTCCGGCACATCGTGTATTCACCCGCGGCGCACCAGCTCTGTTACTTCCGGCACTTGACGAGTTGCTTGAGAGTATTGAAGATGCATGCTTTGAAGAAGTGAGTATTGATGATATGAGTGGACAAGAAGCATCAACCTGGCGAGACTGGCTCCGGGGAACCTGCCAAGACCAATCCTCGTCTAGTTGGAATCCTTTCCATCGCACAGCCAGGGGACGAAAGCGCACGAAATTAGTGAACAATCAACTTGATAATGGAAACTTCACCATACCTTTGAAGACAGACCACCACCATTCAGAAAGCAAGCCGTGCGACTCTGAGCAAGACTCGCATAATGATTCACAACCGTCTGTAAATACGTCTTTAATCTCTATCCTCCCGAAACTTCCTTCCGAAATCCCGGCTTCGCGTGCCAAAGCTCCTAAGAAAGAACGAATTAGGAGACTCATATTTTTGCCGATGCACCTCTTACCCGCTAATTTGACAATCAGCGATCTGAAGTTGAATAGGTCAGCATCAGCACCGCTGCTTTCAACGAATGATATGATTTCTCTGGGAATAGACACGATACTCGAAGCAGAGGATACCTCGTATGCTATGTCTTTGATGAACATCGAGATGTTTCGGGATATGGCACAGATGATAGGTCTTCTCATTGGGTTTCGAAGTGATTATTCGCAATCGCCTCTACCTAGAACCACACCAAAATTCGACTCAGCTGCGTCTTCAAACTTGACCATAGCAGACGTTCTATTCGGACGAATTCCGGCCATTGTCGGTCTTGATTTCGTCGGTGCTTTTGGAAAAGCTGTGCTCTGGTTCTGGATTTTCGGATGCATTTGTTCCTTGGGCCTTTATGAATTTTATAGACTTACAGGCGGGTGGAAAGGACCTCAAAAAAGGCTTTGTAACTCAGCGCGCTTCGGCGAAGGTTTCGATATGGAGGACAATTTCCATAATTCCAAAATCAAATCGACATGGCGACAGAGCAAGACCTATATCACTACCATCACTTTTCTCCTTACCTCGTTTTATGTGAGTTTCAAATTTCAAGTATTCTTCACGCTTGACACCTTGTCATTTATCAGTTGAAGTGATTTTTCTATCTCGGCCATGACATAGGTCCCCTTGTCCAAGATCAGTATAGGCGCTCTTGCTTGGACAAGTGACTTTTGGGCGATTCCCAACCCCTACCTTGATAGCGATCAACCGCAAGTGCAACCTCTCGGACCTTCAGATCTATATCGTGACACGTTGGACTTCTGCTACACTACCACAATGAAAAAACCACAAGGGGCTTTTGCCAACAAAAACTGGACAGTCCCTATAATTCTGGTATCAATTTTCAACATATGTACATTATCGATCTGGTTCCCTTTAAGGTTATGGCAAACTGTAAAGGTCGAAGCTCCCAAAGTAGATGAGTATACGGAACTGGGAGAAAAGCGTAAAGCTGTCGACCAGGAATACCAGCGTCTCGTCGATCGCGATCAAGGTCCGTTCGTGTATTTGTACAGCTGTAAGTCAACTTATTCGTCCGAATGTAGCGCGTGAGCACGACAGCACTAAACCTGCGACGTGTTCCTAATAGGCTACCGTCGGCGTTGGAGTGGCTTCAAAGCATTTTATATGATCGTCAAGCTGGTCACAATTCTTATCGGAACGCTGATGATCAAGGACAATTGTTTATTCAGAAATTTTCCGCGGGATCACGTCAACGTCTTTCGCGAAGGCATTTCGGTACTTTCGCATTTGTCTTGCATATCTATGAACTCCTTTGATTGATGTTTTTTTCACCTTTGACGCCATAGATGGTCGTCTTCGTGCTTTTTCTAGCTATACAAATGAGAGCCAAACCTTTCATTCACCCAACACAAAACGCGTCCGAAACTGTTGGAAGATTGGGATTCCTTGTGATTAGGTACGGGAGAAAATCTCTTCCATGAGATACCAAACAGTATACCTGATGATATATGACATTCTCAATAGCTTCATTGCATTGCTAGTTGCCCTCAAAGTCAAAGGAAGTTCCGTTCTGGGTGGTCCCGTTCTCATAGTCATTACTGCGCTAGTGAGTCACTCTGTTTCTTCGTGATAACACGCATGAAAGCGTCTACATATTTTCATTCATGATCTTCTTACATGGTTCAACGTCTCGCACACAGATCTACATTTTGGACACATATTTCACGGTCATTCGTACTGCAATATTTCAACGCGTAATTAAGCGCTATCAGAAACGCTTGGATTTCAGTATCGATTTATTCTCGCCGCATCTAGACTTAGCTAAACATATCAGTCGGCGTGTGTGGCAGGAAACGATATGTACAATGTGCGTCAGTTCAGTTCAGGCTTCCCGAGGAAACTTAATACAAAATCTGAGTTTGCCCTCCGGCATCTTTCCAAAAAAGATTGTTGGCCTTACCCGAATACAAAATTATGAATAAAACACCTTTCAAGTGGTCGGAAGAGAACACAGGACCACCATATCTACTCGGATTCAAAGGTACTCAGGGTGAGAGATTGATTGAGAATCTGAAGATCTTGCGAACCATAGGATTGCAAGAGTATACCAGCGCAAGTGCGGAAATGTTCACAGAAACTTCTCAAAACAATGACCACAAAGTCATACGCGGCCTAATCATTCACGAGTTCACGGGACCCGATTGCTTCTGGAAGCCACGTGCGCCTCCCTACGCGCACAACGTCACGACATTCTTTGGAAGGGCCGACGTAGTCCCTTTTCCATTTACTGTGATTTTCCGATACGATCAGTCTCCTGATCCAATATTCATCACTAAATCAGAAGATTTACAAGCCTATGTGAATCAGAATAATACGATGGAAATACTGATGCGACGACAAGTCCGCTTACTACTACGATCTCTGGAAGGACAGGAAGTATTCGCACCCTTCACAGAGGAATGGGAGCGAGTCAAGGGCAAAAAAGGCTTCTTCAGGCGAAACGCAGACTCGCGCATTCATTTTCGGAGTGGGATTCTGAAGATTAGGCGTAATTGTGACTTGAGCTGGCGAGGGTATAACTATAACTCGGGATTCGATGTTACAATAAATTACTGTGATGGACAATCGACTAAGCCTAATGGGTTCATCACTAGTAAGATAAATCACACGCGGAATGCGCACTCAATTGGCCTTCTAGATGATTTCAAAGTTTCCCCAGACCTTGCCAGAATCTTTCAAGACAACAAGCACATAATCAGTACCAAGATAGGCTCGATACAAACCCATCTTAAAAGTAGACGTGATTACTTTGCGACCCAGTTCGCTTGGAAGCTTAATACCATGTCATATTCGTTCCTACTCAATTTGTTACTGAGGGAAGAAAACGTCACTGTGGCCTCATTGACGCAGCATATCAAGTCAGAAGAAGTAGATTCTAAGATGCGTTGTTTTCCAGAAGTCTGTCGCGGATCTCTGAGGGCTGTCGAAGATCGATTGCAATTTATTCACAAAAATAAATTGACAAGGTGGTGGTACACTTTCTTTGATGATGTGTGAGTCGGGCCTCTTAAATATTTCATCTTTCTTGATTGAGAATGTGACCGATTTGACTGTTTTTATACCGCAGGTATCGGAGAAATGCTGCCGATGTTCCTGCTCTATCTCAATTACCCTCCGACTTTTCACCCCACTACCGCTCGAGTATCTGTTATCGTCCAATGTCAAGAAAAAAACTAGAGGACTTCTTGATTGAAAGAAAGCTGGCTACTGTCGACGGCCGAGGTGGCTTCTTTCATAGTGGTCTGCTAAACCGCATGTATTTTTATCTAGATGAGATGATGTTCGAGGGTACCTCAAAAGGAATCTCAATTCGTGTTGGTGACTCCCATGAACAGGTCAAGCTGGAATGTCTGCCTTCCGCAGCCAAGCACTACGAACAACACGACTCAGGTTCATCTGAGTACAGCTCTTATTACGATCCATATGAACCATCAAGATACTCCTCTCGAATCACGCAATTCACCGGTGAAGGCACAGATGAAGGTGACCCAGTGATCAGATTCAGGAATGCTTTCGCTCACGAACAAATCTTCGATCAGACTTCTCAAGAAACGTCTACACGCTTTGCTTACATCCTTCAAAGAGTTAAAGGAGGTATCTCAGAGTGGTTAGGTCTTGTTCCCGTGCATCATGCCAGGCGTCATTCAGCTGGTATCTCCTTGGGATTAAGAAGAACAACTACTGGATTTGAACTTCCTAGATCTGCACATAGCCCAGTGATTAGCTTTTGTTCGGAAGCTGAAGAGAAATCTAAACGCATTTATGATCAGATTGATCCATTAGAATACGGTTATCCTTGAAGTGAAATCCAATGGAAATAGTCAGGAAACTTTCGGTCAAGAGACTAAGGATGAATCATGTACAATTCTGTCAAAACTACATCATCTAGATACAATATTTAATAATTTCAGCTGGATTCACACTTGTTTGTAAAGATTAGATCATAATTCTGTATTAATCAATTATTTTTAATCTCTTTTTGTACGGTTTTCAGTGAATACTATGTAGATTGATTGTAACTTGAAGCTGTTCTTCGCGGAAATTAAATGTCAATTTTCCTACGTGTCCTTCCAGATGATTGCAGCCTGAAAAGTCCAAAATGATAATTTGGGACAACAAGTGAATTTAGCAAAGTCTCAGAAAATAAGACTCTTTGGTATAGATAAATTTATGTACGGGAGTGAAGGCAATGAGTCGTGAAAGACACCCAGTTGGAATAGTTTATAATCTATACACTCAGCATCAACCGTTTAGTGACGAGAGATATTTGGCTTGAATCATATTACAACCTATTGACATTCATCATTATCTATACTATGAGGTCCAAAAGTTGTATCATGATTTTATACTTTCTGGCTTCGAGCTCAGCAACATCTCATGTAGCAGGACTCATCCTTCATCCCAGTGTTTGAAAATGAAAAGAATGAAGGCGCGTGTGCTTAAGTACATAAGGTTATGTATGAATGTATGCTACATACATAGTGCACAAGCTTTTCAACCGCGTCTTTTTCTTTTCAAACGTTTCCTCGCCAAGCAGAAAAACTCATTCAGCTTCTTTTAATCGTCTCTCACACGACCTACTTCATTCATCATCACCCACCCTCACGTCCATGGCAGACGAAGTCAGTAGGATCCTTTGAATTGCAAAATCAACCAATCTCAAACTGATCCATTCATTTTTGTCTTAGTAGGATATTAAATTAATCGGACGAGAAGCAGCTAGACATGCCTTACTCAACGAACACCGAGGAAAGACATTCAGTCGTGAAACTCTCAACAAGTCAGGTCCGATATCGTTTCATCTTTTGCTCATCATCTTGATACCTCTATGGTTTTCCTGACCAAGGACCGATTTTGTGGGTCAATGTCTCAAAGGCGTCGCTTGTGGCCGACAGTTCAACAAACATTTAGCACAATGCAATCGAGAACTTGGTCGAACGTTTGGGATGGAGTTGATTGAAGTTCGAGCACGTGGACTCGATCAAGTACAAATGGCTCTAGATGCTAAAATGAAACTTAAAGCACTCAAAGAGAGTCAACGTCAGAAAAACGGCAATCAGGGAGATGATCAGGCACCTGTGGATCTCAAACCAAAAGGTACATCTTCACACTCTTCTCAAAACATTAATCGGATAGCATATGCTAAAGTGAGAATAACTGTTTTCCTGATAATCAATCGGTGGTTCAACAGCCGGTTCATCGGGAAAACAGTACATTCTACGTTCTTGTCTGAGTGCAGAGCTGATTTATAAGCTAGGGGAGATAGTGGACGAGGAGATTCCTCGGGATGATCGAGAAGACAATTGGTTGAAAGAAGAAAATGACGTGCTGGATTGGAAACGAGGTGATGAAGTTGCTTATCATGGTGTTCTTGGTTTGATCTTGGCCTTGATCCTTACACATGGTCGAACAATGGATAATCGTTAGTGAACCGGTTGACTTTTTCCATACATTTTCTGCCCTGATCGCTGAGAATACTTTGGTATTTGTTCGCTGGGTCTATCATTTTCAATTGATCAGATGAACTTCGAAACTATCTCAAACGTCTACGAGTGGATGAGAAGTGGTCACCTCCTCATACACCCGCCTGTATGCATCCTCAACCGGATCTCGACCGTCTACTTGACCATTTTGTCAAGTACAAGTATCTTGAATGTTCAGAACGAAGTGGAAAACTGGCTGGTAGTCAAGCAGGTGCAAGTCGTCGACAATCACAAGGAGTTCGAAATGAAGCCAACAATCAAAAACAAGAATGGCGTTGGGGAGCTAGAGCTGAGATCGAGTTTGGCGAAAAGGGAATTGCGAAATTCATTACTGATATCTTCAAGGAGGCTTGCCCACAAAATCGAGCGCCTGCTCAGAGTGGATCAGCTCTTGATAGAGGTTCAGCTTTCTCAGTACAAAAACTCATGTCAGACATTGCTAAGGCAGCTGGAGGGGAGCTTCAGGACGCTGATCGACTGGAATCCTCATTGGGCGATGCTGCTGTCTAAAGCTCAATTTTTTCTTTTCCCGCATCCTTCTGCACATTTGACCAAAGGACTTGTCTTTTGCCTTCATACGGGTCCATCCACACAAAAATCTGTCAACGATGGCTGCCTAATTGATAGGATGACCCAATTTCACTGCGAGACAACCAAGCTGATGACCATTGACGGTCATCATCTGTATTATAATTTCAAGCAAATGGGTGGTACAAAGACTTGCATGAACATGTATCTCTTCCCGAAATGCACTCGCGTCTGGCGAACAAATCAGAGAAGCTGAGTTGTAGGACGCGATCGACAAATTATACACGGCAAAAGAATCGTTGATTTACCGAGGACTTAAAGCCACGGCCGATGTGAAGTGTTTTGTAGGTCTGACACTACAATACAAGCATCGGTGCGGTAGTTATATCCTCGGATTGGGGAGCGGAGATAAGCTTTTGATAGTGGCAGTCTAGATGTTATGAAGCCAATGGCTTTACAGAGCATTTTAAACGATGGAGATAGGGTTAGAAGGGAAACAGATTGGAATGTGAGGTTGGTTCACTTGAGGTTACTTGGGTAATTTGAAGGATGCTTGCAGTCTCATTGAACTTTATACATTGACGCCAATGTGGACAGGAATCAGGATGGAGCAGGTGGAAAGGAAATTTAGGCGCCTCAGAAGCTAGGCTTTTATAATCGGCCAAGTCAAAGTGGGTGAGGGTTAGGGTAGGATCATCATAAATTGGATTTACCCCATAGCTCTTGTTGTATGTCCGAGGTTGTACTCATATTCACATTCTCTAGATCAAGAAACCTACATATCACAAAGTCAATTGAGTCTCGTGTATCGAATTGTTCTCGAGCAAATTGACATTCACCAGATGTCGTCAAACCAACTCTGGCATTTTTTCAAGTGAGTGATCATTTTTTGTTATCCGTTCGTCAGAATTCGCACAACATTTGATCATCGATTTCTGTGATATTTCTAGGCGCGGGATTCAGATGACTGCAGGGTTGATGTTGTTTCACGATAATGTGGCCGACCTTAGATGGGTAAGTCACCTACCCTCTATTCGCCATCATATTGTTCACCGAACTTAGTCGCAGCTATCAAAACTTGGCGCGGTCTAGAATGTTAGATGAATTGATACGGACATCGAAGACAGGTTAATCTGACCAGCCTACCCGTATCGTTAGTGTGAAGGTGCATCTATGTTACCTACTCTCAATGCCACTGGTGATTTACTTTTACAACGACCTTTATCTAAAAAGTCACTTTCGAATCACATTGATCGAGGTCAACTAGTCAACTTTATCTCACCTATGAATCCAAAGGTTTTGGCTTGCAAAAGAGTGATTGGTTTACCTGGTGATCAAATCCTACTCAATGGGATCCCAATCAAGATCCCACCTGGTCATCTTTGGTTAGAAGGTGATAATCAAACTGTTAGTGTTGACTCTCGTATATATGGACCTGTACCACTTGGTCTCGTTCAAGGTCGAATATTAGCACGAGTGAGTAGTTTTAAAATCACTTGAACGTCACCTTCGATCTCCTTATTGATTTCTCCCTTCTTTCACCTCTTAACGGTGATATCTAGGTTTGGCCGACATTTACTTGGTTTGGGAAGCCATTTGAATATCGAATCGATTCCTCATCGGAGTAAATCACTTTGCCCATCCTCACATGAAGATCACCATAGAAGACGAGATTTCAATTTTCTTCCTCATCTAGAGCCTCATTATTTCCTCACACATTGTCCGCTTTCGTATTCTCCGCTTCGGCCTATTTAACTTTTTTCTCGTGATTCTGGTTTCTGGCATCAAAAACACTTGAAAGTAGTTTAACTTTGATGTTTCTTTCCAGAGAGATTACAGATGTAAAACTACAGGAAACCTCATAGATCATCCTTTAGTTTGAGTAAATTGATAAGATTCCTCAGCTCTATTTAATTTGTAATCTGATTTTCACTCGATCTAGACTCTGTTTTGTTATCATGTTACTGAATGATCTTCGAGTAAGTAAACCGCTCACTCACTAGTATCTCTTTAACTCAAGTCCCAAAATGGAATTGATACAAAGGCACATGGACAAGAGTGAATGCTGTGATAACAAGCCAACTCATATCCGGATCAGATCCAGATCAGAAATCTTATGATAAGTTTGAGTTAGTGATATGATTCAATGTGAAATACAAGTTGGGTTTTTTTTTCTCAAATAAAGTAAACAAAATACACCAAAGAAAGGAATCTTGAAAAGAGATGTATGCAAGCATGTAAAAGTGGTATCATCTAGAGCTTGAAAGAAGAAAAAGAGAACATCTGTCATATAAGATAATATAAGCAAACAAAGTTGAATGATGGGTTGAGTGATTCTATAAGTGGAACTAGTCCAAATTGTCCTTAAACACTAACAACTAGTTGTAACAGTCTGATTGGAATAGAGTTCTGCTATGTGAAAGAGAGATCTTACAAGTCTTGTAAGGATTTATTCTGTCTCTTCTAAAAGATCATGTACTGAAAATACTTAATTCCTTGGTGAGGGTAAAGTTCCCATAGCAGCAAATAATGGACTAAGAGATTTTTTGGGTGTAAGTTGTGTTGGACTTTCTGTTAGAAGTGGTGATTTATCCGCTGCATATAATACATTAGGATCTTTTGATAAACCTGATGGATTAATTTTCGGTAATGAATTGGCAAAGTGTTTTGATGTGTTTTTGGGTGCATCAACTTCTATAACCCAGATTGGTTGAATGTTAGATGAAGTATTTGATTCATTTGTATGTTGACTTTTTTCATCATACTTTAAATCATAACTTAGTCTGAAAACTTCTGGATTAGATTCGTTTGATGAAGTCACTTGGGAATCTTGAGGTATCATTTCTTCTTTGAATTCTTCTAGCGGTTTGACTACTTTCTTCCGTGAACTGATATCTTTGTTCCTCTTATGTATATTTCTCTTTTGTGCACGTGATGGAGTAACAGGAGCATCGGTCATAGAATCCTTTGATGTGGAAATGGGAGAGGTATGTGATGTTTTTGATCGTTGTGATGTTAGTCTCTCTAAGTTGAACTCTTCCTCATGTCCTTGTACGTGGATGGATGCATCTGTAGAGCTATAATCTTCATTTGTCCAGGAACTGATTGTTGTCCTTGTTGATCCTTCACAGAAGCTATTATCTGACTCTTCATTTGGTTCGATTGTTTTTGCCCAGACATCAACTTTTTGAACCGTAGAAACTTTGCCTTCTGACTTTTCATGATATTTCAAAGCATCACTTTTGAGGACATGAGCTTTGGAGTTTTCAACATGATTATTTGAATCTGTGGCTTGATCATCTTGCTTTGATTTCCCAGTTACCAACTTCATCAGCTTCTTGAGACCTAGCTTCATGTTCGAGGTCGTTGGGGTCAAACCGTCAACTTCCTGTTTTTGGTCTATGGCTTGGAAATTCGGGCTGTGATATTCTGGATAGGGACTCTGAGGCATTTCATTTAGATTCTGTACCTTCAGTTCGATACGTGGATGTGTAGCCAAGTTTGGAACAAGATGTTCATCAGAATCCTCATCGGTGCGGTTGAGAATTCCTTTACTTCTTCGAGCTTTTGCCGGCTTAGAGACTTTTTCGTGAACTGATTGAACTGGTGAGAGGGAATGAATTCCGTCTGGTGACAGTGTTTCTTGACGGACATCTGCATTGGTAGAGCCCGAGGTTTTAAGTTTGGTCTCGTAAATTGAAGGAAGCTTCACTATGAAGGTGCTAAAATGCAAAGGTTTCAGTGGTGTTGAGGTCGGACTAGACTCCATGTGACCAAATACATTTGTAAAGTCTTGAGTTCTCTCCACTCGATGTTGAGGGTTGGAACTTTCCACTTGCTGATTTTGTTCAGACTTGGAAAGTTCTGTCACACGAGCTTCACCAGCTTGTTTGGAATCTCTCCTCTTCTTTGGTTTGACTTTACCGGCCTCTTGATCCATTGCACTAGTGTCATAATCTGACTCTATTTGCTCTGATGAGATGGTGTCCTTACGTCTTTTCCTCCTTGCTCGCTTTATGTCACGAGATCTGATGTAGACGATACACAGGAGTCCAAAGAAGGAGATAAATGCTAGAAAAGGGTACATATATCAGTTTACTCAGTCATCCTATACAAATTGAATAAACAAAAAGAAAGGTAGAGATCCTTTTTTTAGATATCTATCATAGATGATTAAACCAACGTACCCAGAACAGAAAAAAATGAGAATAACAATCTGCCTACAGGCACTCCTTTTTCTGACCTCGCTCCCTCTACGAAATTCGGTGCGGTGGAAGTGACTGGGGTGCTTGGTTTCAGGCTTTGATTCTGTGGAATTGGTGACATTGCCGGGGCTACCTTGACTGGCAAGACAGACCACCTTTTAAGCAATGACCAAAGACGATGTTTATCTCGCCGTTCGATAATTCGACTACGTGGTTGATATTCCGATGTTGAATTTGTTTCTTTAAGATATTAAAGAAGCGGACTGGTACTTGTAGGATGATTAACTTTTGATGGGTTTGATTGAAAGATTGACGAAGTTGAACTACCCCACCATCTGTGATCTTCCAAGAAGAAGAGCTTTAAATGAGCAAGAGTCGACTGACGAAAGATGTTGGGTTTTTTTTTGAAAAGAAAAATAAATCGAAGATACGGTAAAGTTGAACACCTGGTTAGGCGGAAGTCTCTAGACTTTGATTACTTTTGTCTTTTGAGAGTGAATAAAATAAGATAAGATAGAAAAAAAATGGAGATACTTCGAGGATTGTAAATTTGTTATAAAAAAACAAAGTCACCACGTCGGTTTTTGGCAAGTTCGAAGAGAGGGAGAGTTGAACTTGCTTGGATAAAGATCTTATCAAACAAGGATCTCGAGAAATGATGTTTGACATATCTGTTGCTTGAGTTTTATTCGAACAATTTTTCGTTTGATTGTTTTGTTGAGGTGCACGAAACTTGTGCCCACAAGCTTGGGACACTCAATCTCCATCTCACTTAACTCATCTCAATTCTTCAAGCTGGTCAACAACCTCCTGTTCTCAGCCACCTCCTTGAAGCTTCATCGAGCTCGCAAATAAATTCAATTCGATGATGAGATCCAGCGAAACGATATCACGCGGCTGAGCTCTCCTGGGTTTCACCGAAGACTTTTTGACCCGTGTGCAGACTAGACGGACCGGGCTCATTATATGCGGTGATCATCACCGCATATAATGAGCACTTAATTTCACAATGACTTCATTTGGAGAATTTAAAAAACATCAACAATTCTTAAAGTTGAATCATTCTTACCTTCAAGTTAACAATGTATCTCAAACTTCAAAACTGTTTCTTTTTGTATTTGGAGTATGATAAATGAAGGAAGTTTGAAAAAGTTTGTAAAATTCTATTCATGTTCCAAGAGCAATAAATCAATTCAAGTTATCATTGTATCTCACATTTATTATGAATGAGGAAAGTTTTGAAAAGATTCTAAGATTCTGTTCATGTTTGAAGAACAAAAAATCAGACATGTAGCATTTCATTGAAAAATCATTGTAAGATCTTCTACTTAGTGTTCTTGAATGGTGCGATAAGGGAGAGTTGGACTGATATCTTCTTGCCCGGTAGATATCCAGAGCTCAGGTTGAGCCCCGTCTCCGGCAGAGGCGGGGATCTCCGGTGCACCGTACTGCCGGTACGGTAGTCGACCAAGAGCTGTATTATCCCCGTCCCCGGACCGAATCCGTCGGTTCGGAAGCCGGGCTGAGGTCTGAGGATCCCCGACTATTCTCGAGGAACCAGCACCCCGTGGGTAGATTATACTAGCAATTGATTTAGTGTTTGATTTGAGCAAGGAAGGGAAGGGGAAGCCGATAGGTACAGTAAGTAATGAACGGGGGGATAGCTGATGGATACAGTAAGTAATGAACGGAGACAAGTGAGGTTCGCATACATGAAAATAGTGTTTAAGAGCATCACCACCGGTTCAGGACCTGAATGCGTCATACAGCCCAATATTTTTGAGATTTCACACATTGTATTTGACATTCAGGTTACGAGCCCTGCACCGGTCCCTCTGGAAGGCATCGTACACCTGCCAAATTCCTGTGATTCTTTCCTTTCTGATAGTTCCGTGTGATAAAGCGGATGTGATCAATCGACCGAGTTACCCTTTTGGTCAAAATTGAGCACAAAAGGGTGCAATTCGTGTGAGAAGGATGTCATATAAGCAATTCAGGCGTCCCCGAAAAACCTCAGGGAGCACGCCGAGAGACCTGGATCGCTTCTCAAATACGATCTCACAAGTGGCCTACGGTGGGACTTGAAAACCCCGGTGGCTCACTATTTCTGAATGTCAACCCTGGAATGTCACTCACAGCTTACGTTCCTATTATGTTCGATGACATTCCAGGGTCACCGGTGGTCATGCTCTAATGAGAGTTTAGAAAGTAAGGTTAAAGAGATAAACAAAAAGTAAGGTTAAAGAGATAAACAAAAAAAAAGTAAGGTGAATGGAAAGAATGCTAAAACGTGATCAATCATTGATGGCTATGGCTTCGGCCTGGCAACCAGGTGATACGTACAACGGACCGAATACACGATACCATTCCTTAAGGCACAGAAGTGCTTCTACACTCAAATCCGAGAGCTTGTTTCTTTGAGGTGTCAAAATTACCTTGGTCTTTGAAAAGGCACCTTCAGAGGGCGCGCTGGTAGCAGGAATGGCCAAGAACTTCATGGCCATCTGACTCAAAATTGGATAGCTTTTAACTTTGCTTTTCCAATATAGCAAAATGTCTTCATCCAAAGGTGCGACTAAATCACTTAAATAGCGACTGAGTTCGCTCTCGAATGAAGCCGGCCCCGTGTTCGTGCCGTAGATCTCGGCCCCAAAGTACGATTGACTGGTACTTTTCAAAGCTTGTTGTGCATCTTGATTGGGTGATCTGAACTTCAAGGCTTCGGTGCAGAACATGTCTTTGAGTTTTGCTGGAGACGTTTCATAATGCTCTAAAACCTCGGACTTGGACTATCATGAAAGGATTCAAATAGAAAAAAAAAGATATCAGCCAGATATCAAATGAGAAGTGAATCAGTTGAGCGTTTCAACGTCATCTTCAGTCGAGGATCCAAAATGGTCGCACATATAGCACCGGGTTTGAGTAGTACGTTCTTGAAGTAAGTCTCGAGCTTTTCAATCATAATGCGAGCGGCTGGAATCAGATGGTCGTTGTCATAAGTAGATATCACCTGGATACACAACGAGGCATAAGTCAGCGTATGTAAGTCTTAGATCTGCAAATGAGAAATAGGAACAAAGACTTACGTTGTTTAATCGGCCCATTACTGCAATGTAGATCGGTATGACAGTGTGAAGTGTTGGAAAACGTGATCGGCAAAGCTCATTTGTGGCTTCCGAGAGCGGTTCCAAAAAACTACACATCTGCTCAACGTATGTCCACTCGACATCAGATAGCTGAAACTTGGTAGCACCAGGTCGTTCACAGAACTGCTGGACAGCTTTGCGGAGGCGGAGGAGGCGTTGGAACATGAGGTATGTAGAGTTCCAGCGAGTTTCCACATCCGGGATCAGAGCTACAGCGGTTCCTTGAGAGATCGGGTCGATTTCATCCACATTCTCAGTGGGTTCGGGAGCAAGAAATTGGAGTGCCGAGTTGACTTCGGTTTCATCTGTGGGATCAGTCGCATCGGTTGAATCGAGAGCCAGGCTTCGTAGTAGCGTAACAATCTTTGCGAAAGCCTCTGATCTCTGAGGACTGCTACGGACCCAGACTACAAGTCCGTGACATCTTGACCTGATAGTTGAAAGATTAGCTGAACTTGAATCGGATGGATCAACCAAGTTGGCTAGATCCATTGGTCCACTCGAAGCAGCATCGGAGTGATCGGCCAAAGCATCTTCAACAACTCCAAAGACGTCGAGCCCCTTGTGAGCAGCAAGATTGATTACATGCGCTACACATCCGTAAAGAGACTCGGTAGGATCGAAGTTCTTGATTTCAGGGGAATCATGAATGAATTTTGCTATCTTCCCATTCTTGTTTTTGTTGTCAGCGGTGATTGATGAGAGTGAATCAATGATGTTATACTGGATCAAGTATTTGACAAATAGATCAGCATAATTGGAAGCCACATGTCGCCCTATATGGGAATCAGATTTGTCAGCTTAATGAGGTCATTTCTATAGGGAAAGACAGTACTTGGAATAAACTCACCTGAAACACGTGGAATCCCAATAGTCAATGCCTTAAGCTCAAAATCTTTGGTGATAAAATGTGCTGTGATTGACATGTAAGCACGTTGATCTGGAGATGTCCAACCATCTTGTGTAAACGAGATATACTTTGCATTGTTGAACACATTATTCTTGATGTAGTTCTGGAAGAAATGAAACATCGAGATGGTGTGTTTGGCTATGGTGTGTCGTTTGACAATCATTCCTGATGTCTGAGAATTACAAAGCTTTAAAAGATGCTTGAAAGATTGTCGATTTATCAAAGAGAAAGGAAGGTCCGCTTCGGCAATGAAATAACAGATAGCTGTCTTGAGAGTATCAGCGTTCAGCAAGAGCTGTTCAAGAAAATATTTAGCACAGTCACAGCTTGATCTAATATATCTTGGTTGGGTCAAAAGGGCTTACCGTATGTTGAGTCTTAATCTTCTTGAATGACCCTTCCAACGAAGGCTGATTCAACTGCTCCGACAGCTTGGGATTATACAAGCCATGGAATTGCTGTAGATGATCCGACATGGCCTTGGTACTAGAAGTCTTGTCGCGGGCAAGCGCCTTTCCACAAACCTTACCACTAGATAAAACGACTGAACAAACTGTTCGGTCATCCTCAAGGGTGAAATGGCACCAGACATACGAGGACCTGCCACGTTTCGCTAAGATGTCTTGACTAACTTCAGACGACGAGGATGAAAGATTTGCAGACATTTCAGAATGTGAAGAAAACGGATTGTAACTAATAAGAAGAATGTAAATAAAAAAAAGGAAAATGTATTTGAAAATATGAAGATAGTAGGCTTGGATAGGAAATTGGAACGGATGGGGCAAGACAACATTAAAGAAAGAACAGAAGCTTCTTTTATGGGATGGATTTAATCACATCCATTCCAGAAATGCCTCAGCACAATCGGGGAACCGCGGGGACTCGGCGGAAAACCGGCATCTCGGTGGGACCCCGATTTCTCGGTGTCGAGGACCGGGATCTCGGGGTCGGTATGGATGCCCGACGGGGGCGGAGTCGGCTCGGAAGCCGACCTTAGCTTTAGCTTTTTGCTCGGGTGGTCGAATTGGGCGGTCCCCGTTCCCGAGAGGCCGGGGCTCAACCTGATCCAGAGCCCTAGGGGATGGTGGCATTTTATTGGTGTTTGACGTGTTCCGGACACGTCACGTCTCGAATTGCTCACCAAGCTATGGCTGAGCTAGGGCGCCACAGTAAGGCCCTGACCAGTCGTGGCCTGAATATGGCAGGCCACACCGGGTGTAGGCCATGGCCACGGCCATGCCACGAGCCACGAAAAAGGCGCCGGGTGTGAGCGTGACGGTGATAGTCATGTACCTTTTCAAAGATCACTGGTTAGATTTCCGTTCAACTTCAAAGAAAGTCAACAGTCATCTCAGGGGCAGAAAGAAATGGATGTACAAGATCGCCATAATTCGGAATCGACCCCTCTCCTGAGCTCGCACTTGGCCTCACGCCCTTCCTCTTACTCTTCAAGCCAGACTAGCCGATCGAAGTTTTTCACAGAGGTCTGGGTGACCTTCAAAAATGCGGTGCCGATCTCATTGACATACTTGGTTCAGAACAGCCTCCAAACTTCGAGTATATTTCTTTGTGGTCGTTTAGCTGGTCAAGAGGCTCTTAGCGTTGCTGCTATCTCGTGAGTTGACGCGTGATCTGGACGTTTTAAAAATTTGTAATTCAAGGCTGAATAGATATTCGTTTGAGCAGTTACATGTGGATCATGGTCACGGCTGGTTGTATTGCTTTCGGCGGGACAACTGCGTTAGACACCATGGCCTCTACCTCATTCACCGCCTCTCACGACATTCATCAGGTCGGGATTTTATTGCAACGTGCTATGCTGAGTTTGTAAGCACCTCTTTGCCCCGCGTGGATGCTATACCTGTCATGTTTGAGCGATCTCTGTAGCTTTGAAGGTAGAACTGCAAAACCAAAAGTTTTGCGACCCAAGTTGTTGGAAGCGCTAGATGCTCATTGACATTTGACATCAAGATTGTAAATCACCAATGTACTGAAATGTGTCATATTACTCCATGTTCAAATGACACAGAACGATCATCTATCTACCGTTCGGCGTCAGTTGGTGGTTCATGGAACCTATCCTTCTAGCCCTCGGCCAAGACCCTCAGCTTTCACGAGACACTGAATCTTTCATGAAGATACTTTCCTTTGGAATGCTACCTTATATATGGTTTGAGTAAGTTCCCCAAATACCTTTCCTCACCTTTCTTGGATCATACCATGAATATATCAGAATATTCGACCACCTAAGCTTCTTGTGTTTTCGTGACTATGTACCGAAGGATTTGGTGGGCCTGACTTCTTTCGATGTTTTTATGACACAAGATCTATTAAAAAGTTTCTTCAAGTTCAAGGTTCGCATAAACAACAATTTCTTCATCTCAAATTTGACCTGTGACTTAGGTTTTTTGATTCAAATCCAACGCCTTGGTATAAACAAGGTATCATGCACGCTTCGACCATTGTTCTGGTTGTGGTTTCCTTCATCAACGTCTTGCTAAATTGGTATTGTATCTCTAAGCTTGAATTGGGGTTTCGTGGTGCTGCGTTGGGAACGACGATCACATACTGGCTTGCATTTTTCATGATATGTGGTACGTCATCACGGCTTCGTAGAATAGTCAGAGGTGACTGCATATAATTCAGATCATAACGCTAACTCGACACAATTGGCTAGGACTTGGGAAGCTTATGGGAGGCGGAAAAGCATGGGGAGGCTGGTCACGACAATGCTTGAAATCTTTGTGGCCTATGTTTAAGCTCTCAATCTCTGGTTTTGTGATGGTGGGTACGGAATGGTGGTAAGCTTTGATTATATTCATTTCATACCTTTGTCTCTTATGAGCTCCAAGCTTAGACCAGTTACATAATCAGGGCATTTGAAATCGTCGCTCTGCTTGCTGGAAAGGTGTCAGTAAAAGCTATAGAGGCTCAGTCAGTGATCATGACCCTAGACCAAATCTCCGCTACACTTCCCTTTGGGGTCGGCGTTTCAGCTTCCGCAAGGATTGGTCATCTTCTCGGTGCTCGTCAGCCTAATAGAGCCCGTTGCGCTGGATCAGCAGCAGTTTTTCTTGCTACTCTCGTTGGGGGCTCGGTGACGATCCTACTGATGTCAAACGGGAATAAATTTGGATCCTTTTTCACTAAAGATGATGAAGTGATTCGACTGGTGGCTGATGTATTACCATATGTGGCTGCATTCCAGATTGCCGATGGATGGGCTCAATCTTGTGGTGGTGAGAAAAAAAGGAGATTTTGAATTAACAGTTCGATTGGTGTGATAGTGACAGTGATGGTTTTACCATTTTCCGTAGGGACATTACGAGGAGTTGGCTTGCAACACGTCGGAGCGATTGTAAATATTATAGCATATTATCTTATAGCTCTACCACTTGGGATAGCTCTTGCATTTTGGGCTTCGATGGGTCTTCCTGGGTTATGGCTTGGACAGGTATGTCTCATGATCGATTCACAAAGGACACAGAAATATTCTTTGTGATTGAGGCCCCTGCACTGCACCAGTAACTGATCACGTCGATCTATTCCCCCCCCAAATCAATTTTCAAGTGTGTTGCTTTATTCCTTGTAGGAATCATTGAGTTCGCGATGATCCAATGGATTAAGTGGGATGATGAAGTTAATCGAGCTGTTGAACGTCTTGGGTCAGAAGATTTGAATATCGTACCTAGCTCAAGTATTTGATGACGAAAGAAGTAGGAGACCTGTCAGTGTGAGTCTAGACTGGTAGGCCTTCAAAAGTAGATGTGATGTAAGAGATATACTAGATTGGTATATTTATTCATGTAAGCTGGAGAGCGCATATGATAGACTTCGCATATTTTTGACTCTCTGGAAGTAATTATCCACTTTATCCTTGTAATCCTAAGCTTCTAGGTGTACACGTTCGAGAGGGACGTAGAACTTATAATCTTAAAAGGAATTTTATTAAGCTCTTCCCTTCTCTAGGTAGTCCCGACTATTATGTCCCGGACTACCAGTGTTCGGGTTTTTGCTTAAAACCCCCGAATTACTATAACTCCTGTCTTGAGATGTTATAGTAATTCAACGAACAATTTTTATTCATCTAAACTCGAACTGTTGACGTATTTCCGACAGTTCGAGTGTTTGTTAGTATTATAAGTGATTGAAGACCTACCAGCCTCAAGGCTGAAGAGCCTATCATGGCTAATGGGGTCGACAAGACTTCCCTAGTTAAGAAAACTTAATTTCTAACTAGGATGCTAACTATACAAGATGATTAATAACTGCTCACTAGTTTTAAGAACACACTAGAGGACCTAACAATAGATGATTCTTATATTGAAACATCTATTAAGGTTGAAGTTTATTTTCCCTTCACTCGGCGCTGAAAGCCTGAGCCTCTAAACAAAACCCCATACCTTTCAGCTCTAATGTGCTCTTCATTTCAATTTATGCCTACTTAATATCAACAACAGATCTTTTGTCTCCTTTACCTCCTCCTTTGAATACGGCTTCACATAAAATTTCCACGACTCTGATTTCCACCTCCCAGCTTTGCATATCTCTTCCACCGGTACTCCTAGAGCCGCTTTTAACGATGCGCCTCCAACCCTGAAAGAGTGGCCGGTTATCCCGTGGAGGCCATTCTCAGCCCAGATCCCGTGACACACCGACATCACCATCTTCTTCGTTAGCGGAATTCGTGACGAGTTATTTAAATAGCTGAATACAACATCTTTGTCGTGGGACGTACTCGCCATTCTTCTCCTCAGAGCTGCCACTGGGCACAAAATATTGTTTAATCCTTTGAAATGTAATTCTTGCAGCTCTCCCGCCTTTGCCGTCTTCGCCCCTCTTATGACTATGAAACCATCTTCTTCAACCCCACTAGCTTCAATTCTAATATCTTCCCTCAAAATCAGCTTTGACGAGTCTCTTTTATCGCTCGTCACTTTGCCTAATCTTGCCAAACCCCAGAATGTACATAAAACCATGTCTAATATGGCGATTTCTTTATCTCCCCCCCTTATCAACTCTTCCGCCAAGCATAAGAGATGCTTTAAATGTACCGCTTTCTTTTCTTCTAACTTTGGTGCTGACACGTCTAACTTCTTCGAGGCTGTCAGCATCAACTTAATGGTCGCATCATTTATCTTGGGGAAATCTTCACGATGATACAAATGCCAAGCGCGCAATCCGTAGAGGTACTTTTCTAGCGTCGGTGCCAATACGTCATCCCTAGTTGGTCCTTTGCTCGTCCTTCCTGCCCAGACGCAGAACCCGTAGATGTCGTCTTCGGATGCTGGAAGAATGAAGGAGCATTCTGACTTCTCTCTCGTGAATTTTAGGAACTTTCTAACCGCCCCATTGTAACTCATAAGAGTATTCCATTTCCAGCCATCCAATATATGTTGTTGTAAATCATTGTAACATATTTTATCATCTCCTCTACTAAGAAATTGAGTTATAGGCTTCAATTCTTCCTGCGTATACATTTTAATGTGAGACTATTGGAAAATATGATATGATGAGCAGCGTAAAGATTGATCTCTTTAGAAAAGGGCATTGGAAAAATATGGTGTGACGAGCAAAGTAAAGATTGATTTCTTCAGAAAAAGGGGAGAAAATTCTTCAATTTTATTGGATCCACAATTGGACCCTCCAAAAAAAAGGGTCTGATGTAATTTTGCAAAGGGAAAAATAGTCATATTAATTACATTATCTGAAACATGTTACATACACTGTGTTCCACGCTCTGTAGTTTCCACAACACAAATCAATATTGATCAATATTATCAAGAGGCAACAATGTTTATGCGCACAATCCAGGGAACTGGATTTTCATGGTCTCATCCGTCCTGTCTACACTTTTCTGTGTGAACACTCCTTGCAAGTCAGATGGGATCCAAATCCACACCCTGTCTAACTCACTTTTATTGTGGGTTTCTCCTCTTGATATATTATCAGCCGGGTTCTCTTTCGATATTACCCTTTTCGCCACCAAGTCCATGTGGCAAGAGATAAGCAGCTGCTGAATCTTTCGCCATTCTAAATTTACTTCTAAATCATTGGATCTTCTGTTCACTACCGCATTCTGGCTTGTGGTGGTATCTGTCCAAACTATTAAAGTTTTACCGTCATAATTTCCATTCGATATAATGTACCACAACCCCAATCTAATGGCAACTGTTTCTAGCCAGGCTATGCCCCTCTTCGATTCACCCGAGTTTTCCCATCCGCGTTCCAGCTTGAGCTGAAACCATTCTTTTCCTATCGGGACTCCGACTCCATATGAAGTAGAGGCGTCTCCTACCCAGCCTACATCTACTGGGTCGCTAAATCTAATTAGTCTTGTGTGCTCGAAATTTGACAGCATGAGTCCCCAATGCAGCAAATCCATCTTCACATCTCGGGGATCTTTTGTGTTGCGTGCTTGAAATGCCAGCTCTTTTTCCACCTATAAAGCGCCGTCATGTAACATTTGAGCTGTGGTAGAATTAAAGTAACATGTACTAGCCGTCCAATCAATACTTCTACTTCATTAAAGGAGAACTTTTTACCAGGCGTTAATGCCTCTTGGATCTGTTGTTTTCGTTGACTGAGCTTTGCCTCAGGCAGGCGTACTGTCTTCGTAAAGCCGTTCCAAATGAAGCCAATAAACTTTTGCTCCATGGCGAATTCTGTCATCTTTTCTTCGTTTGTTATGACGCCCAGCTTCAGACTCCTTTCTACGACGTCTTTCATGGATAGCTTTGAATCCACTGTCTTAATGAACAAAGCATCATCAACCCATCTAAAAACTTCTACCACATCAAACTCGTACTTCATTATCCCTTTCCACGCGTCCGCAGATCTTCCAAAAGATCCGCATCCTGCCATGCCGCCAAATCCAATCCGGGTATCCCACCATATCTGACCCTTTGAGTCCATAATCATTGTATATGGTTGTTGATCCCTCTTTGTTGGGATTTGGCGGTATGCCTTCTCCCAATCAAAAAGAGCGAGTTGCAAAGGTTGATCTGAATTCCTGAAGAAGTTGGAGACTTTTGCAAAGTTGTCCCAGGTTGTGATGAAATCGCTTGCCCTCACAAATGAGTTGACAGACGGAATATCTGGGTCATTCCTTGGGTAAGATAAATCGTTGATTGGTCGAATGGATCCGTCTCCATTTACTACCGCCCCCAAAGGATTGGTTCTAAAGAAACCTACCTGCCTATAAACTTGTTCGTGAGTATAGGGCCCAAATAACCTACCTGCAGCTTTCTCTTTCTCCATGTTAGAGGCAATCTTCTCCATTGCCAGCTCTGCGGAGGAATGATTAGCTGGCGTATACCATTTACAGTCTATCAAGAAATGGTGAGGGATTCCTTGATCAAAACCTGATTTGAATCCCTCTAGAATGTCCTGAAAGTCATCTATCAATCCTGATGCTACGAGAGCATCCTCCCATTCTTGGATATTCATCTCGCAGGATATCTCTCCAGGCCAGGTTGGCTCGATATCACTGGTAAGATCTCCCTTACTAATCAACGAGTCTTGGGATGAATCAGAAGAGTGACCAGGGGATACGCGCTGTGAGATCCTGTTTGAAGTAAAACAAACAAAATATAATCATTGCAAATATAAATAAGGCGTTCCAAAATAATATTATTGCAAATGGAGAGATAGGAGAAAATAGAAGACAATTGAAAAGAATGATTCAAAAAAAGGATTCAGAATCCAGGATACATGAATCTTTCAGCTAAGAAGAAAATTCTGTCAAGGGTGGGTAATCTACATGATCACCTACTCTTTCTTATCCTTCCCTTTGGCGTCTGAATTTTTCCTGAAATTCGGATTAAACTTCCTTCCTCTGTAATTGCCATAAGGTCCTGAGGTTCTGAAATTCTTTTCTTTCTTGTCATACATGTTTCTCACTGGTCCAAAATTATTGTTTTGAGACAAAGAAGAGATGTTCTGGTTTGGATAATCTGTCAGCATATCTGAATATGGGTTTCTTCCATGCTTCTCTCCTCCCTTCATGTAAGGATTGTTGAGTGTATTTAAATCATCTTGCGCCCAAGCATTATAAAATATCTCATTCACTAGACCTACTGGTTCTAAAGCTGGATTTGGTACCCTCTGATCTGGATTCCTTACAGCAAACACAGCTTTTCTAATGGTCAAGTCGTATTTAAAAGCAATAACCCACGACCTCTGCTCTTTAAATATTCTAACCACGTTCCTCTTATGCATCTCCATCGCGTCGGCGAAACCCGGGAAATTATAATCATTTCTTAACATGGATATAAAGCCATCCATGTTCTCGCCCCACTTGAACCTTGATTGTGTCCATTCACCAGGGAACGGGTGCCCCCTATACTTCTCAATTTCTTTGTCTGATTTCTTGTAATCTACGTGATTATCGCTTGCTGTTTGCTGCCAAGCTTTATTGAAAATTGTCAAAGGTAACTGTCCTTGTAACAATTGCATGTTTCTATGAAAGAACAGGGGTAAAGATTGCGATTTTGCGTCTGGTGGGATGCTGAAGTCGAACGATACTCCTCCTTCCGAAAAGGTGGATTCATGTAGCTTGAAAGCTTTTGTGAAGCTGTGGGTTTTCAAAATCAAAGGTACGGCGTCTTCTTCAATCGTCAGATCTATTGAGTTGTCCTTTAAGGACTGCCGCTTGATTTTAATATGGTTCAGCAATTTCACTGCTTTCGCTAAGGATTCCTCATCGAACATATCGTGTAAGTTCGTCTCGACTGTGGAGTTGATGACTCCCGTTTCTTTGGCTTTTGATTGACTTTCTTTTGCTTTTCCTTGATCAGAATCTTTGTCAAGTGATGCATCTTCTAGCCTTCTGTCCCGGCCGTCACTTCCTTGTGCACCTGGCACTGGTATGTTTGCTGATAAGCAAAAGATTTCAACGGGTCAATTTAGATAAAAACTAGTAAGTTTTCCCTCGCACACGAGGTAAGACCATAGATTGAACTTACAGCCGTTCTCTTTCGGGGTATTCCTGTCACCTGCTGGGACATCTTTCGAGGCTGGTTCCATAAATTAGGATATAGTCTTTCGTCAATATTTGACGGGATTCAACAATCTCTGGATTTGAGAGCAAAACATTGCTTACCTCTTCCCCTATTCAGGTAATTTGATATCAACATTTGTTTGTTGTATCTCCCAAAAGACGAGGATCCGCTTCCAACTGTTGCTGCTTGGGATGCGTGCGTTCCTGGCGTAGTTGTACTTTGGATCTCAGTTGACAAACTGTTCTGTTGATTTGACCCATTGCCGCTTGCTCCTTGAGGAGTGATTGCTCCCAACGCAGCGGTCACATCTGATATATTATTCAAAGGCATCTTGGTTTCAGCGAGGAAAGAATAAATTCAAATTGAATTTTCTGAAAGAATTATAAATATGGATGAACTTTGAAAAATTTTTGTATGGATTAAGAATCCTAATCTAGTTGATATCTTAATATGCAAAATAGTATAACTTGATTAGTGATTTTAATCTGATAGATTACTAGGATAAAGTCTGATGTATGTTTTGGAGCGGATGCTGGGAACTATAATCCCTCCAAACTCTCATCTATATAATCAGGAAAATTATGAGGGGTAAACTCATGGGAATTTGGCTGGCCTAGGCGTTCAGAATCTTAACAACTCGCCTAGGCTGGTATCTACTCAAGATGTAATGAAAAGGACCAAGGTGAATAATTTCCTACTTTTGGCCTATAGTCTCAGACTAGGCCATTCGAATGGATTATATTATGAGGTACATGGGACTGCATACATTACCCGTACCCGTGGACACCATCCACCTACGTCGTCCCTCCTCCGGAAAACATATAATAAAATCTAGAATGTGGCAATCTGATAGAATTACGTATACGTGAGTTAAGCTATTAATCACGTAGGAGTGATTAGAGAAAGATAGGCACCTGATAGAATTACGTATACGTGAGTTAAGCTATTAATCACGTAGGAGTGATTAGAGAAAGATAGGCACCTGTTGGAAGGTGGCAAGATAAAAGAAATAAATGTTTGAGTAAGATTTCATGTAATATAGTAATGTGAAAAATAGAAACAGTTACAAGCAGACCTGATAGAATTACGTATACGTGAGTTAAGCTATTAATCACGTAGGAGTGATTAGAGAAAGATAGGCACCTGTTGGAAGGTGGCAAGATAAAAGAAATAAATGTTTGAGTAAGGAAACAACGGTGCTACTCAGACATGATTCTTTTATAGATGATCTTTCTCAAATAGGTTTTAACATAATATGATAAGTATTATTGTGGTTCTCACAGTTAATGACGCGCAGGTCCTGCTTTAGAAAAAGATTGAAACAAATGAATAAAAGAGGAAAAGAAATGAGCATTCTGGATCATATGAAACATCTGTGATTGTGCTGAGTTCTTGATGTGATTAATGTGAAATAAGAAATGGGTTCTAAGTGCGTAAGGACCCTTGACCCAATCAGATAGGGTGATGACTATTGCGTATATTTTCCTCAAGACCCCCCCTCAATCGTAAAACAGCCTATCCACTGATTAAATGAGTTAAGTATTCATGCTGAGGTCGAGGAAGTGATTTAGTACACATGTCTGCAATCATTTCTTTAGTTGGAATGTAAGTGGGCTTAATAATGTTAGCATCCACCTGCTCTTGAATCCAGTGTAGATGAACAGCGAAGTGTTTTGATCTGTCTTTGAAGAGAGGGTTCTTCTGTAGAGCAAGGGAACTTTGATTGTTGCATAGAAAAGTAGTGCCTTCCTTTTGAGTATGCCCCAAGTCCTCCAAGATTCTTCTTAACCACACAGTTTCTTGAGCAGCTTCATACGCAGCGCGGTATTCAGCTTCGGTGGAAGAGGTTGAAACTGAAGGTTGTTTTCTTGAACGCCAACTGACACAGCCATTTCCTACTAATGAGATATATCCTGAAGTGGAGCGTTGAGTAGCAGGACATCCTGCGTAGTCTGAGTCGGCATACACTTTTAAATTTACTTGACCACCCCCAAGAACCAAACCCTGGTGATGAGTTCCACGAAGATATCGAAGGACTCGCTTAAAGGCGGCCCAATGCTCAGGTCCAGGCTTCTTAAGATGCTGTGCCAGTTGTCCAGCAGTGAACGCTAGATCCGGTCGAGTACATAAAACTAGGTAGTTCAGTAATCCTACTGCTCTATTGTAATTTTGTCCAGTTTGAAGGAACAGATCGTGATCTTCGTCTGAGGCCGGAGTGAGATAGGTGCCAGGAATCATGGGTGTAGAGACAGGATGACAGTCCTCCATCCCATATTCCTCTAGCATGCTGAGTATATACTTGTCTTGGGTGAGAGTAATGGTTCGAGCAAGGTAGTCACGTTTGACTCTCATTCCTAAGTAGAATGAGCACTCGCCCATATCTTCCATTTTGAACCTCGTTTGAATGAGTTCAGAGAAGCGGATGGTGTTTTGACCCATTATCAGCATGTCATCTACATGAACGTGGACAAAACAGCGCCAGGTGGGGTCATCGGAGATGAAGAGACAAGGATTGGATTTAGAAGGTGAGAAATTGATTGAAAGAAAGAATGATTTCACCATATTGTACCAGCATCGTGGTGACTGCTTGAGACCATATAATGATCGATTAAGCAGGAGTACAATGTTCTTGCCAGTAAGCTTCGGTGAATAACCTTGAGGTATCTTGATGTAAAGTACTTCTTCAGGGATACCATTGAGAAAAGCACCGACTGCATCCATGAGCCTCAATTCAAGATTATCAATACCACAAATACTCAAAGCTATCCTCATACTTGCCGCTCGACCAGTTGGTGCGTAAGTTTCATTGTAGTCCAGACCAGGTATTTGTGAAAATCCCTGCGCACACAGTCTAGCTTTGTATTTAGTGACGATATTGTTCTCATTGGTCTTGCGACGAAAGGCCCAGGTGGTACCAAGTGCATGAGCGCCTTCAGGAAGTTCTACTTCAGTAAAGACCCCCATCTCGATGAGTGAATTGAGTTCTTTAGCTATGGCTTCTTTCCAGTTTACTGAGTTTGGACTATTCATAGCCTCACGATAAGAACGAGGCTCGGAGTCTTCTTTTGAGAGGTTAGCTCTTCGCATAGAGGTGAGTGGGTTAACAACCAGGTTGGCTTGTCTTCTAGTGTTGATAATGTTGGAGGAGTCAATGGCGCTGGTAATGGCTCTAGGAGCAGGTATAGTAGCAGGAATATAAGTAAAACTGGGTCTTCCTGAGTTCAGGCTTTCTTGTTGAGGTCCTTCTTCATCTTGAGTCTTGAGTTCAGGTTGAGATTTCTCTTCTTGTGGATTAGATTGAGATTCATCTATTACAGCAGGATCAGGTGAAGTAGGATTCAAGTTGGACTTGACTAAAGGAGGGGAAGATATGATTAAGTTCTCATCTTCTGTAAGAGGATGAATGGGTGCAGACGGGGACAGCTCTTCAAAGTGAGTATCTTCATTGATTTCTTTGAGGAAGTTATCATTATGCGTGCCGAATTTCTTGTTGAAAGTTTCTAGGACAGTAGGATCAGAGAAAGGAAAAATTTCTTCATTAAAGACTACATCATGACTGTAAACTACTTGCTGCTCGTCAAGAAGGTAAATGCGATAATTATGCATTGTCCCCTGATACCCTAGAAGGACTCCCTTCTTAGCAACGTCAGAGAATTTGCTTTTTCTACGTTCCTTACCCACATGCACATATGCAAGACAACCAAAGACCCGTAAATGAGTATAAGAAGGAGATTTGCCAAACCAATTTTCGTATGGAGTAATGAAATTGTCACAAGCAAAAGGAGTGATATTCTCAAGATAAACTGAAGTAGAAACAGCTTCAGCCCAAAACATAAGTGGTAAGGAGGCTTGTTTAAGCAAGGCTCTAGCTTTTTCGGTGGTGGTTTGATTTCCTCGCTCAGAAATGGGGTTTTGTTGAGGTGTATATGGCGCAGTGAGATCCATTTTGATGCCTTCATGTTTGATGAACTCAGTGAACTGTTTAGATGTAAACTCTCCTCCATTGTCATTGACTAAAGTTTTGATTTTGAGATTGGTTTGATTTTCAACAAAGGCTTTAAATTGCACAAAATATGAAAAGGTTTGACATTTAGTTTTACGAATGTATACAAACTTGTAATTGGTCTTTTGATCAGTTATTTTAAAGTAATATCTACCGCCACCAAGAGAAGGAGGAGAAATTATGCCACTCAAATCACTATGTAGTACAGATAAGCGATCATAGGCAGTGGGAAGATGACTTTGAAAAGGTAGGTGGTGATGTTTAGAAAGGATGCAAGGTTCACAAGAGTTTGGATGGGTGGATCCAGGAAAAGCCTTCTCCAAAGGGATTCGTCCAGGATGGCCTAGGCGCCTGTGAAGGGTGATTGAATTAATTTGAGTTGACGCAGTGAGAGAATGTTGAGAGGACTTGCCCATGTCGAAGTTAACTTCCATAACTCCACTCTTGGTGTCCCCAGTGAGTACCACATCAGAATCAACAATGACATCAAAACTAGAGTCCGGAGTAAAATTGAAAGTACACCCTTTTCGAACCAAGGCCACCATGCTGACCAGATTCGTTGACAATTGAGGTACATGGAGACAATCAGTAAAAGAGATGGATTTTCCTTCATGAGTCCCAGTAACAGTTCCTCTTCCGACGGCATTAATTTGTTGTCCATTGGCAATGGCAATGGAGGCGTGATAGGGTCTATAATCAGTGAAACAAAGTCAAGAATTGAACATAGATTGTGAAGCGCCTGAGTCAAGAACTGGTTTTCCAGTGAGGGTAGCATTAAATACGTAGGTAGTGAGAACCGTACCGCTGATGGTTGCATTAGCTGATCCACGTTGGTTGGTGCGGCTGTTGTTTTGAATGGGCTTGAGTTCAGGATGAAGTTGAAAGCATTCACTTTGAGAATGAGAATTTAATGGATTATGAACACCATTAAGACAGCGCTCATACATAGCAGTGCGTCTTTCAGAAATCAAGGCTGATGGAATGGAAGCAGAGGAAGGTTGATAATCTAACACGATTTGTTGCAGGTGTTCGAAGACTTGACCAAGCGTCAGCACAGTGTTGGCGGTTTCAGCAGTGTGAGCAAGTAAATCTCTGGTGGAGTGATAGCGAGGAGAGAGTTTATAAAGCAGCATATGGGCTAGGATGTCATCATCAATTTTAAAAGAAACTTCAGTCATTTCATGTGTGATTTTACGATATTCTGTGAGAAAAGATGATAAAGAATTGTCAACACATTTGAGATTGAGAAATTTTCGAAGGATTTGAGCACGGTTACGTGCTTTGGTGGAGGCGTAGAGTTTGACTAAGGCATCCCAGATAGCTTTGGGATCCTTGATGTTTGAGGAATTGATGACTAAAGCACGGTGTAGAACTCCTACGCAGTCTAGCGTAGGCTGAGCCGGAGAGGGGAAGAATCACCACTTGTAAGAGCGGGTGAAACTATGAGCGCTGTTAAGCTGCCCTCAACCTTTGAATTTTGATGGGACAACTCCAATTTCCTTCCTTTGTCCTTTTAAGGCTCCCCGTAACTTGATGAGATGTGCACAGTTGCTCCCGCAGCACTGCACAGAGTCTCCCGCTATTACGTACAACCCTACACGAGGTTGTTACACAAAGTTACATATAATTTTGATGTATACACAGCTTTGACTGCTTGTGTAACACGTCCCAGGTCCAAAATAATTTTTAGAACCCGGACTCGACCCGGCCTCGTCTTGAATCCAGAGGTGGGCTGTTGGTCTTGATGAATTTATTTCTAACTGAATTTCGACGGCCTGACGACTACTTTTTGACCAAGCTCAGCCTTCCCTCTTTTACTCTCAACAACGAACAACCTTACAACTTTTCTTCTATATCAAGCTTCAGTTAATAGGGCGGTTCAACTTGAAAAGTGCGAGCGACCTGGCGCAAATGAGCGATCAAGTTTTTTAGGGTTGTCCGCACCCTAAGATTCTTGATCGCGTCGTCTTGAACGGCCTGAAATTGGCCTTAAAGTAGTTATGAGACAAGGCACAAAGTCTGCACAACGTCTCCCAACTCTCCTGTCCTTTTTTTGCTTCTCATTTTTTTTTTTTTTGGGTCTGAACATCATTTGCCGTTCTTCTTTTTGACTCAATGAACGGCAAGACATGCTGATTAGCAGGACTTGTAAGTAAACGACTTGTAAACACGTTACAGGAAAGATTCTACAAAAAGAAGAGCCCCGAATATCCCGATCAGGCCAAAAAAAAAAACTCACTCCCACCACTCTGGATTCCACATCCCTCGTCACTCATCGTAACTACCCCTGCCCACTCATCTTCTCCCGATTCCACCTCTTTCAACATGCCACGAGTTTCCGGACGAGCGGCCGCCCTGCGAGACCTCACCAATCTATACGTGGTAGGTCACATGGAGTCGGCCTACCAAATCTCTGACGAAGCCGACCCGATCGACCCAACCGATGGCGAGGTGATCTTCGCCGAGGACCCTGCAATGGCGAATCTCTACGACGAACTGTTCAACGAAGAGATTCGATGGGGCGAGTTGCTTGCTTGGGTGACATCAAGAAGATATCTAGACGACCGAGTACGAGACCCCCTTCCTACTGCTTTTGACCTACGAGACATGCTCAGGAGTCGACGCACGGACTTTCGCCAGGCCATGCGAACCACCCCTGAGGGTTTTCATGCCCTGCTCGAAATCATTCACCTTCACTCGGTTTTCACCTCATCATCGAATAATCCTCAACCACCTGTTGAGAAGCAACTCGCAATCACGTTGGAAAGATTAGGTAGCAACGGTAACGGCGCCTCGGTTGGCCGGTTTGCTCGTAACTACAAGGTTGGGCGAGGCTCGGTAATCAACTGTACCCGACGTGTCTTATCAGCCATCTTGGATTTAGGGTCTCACTACCTCGCTTGGCCCAATCCGAATCGACGCAAGGCTATCTCAAATGTGTTGGCTCAAGATGGGTTCCCGGGTTGTGTTGGATTTGTCGACGGAACCACCTTTCCCCTCTTCCAGCGACCGGGGCGTGATGGAGAGGTTTTTTTTGATAGGAAACATAGATATTCAATCAATGCGCAGATCGTCTGCGACAGTGACAAGAGAATAACTTACGCATATGCCGGATGGCCTGGATCGTGCTGCGACAGCACGGTGTATTCAAAAACTGAAATGGCAAATGAGCCACAGAAGTACTTTAAAGAAGGTGCGTGTTTGTTGTTTTTCAATTGATCAATGTTCAATATCTGATAGTGTATCTTTTTAGGCGAGTTCATTCTTGCGGACTCAGCTTATATGCCTTCAGCGACTGTAGTGCCATCCTATAAGGGTCAGGCAGCCGAAGTCGAACGAAATAAAGAGTTTAACTGGTGTGTCGCCAAGTCTCGAGTGCGAAACGAACATTCAATTGGTATCTTGAAGACTCGTTGGGCTTCACTTCAAGGCCTCAGACTGGCTTTGAATAGCCGAGGTGACATGCTTCATATACTGCAATGGGTGCGTTGCTGTATAATCCTTCACAACATGTTGGCCGACTTAGGAAGCAATTGGGACGACGAAGCAATGGCTGAACCTGGCTGAAGCAGGGCTCGTGCCAAGGGATGACCTTCAGAATTTGGAAATTTTAGAACGAGGGAGAGCCAAGCGAGAGATTGTTCGAGACTATGCAGTAGCTTATAACTGGCAAAGTGGAGGCCTGCCTATTGTGCAATGAATTCGTTTTCTAACTGATATATCTCTCGCTTTTTGTCTTCTTACTTTTTTTTGTATAGATTTATCCAGTGTCATCGAATTGAAAATTCGCTAATGATTCTTAGGGTTGACTACAAGCTAAGATACAAAGATTAAACAAAATGCTGAGAAGATTTGTCAAGATCATTTTTCTTTTTGAATGTGTTTTAAAAGTTTTGTACGAAAGTTTTAGATTCAAAGAAGTTCTTGGTGCTTGTTCAAGTAATACATATAGAAATACTAAGGAGGAGAAGAGATGAGAGGAGGTACATTGGTTGTGCCAAGTAAAACGAATTCAAATGAACCTAATTCGAATTCAACGAAATCAAATCGGAAGAAAAAGAAATGAAAAAGAAAGAAATCGACTTGGGTTTTTTCTTTTCTTTCGCTAAGATATCCTTGTAGTTTACTTTTTATTATGGACCTATCAAGTGTTGTAATTGTCATCTTTTTATGATTTGCAATTTTCTTTTTAAATTCACTTTTTAAATTTTCTTTTCAAATCGTGCATCGATGAGTTGATTCCATGCGCTTGATCAGCCTATGACAAAAGTGGTATCATTGTCATTTGGGCATAAATGCTAGCTAACTTCATTCAAGCCTTGAATGAGACTTCAAGACTTGTGTTTGCAAGACTTCCTCTCCCTCATTATCGAGTAGAAATGAGCCTAGAGTTCTATTTGGATGTTTGAAATGATTTAAATCTTTGGCTCATGAACTGAACTTCATTGCCAGGAGTTCTTTTCATTCTTTTTTAATATCTTCTTGATTGGAATCATTGGTCTTAGATTATGAGCATTCGAAGTATTAGTATGTTTGAGTTAATTCAAAGATTTTGGCCTGTACAACAAATATGATAAGGAAAAAAAATCTAACAACAAATATGATAAGTAAAAAAATACTATCTCAAAACCTGAGTTGTTGAGAAAGAAATACATGAACATTTGAACAAAAGGAATACATGTGGACTATTCCATTTCACTGTGACGCTTGAAAGGAAAATGTTGTCGCATTAGATATAGGGAATAAATATATAATCGAGAGAGCCAAGTTACACTTACATCTACTCAGGATACACAATACGTAAGATACCCTCAAGCTCTTGCGGGGTTTTTCCTTCCAAGAGCAATCTTTCACATAGAGCCGTGCGCTCTTTGCGTTTGTCATTGGCAACTCTTCTGTCTTCTACTTCTTGCTGCGCTTGACGATCTAAAAAGTATTTCTCTTTATCCCACACGAGAGCGGTTGTACGTGCGTCCAATTCTGCTTTCAATCGATTCGATTCCAATTCTTGACGTACCTCGTTAGGCCTTCGCAAGCATATGAATACGAGCGTCATTGCCCTTTTGAATGGCGTCGGCGAGGGCGTGCTTGTGCTCCTTTGAATGCACGATTGCTGGATCGATTGAAGGAAGAGGGGCAATAGGGCGACTTGAAAGTGTTGAACGCGGGGCAGGACGATTGGCCACCTCTTGAGTTGCTTGAGAAGTGTGATTTGGAATCACATCGATTTCGTCAGAGCTAGAATCCGAAGATGCCTCTCGCATGCGAGAAGCGTTGGAGAGCCGGGGTTCGCGAGTGTTAAGGACAGGTCGCTTGCGTTGGGATGTTGAGGTCTTTGGGGCTCCCTTGGCTGGGTTGGTTGCTAACGTGCGTTTGCCTAAAATGGGGCCTTGTGGGTCAGGAATCTCTTGAGGCGCAGCAGAAGGTGACTTTGGTGGTGGGCAATCGGGAATAGGAAGATCGTTGAAGCTATCATCGTTTTCCTTGGAATATGGGCTGTCGAAGTGCGGAAAGTCTGAATCTATGTCAAACCGGGAAGCGATGTCTACATACAAAAGGCATAGTTCAAAACACAACAGTTAGAAATGGACCATAATCCTAGCATTCGAGGTGGAACAACTTACTAGAGTGGTCATTAGAGTGGTCATGACCATCGGTAGTGTCACTATCACTGTGATTCCTTCCCTTGAGCCACAAGACCATCATCAACACCTTCTTCCGGAACTGTACCAACACCACTGTCGAGGATACCAAACGGAGTCACGTTGCCCTTGTCGCGGAAGAGACTATCCATATCCGCGTAACAAGGGCACATCGATTCAAGCAGTTCCTCCATAGTGTGGATTCCACGAGCCGTATCCTTTGCAGAGAGGCCCGCTCCGGTCTTTGAACTGAAAGCTTTGGCTGTGGTGTATTTGGACTTGTACCGTCGCAGACGTAAGAGCAGAGTCCGCCCAGTGAGACGCATTAAAGTGGTGTTGTTGCGTTCGTTGTAGTTAGTGTTAATTTTGATCGCGAGAGTGTTCAAGATGGTTTGTGGGCTCATTGACATTCCGTTGATTCGTGTTTGACTACCTCCTCCAAACAAGGAATTGAGGACATTCGGTTTGCTGAGGTAAGCAATGATCGTATGGTAATCCAGAAGTTCAAAGGTCGGGCTTTCTGAGGAGGTCTTGACACTTCTGGTGGTAAGTGAAGTCGCAGTGCTTTGAGCCCGCGCAGCGAGACGGGATCGTTTCACAGCTGCCGCGGTTGGTTTCGATCCTTTTGGGTGCCCTGAAGAGATCAGATCGGCCTCGATTTGAGCTTTAGTTCGACGAGGTCTTCGAGAGGATCCTTGAGAAGGTTGAGGTGAGGCAGTCATTCCACAGAAAAGGGTGAGGTATGGCTGAAGTTGAAAGTTGAAATATTTAAAAAAAATTGAGTCTTGAGAAGTTGAAGAGGATGAGATGAGGACCGAAAAGACCATGTTCAGGCGAGACTCGTTGTCTTACGTGATCAAACACACATTCAGTGTTGGTGAGTATGATTTCTGTCTGGTTACAAGGCGGTTAAACAAGGACAAAAATTAATTAACCTTGTTTTCTCTTTAATCAAAGGAAAAAACGGAACCTTTTTTCAAAAAAATTCCAAAAAAGAAGTTGCATCTAGGAACAACAAAGATCCATAAAGGCCCAACGTCAAAGCCAAGGGCAATTTTTTTTATTGCTTTTTGTGTCCTGTCCGCCAAAAGATTTAAAAAAAATTACGATCCAATCAAGGATCGTAAAACCGCGAGCCACCTCTAGAGCTGGCTCGCGGCCATAAAATTTTACGTAAAATTTTACGTAAATGATCAAAACTTAAATTCCTAAAATTGGCTGTAAAAAGCCAACTTGAACCGCCCTAATACAACTTATATCACTTTAAACTAAGTAAGTACTTCTTTCTCTTCCTTTTTTTTAAAAAAAAAACTTCTTTGAATTTTACTAACTAATAAATTAACTTTCTTTCGTTTTCTTTAACACTTTTTTTTTTATTAGGGCTAACTCGATTTTAATACTTCCACTAACTAAGGCTAACAGACTACCACTACTTTCTTATGCGCACTCACTGACTAACGGACACTCCCTTTTTCTTTTCCCTTTCCAAAGCCCCCTTTTTATATTATTTCAACCTTGCCACCCACAACTCGGCCAAGTTGTTCAATGGGATTCGATCTCTTCTTTCCGATCGGCCTCCACTCCACTCCGGGTTCTCAGCGATCAATTTGTTATGTTTATATCCCAGCCTCCACTCCTTCAATTTTTTCAATTTCAATTCGTCACACAATCCGACCGATTCAATTGGATTTTCTTCTTTCCAACCTGTTTGATTCCTTAATTTTTAGGTAAGTCAATTTATCTTTTCTTTTCGCTTTTCATCTTTCTCCACCTCATCCCATCATCCTGTACTAATGAAGATTTTATTTTATTTTGTTTTGTTTGTCCCTTTCTTAGATTTCAATGTTTACTGGATTCAATTCCACTTTTCTATTGAGTTTAAGGCCTCCACTTTCTCTCAACCTCCATTCTTGTCCGAGTGATTCAATTTTGTTTTAAGTAAGTTGATTCAGTTCTCTTAGGTAAGTTCCTTCCTCTTATCTTTTGCTTCCTCACTTTCTATTGTTCATCTTCCTCATCTGATCATTTCTGTACTAACTCATGTTTGTGTTTCTTTGTTTCTTTCTTAGGTTATGATGTTGGATAGGTTCGATCCCACGGCTTCGATCGGTTTTAACCCCTTTAACTTCTCTCCGATCACTTCTTCTCTTATTCGATCCGACCGATTCAGTTTTGTAATCTTTAGGTAAGTCAATCCCAACTTTTCTCTCTTTCTTTTAATTTAATTTAATTTGATTATTGTTCTAACTCTATTTGTTTGATTTGTTCTTATCTGATGATTGATAGATTCGATTTTGCACCGATATCAACTGTAGCACCTCCACTTCGATCTCAACCTCTGATACTATCCAAGTGATTCAACCTAGTTTATGTAAGTCGTTTCCATCCTCTTTTTTACTTCTCTATCTTTCTCTACCTCATCTAATGTTCCTGTACTAATTCAATGCTTCCCTTTCCTTTTGATAGGATCCCATGATTTCGATTTTGAGGTTTTAAATTTGACCTTTGAGTAAGTTTCTTCTTGTCTTTCTATCTATATGTTTTGCTTCTTCTCATGAATCTGATTCCATCTCTTCCTTCTCCACTTCGCTTCTAGGTTTCTGTACTCCCTTTAGGTTCGATTTTTGCACCCAATCCTTCTTATACTTTTTGATCTTGAAGACTTTATCCATTCAGTGTTTCCACTTGAAACACCAAAACCAAAGCTGTTGTTGATTGATTGCTTTGAGATCCAACCAATCCAGATCCAACTCTAGGACTTCCAGCTTCGCACCCCTCAATCTCCTCAATTTTCAAGCCATATCACCTCCATCACCTTCATCAACCCATTCTGAACAACTTCTTCTCATCAAACTCATCAGCTTGGTCTCATCATCTTGTTTCAGTTGCTTTCACTTCTTTCTTTTAGTTCATCCCCATTGATCTTGATGTTTGTCTTTAGGTAAGGTTATTCTTCTTTACTAGTCTGTTTGTTGTTCTAAAGCTATCTTAATTGTGTTCTTTGAATTCCCACATAACTTTAGATTCAGTTCGATCTCATGTAAGTCTCCTGATTGGAATTTTCAATTTTGGTTTTTTAAACTTCAAGTGAGTACCTTCTTTTTGGATTTACACTTTCTTGATCTTGGTTCAAAGCTAACAACTTCTTCTCTTCTTCCTATTTGATTCTAGATTTCAGATCAATCATATCCATCACCCTTGATCCATTCTTTATTTACTACTGTAAGTGCTTCATTTCAACTCTAATTAATTCTTTTTGTGTTAACTAAAAAAAATTGCTCTTCTTTAAATTCTGATTTTGTTTCTTTGCTGATGATGTCTCTCATTCTTATTCCTTTATTCCTTTTGCTGATTTGTCTCTGTAAACTTGATCAATAGTTTAATTATCACTTTTGTTTGTAGTTTAATGTAATTCTAAGTTGATTTGATTATCTTTGAAGTAATATTATTTCCTTTGTTAGTCCACTTTTGTTTCTTGCTTTCAAACTTGTTAGTGTATATGTTAGCTGTTAAGATTTACTTGTTTTATCAAAATAAGTTGTTGTGCTGAAACTAAATAATTGATTATGTGAATTAAAAATCAAAAATGAAAATCAGTTGTTTGTAAAAAAAGAATTCCTACGAAATGAGCCTTGTGAGTAATCGAGAGCTTGACTCAAGTAAGAATGATTGAATAAAAATTTGAATAATAATAATATTTAATTATAAAGGCCTGGATTGAGATTTGATTACCACAACGGTTTTCAGGACTTAGCTTTTGAGAAATGAAACCGGCCGCTTTCTTGCGGCGCTTTTGATAATCAATTTTGACAGCATCGCTGGCATCTTCAGCAGGTTCTTTTTCAGAACCGTTGACTATCCCATCAAGATCTCCTTCCATGAAATGGGCAAGCATGAGAGGTGACCATCGTTGCCAGTCATGCTCCAGCGGAGCAATGTCCTTTCCTTCAATGGAAACAACTGGATTCGACATTTCAGTGGATAAGTTTTGAAAGTTTGAGTGCGTAGGTGAGTTGATGGGTGAAGAAGGCGTAGGCTGTTCGTAGCTCATATATTGATAGCACTTAATCTGATTAAGATGAGTTGACTGGGCTCATAACCTAATAAAATCTAGAATGTGGCAATCTGATAGAATTACGTATACGTGAGTTAAGCTATTAATCACGTAGGAGTGATTAGAGAAAGATAGGCACCTGTTGGAAGGTGGCAAGATAAAAGAAATAAATGTTTGAGTAAGATTTCATGTAATATAGTAATGTGAAAAATAGAAACAGTTACAAGCAGACCTGATAGAATTACGTATACGTGAGTTAAGCTATTAATCACGTAGGAGTGATTAGAGAAAGATAGGCACCTGTTGGAAGGTGGCAAGATAAAAGAAATAAATGTTTGAGTAAGGAAACAACAGTGCTACTCAGACATGATTCTTTTATAGATGATCTTTCTCAAATAGGTTTTAACATAATATGATAAGTATTATTGTGGTTCTCACAGTTAATGACGCGCAGGTCCTGCTTTAGAAAAAGATTGAAACAAATGAATAAAAGAGGAAAAGAAATGAGCATTCTGGATCATATGAAACATCTGTGATTGTGCTGAGTTCTTGATGTGATTAATGTGAAATAAGAAATGGGTTCTTAGTGCGTAAGGACCCTTGACCCAATCAGATAGGGTGATGACTATTGCGTATATTTTCCTCAAGAGTAATAAGGTGGACAATTCTTGTAAGTAAGATGTTTATGTTCATACCATGGTTCAAATTGAGTGTTTGAGCTGTTTTTTGGAATTGTTAGGACAGGGATCTGATCTTAGATATATGCAACTAGAGAAACGTTTTGGAAATCTAATCCTTTTTTTGTTCAAGAGATTCTTGATTTGCTGTTTTGACTTGATTTGAAAGCTTTTTCAATCTCTCTGAAAACTTTGAAATATCTTGACTCTTATGTCTAGATCATACTTAGGGCTTTTGATATCTTGGCTTTGGAGTAGCAGTACAGAGGTTGACAAAAGATGATAGATGTGTATAGAGTATACCATAGTACATTGTTTGAGATGATTTGACTGTAGGGGCAATCTTCATGCCTCACAGACCAATTCGGTGCAGATCAGTTCACTGTGAAAGGGTAGAATGAGGTGAGAGGATTGACAGTGAAAAGTTAAAAAGCTGAGCTGAGTCGAAAATGAAATTAAGTTTGATTGTAAAGTGGTGGAATGGCAACTTGGGTTTTGATTTTTTGATTATTTTTTTAAATTAAATTTTCAAAAAATGACCAAACTCAATTCAAGTTCATCAAGTTCATCATCAACTTCTCATTCTTCTTCATTCACAACTACCCATCAGCATCAAGACTTACCTCATCTCTATGCTCCTGTCTCAATCAATTCAAATTCAAATTCAAATCAAAATCAAAATCATCCATCAAATTCAATCATGGCTTTCATCAGAAAACATATCATCCCATTCACATTTCGTAAAACATTCTTATTATTATCAATACCTTTAATCTTGATTTATCTTCTTTATCATTCAAATCGATCATCTATCAATTTAAACCAATTTCATTCAACTTCAAATTCTTTATTTAATTCTAAAACTTCAATCCCTTCAATTTGTATAGCACCACCAGGTCAAAGTAATGAACAATTTGCTTTAATGATCGATGCAGGTTCAACAGGTTCAAGAATTCATGTTTATCGTTTTTCAAGATGTTTACCTAATTCGGATCAAATTGATTCATTACCAAGATTGATTGATGAAGAGTTTATCAAAACTCAACCTGGTCTTTCCTCTTTTCATCATTCACCTCAAAAAGCCGCTCAATCTTTAAAAATCTTATTAGATTCAGCCATGAAGAGTGTACCTGAAAAAGATAGAAGTTGTACACCTATCTCCCTTAAGGCTACTGCTGGATTAAGATTATTAGGTGAAACTCAGAGTTCGGCTATTATTAAAGAAGTAGAAAGGTATTTGAGAGAGGAATGGCCTTTTAGTGTGGCTAAAGATGCAGTTAGTATCATGGATGGTTCTGCTGAAGGAGTTTATGCGTGGGTGACTATCAATTACGTAAGTTTCCTTTCTTTGTGATAGACCTAGATCTGAAGGGGTTTTTTTCGATGCTAAACGTTTACTTTTGTTTTAAATCGATTTTCCTGAAATCTAGTTATTGAAACGAATCGGACCTCAAACATCAATTCAAAAGAAACATGATACAAGTACTGCAGCTGTACTAGATTTAGGAGGAGCATCCACTCAAATCGTTTTCGAACCTCTTCAAGTTGATCAAAAACCTATTCTAGAACCAGGAGATCATGTTTATGATTTAAAATTCGGTGGAAGGCATCATGCACTTTATCAACATTCTCATCTAGGTTATGGCTTAATGGAAGCACGTCGATCGATTCATAATTTAGTAGCCTTCAATCAACGTTGGAAATCTCAACATTCATCTCATGCAAAAGATAAAGTATTAGAAATCTTTAGTCCTTGTTTAATCAAAGACGGTAGGAAAAAGGTCGAATTAGAACCTGATCAATTGATCGAAATCGTCGGGACTGGTGCTGGGTTTGATGCTTGTAGAAGGTTAGTCGAGATCGTGATGGCAAAGGATGATACTTGTCCTTTAAAACCTTGTGCTTTTGGTGGGGTTTATCAACCTCGATTAGAAGATAGTTTTAAAACTGGACCTATATATGCGTACGTATCGATTTGAGAATCAAGATCAATTTGAAGGGGTTCTTACCCAAAAACCAAAAAGAAATTTAAACTGATCTCATCTGTTTGTATTCATTCAGATTATCTTATTTTTACGATCGAATCGAACCTTTAGGTTTGAAATCACCATTTAAATTAAATCGATTAAAGACTTTAACCGAAAGTGTTTGTAAAGGTAAAAGATCAAATGGAAGATGGATAGTATTAGATGAATTTAAACCTGATGATCAAGAAGAAGCGATTAAAGAACTTGAAGATCGTCCAGAATATTGTTTAGATTTAAGTTTTATGTATTCACTTTTGAGTTTTGGATATGAAGTGAAAGATGATCGAGAGATTGTGGTAAGTTTGATGATTGGTCTTTTTCTTTCTTGAGTATGTTTTGAAAGAGATTGAAAGAGTTAAGGTTTTGGATTTTTTGATCACTATAGATTAGTAAAAAGATTAATGGTGTAGAATTAGGATGGTCAGTCTTTTAACTCATCTTACTCTGCTAAAGCTTAGAGTTTCCCAATGAAGCCTTATAAACTCAAGTTTGTGTTTCATTCTTTTGGTTTGTCTTTATAGGGCACTAGGGGCTGCGATCGCAATGATAGATGGAAAGGTAGAATGTCGGGCTTGATATGTTGCCATAGAGATTAGGTGATCACCAAATCACAATCTTATACATGATTCTCCTTTTTACCTGTCTCTTTAGATACTATATATTTAGATTTCAGTTTTATCATCAGTTTGGGATGTTGCTTAATATAATTAGTATAAGGTTTAATTTTGGAAATGTTTCAGTAGAAATGATGAAAACGGAGCTTTGTGAATTGTAATGTAGAATTCGAATGAGAAGAAATTCCATTCAGATTCAATAGAATTGACAAAATTTCTATCGAGTTAAGATGTTTTTTGATTCTTGCAAACAAAAGGAATTTGAACTAATCCTCTGGATTTCAAAATACAAATTTATCAAAAAAATACAATACAAGAAAAACAAAAACAAAAACAAAGGATTTCGAAAGATTTTGTTTTCTATAGGTTTCGATTCTTATCATTTCTCTATTGATTAAAGATATTGATCCCAAAAGTCTAAAGTAGAATTTTGTTTAGGTAAATGATCGGTGATATTCAATAATTTAATAATTAAACTATAGATTTCTAAATTAGAAAACCGTTCAATCAAAACGGTTTGAGTTGATTTTTTTCGAAAAGAAGGACCATAAGAAAAGAAGATCCCTTGCATTTCTTCCAAATCATTATCATAACCATGAATTCCCTAGATCCAAAACGATCCAAAGAAAAACTTGTTTAGTTTGTTTTTAAGAAAGAGAAAGTAAAGATTAAGTGACCTTAGTTCTAAAACGACCTTTCATTTCAACTTTATGTTCATGAGTTGTTGTGACTACCCAACCTAGACTAGGTACGATATAAATCGGAGCAATTCTTTGATTATTAGACTGAAGAAACATAATGAATGATTAGAGATCATGTTTTTGTCAAGTTTCTGAAAGGAAGTTGTGTATGCGACCGGGGAAGATCAACTTACAAAATGCCAGCGTTCAGGCATGGTTTCGTGTGTGTAAACTTTGAATGATTTCGAATGTTGGGACGATTTATCGAGTTGTTTCATAACTGATTCGAGATCGTATCCTTCTTTGAACCTTAATCCAGCAGCTGGCCAACCTAAAAAGGAAAGGCAAGATTGTAAAAAGAGATCACTTGTTTTGAGTTATATACTGATCGGACAGGAAAAAAGAGGTATGTACAAACCATCAGTTTCAATCAAATTAGAAAAATGGTCAGAACCCAAAATTTGATCTAAATAAATCAAACGATGATCATCAGATGAACTCATTCCGTGATCACTAACATAAACCACATCAACAATTTCAGATAAGTTTCGATTGGAAAGTGATTGATTTAAACTTTGGGTAAAATGGTTAATTTGAATTAATGTATGATTGAGTTGAGAACTTTCAGGTCCATTGATATGGCCTACTTCATCTAAATCTGGTACATAAATAAAAATCATTTCTGGTCGTTTATGAATTGGCATATCTATTCTTTTGAAAAAGTTCACCAAAAAAATCAATTTCAAACAAGGGTTGAGTTTTTATGTTTTGCTTTTGGTTGAGAGATGTGAAGACCATGACGAACCCAACCAACTTTCCAAGAGCCGAATACGTTTTGACCATTTGAAATGATCTTGAAATGCTCTCCAATAAGTAGGTCGAATCTTTTCAGAAGTATAAGGAGGACCTGGCCACATCATCACAGCAGTTTTCATATTACTCTTCGAAGCAGTCGACCAAATCTAAATAAGGAAAACGAAGCAGATGATCAGTTTAAAAGAATGACGTTAGGTTTAATCAAATACAAGAGAAAAAAATCACAAACTGGTTCACCACCCCACCAATGAGCATCCCAACTTATTGAAGGATTCGAATTTGTGAAATTTAAGTCTAAGATTGGATCGTAGAAATTGTTGGAAACGATTCCATGAGATTCCGGATAAAGACCTGTTAACATTGACCAATGATTTGGAAATGTTAAAGAAGGAACTAAAAAGATCGAAATTGATAAATTGACAAATTTTTTGATAGGAAATTTTCTTCTTTCAATCATTGATTGAGCTTACATTGTGGTTTTAGACCTTTTGCTCTTAATCCGCCTTTCTCTGTTAAAGAGATCAAGTTTGGAGTTAAATTACGATCCAGATAATCTAACCTGACATCATTATTTTGTTCTCGCGTCAGTAAAAGATGAACATGATATTGAAAAAAACAAAGATAATTTTTAAAAAAAACTTACCTGAATCCATCTAGAGAGACCACGATCAAAGTTTTTTGAAAATGATGAGTTGAATTTGATAAAGGAGCTAGCTTGTCAGACTCTTTAAACTGTGCATCTAAATCTACATTATTCCAAGTTCCTCCTTGACTTGCCCAATGTTCAGTTTTAGATGTGATACTACCTGGTGGACCGATCGGTTTAATTTGCTTTAAAGTTAATTTGGGGATTGATTTTATTGAAAATTGCGGTGCTATTGAAAAGATAAAGAGGATTAAGATTGTTGATACTGTAGATAGGATTAAATATGTACGAGGTTTGATTGGGTTTTGATCTGTTTGAGGATTTGAATTTAGCAAACTTGATGATTGGTTATCATTTAGTTCTGATTCTGATTCTGATTCTGATGGTGATGATGGTTCTGGTTCCGGTTCTGATTCTGATCTTGTCTCTTCGTCTTTTAGTCCTGCATGAGTTCGTTGATTTCGATCCGAGGTTGAAGGTGTTCTTTTGATGAGTGCTAATTCAGTTTCATCATCGTTTGTCATTTTTTCTGCACTTTGATATATGATTGATCAATAGTTCTGGTGATTCTGATGTAATTAATCCCAAATAGAATTCGAATTGTGGGTGATCGGTGAGTTTGATGTATGTTGTTGATGATGTCCAATCAGATCGTTGACAGTGTTGAGTTGAAGTGGTCGAAGTGGTGATCTCATTTCCCTCAACCTGTATGCGCACATCACTCGTCCTTTGCATATTCTCACGAGTCTCTGATTCGGGTCAAAACCCGGTCCCTGCTCAGCCAAGGAGGCCAGGTCAGGGCCATGAAGGTACCTTATTTGACCCTGACAAAAATCCCATCTTCATTGTTCATTTACCTGATCTTATTGACCTTATGTCTGTCAAGATATTCTTCTCATCTTGCTCATCTTGCTCATCTGCTTTGTTCTGTTTGGTTGAGAGGTGATTGACCAAGAGCAGAGGGGTAAAAACCTAAATTTCAAAAAAATATTTCACATCTCTCTTTGAAAACTCATGGAATACTCTTATCTAGCAAGATATTCTGGCCTTCCATTCACCAATGGCTGTGATTGAAGTTCATAAACTTCAATTGAACCCAAGATCATCAAGTTGAAGATTCATAAATTGTCAAAGATCAGGGTGGGGAAGAATTACATAACAATATTTTGTGAAGTCATAGATTTGGCACATGTTCTGAGATTACATAATTTTTTTAGCTAAAAATTGAAGGCTGTGGTAGTATATCTTGCAGAAGTTTCATATGAATATGAAGTATCAACTCTTGGTGATGTTGTTGGACCAGAGTATCAGAGGCAGGTCTGAAGTCCACAACTTGCACCAGTCAATTTGGGAGTATCAGGTTATTGATACCACTCTATTCTTGGGATAATTAGTATATCCCAATCATTCCACACATCTGTTCTTGTCATCTTGGTGTGGCAGAAGTGCTCCATATCATGATCTTGAGCCTATTTTATCTGTTCTTCTTTATATTCTGAACCATATTGAATTTGTCAAAATGGTTTCTTCAAGAGGAGATCTAACACAAATTTTGTGGAACAATGAGCACAACAATCATGTATCAGACCCTGAGATTTAAAATGTTTTTCAAGCTGTGGCAACTCATAATGATGGAAAACAAGAAGGCTTATCCACTTAGGTGATTTTCCTCTTTTGCTAGGGGATAAGCCTTCTGAAATTTCAAAATGGTTTCTCAATCTAGTTTTTCTCCCGATACTCAACTCATTTTTCATTCTTATTGGAACACAGGCCTCTTGACTCATACTTCTAGAGAAGTGCATGTATGATTAAATGTATGAACAAGAAATATCAGCAGGAAGTCCAGAGGATATGATGAGATGATTGAATTGAGTGTGGTTTTCAATGATGATCTTGATGCAATTTGAAGCTAGGGGGGTATGGAAGATGGGACTTGTATGCCTTTACAAAAAAGATGCAAGTGGCCCAATTTTGGTTGAAATGAGCTGATTATTGAAAAAATGATGGACTACATGTTCCTTAATTATGATAGGCAAAATAAGCTACTTATGGGTACCATGATGACTTATGAAAAATAATCAACATATATCACCAAAGGGACTTTTTATTATTTAACTTTTGAAAGTCAAATTTCAGAATGATAGATTGAAACAAGCCATCCAAGATGTGCCCTTATTATTGAAAACACAAAACAAAACCCAATCATCTATCCTCTTATTAGGATCATCTTACCCCTGCTAGCCAAAAACATTTTTTTGAGATTGTCATTTGCTATTTCCAGGGTTCTCTTAGCCAAGAATTTAAGATTATGGTGACATGTTTCATGAGAGTCTTGTATGAAGTGTAGACATCCTACTTTGTTCATTTCTGTTTCATGGAAATCTCAGAGGCATGTCTGAGGTTCAATATTCAACAAACCCAAGTATCCCCTCTGTCTTCTCCATCAGATTATCATCAGTAAGAATCATACAAATCTCACTGATATTGAATAATTGCAACCCAATCAATTCACTGATGTGATCTTGGGTCTTGGTCAGTTAGCAATGTTTTGTATCAAACATTTGACCCTGTTACACAAAATCTTCATTATATCAGGCACCAATTACAAACTTGTCCAGGGGCTTTTTTCAAACAAATTAGATACAGAAGGATATGCATGGATTGGTGAGCATGTTGATCAAGATCCAGAGTCTGGAATCACAAGTCCTTTGCAAGCTGTGTCAAATCTTAACATTGGAACAGGAGATGTACAATCAGGTGATGTGCCCTTTTCATATATAAGACATCATGACCTTTCACCTCAAGGCATATTTTCACCATCAAAGGAGCTTTATGATTACCCCATGATTGAAGTATTGAAGAATATAGGATATGAACATGAGAAAGGAGGTAATGCCTTTGAACTTCTGAAAGGAGTTGATCTCAGCTTCACTCTTGAGGTATAACTGATTTGTCATTGACATGTCAATACAGGCCTCTTAACTGATACTTCTAGAGAATTAATGGATGTGAATATGAGATTCTCTCACCAAAATCACCTGACTGATAATCAGGAGGATGCATGGATCTCAAGCTTATTGGAAGACCCTGACATCACAAATACATTGAATTTCTTCCCACTTCAAGAAATAAATGTTAGGAATTATCAAGAACCACCACACCCAAATGATACAATAGAAGAGTTGCAGAATGTCCCACCTCAATTCAAATATTTAACAGCTCACTCTAAACACAGTCTACCCCATTCCCACACTGAAATTATAAACCATGATGCAGACATTGGAAAATGTTTCCCATTATCAACAAACATTGGTGGAATGAGCTGGATTGGTGAAGATGTGGGACAATTGTCAACAGATGATTTTCCAATATCAGACTTTGAGATTTCTCATCACTCAATTCATCAAGAGGCAGAGCTTGATCAGGTGGCAAGACTTCCAGGCAATATTGATATGAATCATGTTGGCAGCACACATAGCTCAAGACCCTCAAATATTCTGACACCGTCAATTTTATCCATACCCCAATCCAACATCCCCACTGGACTCCAACACTCGCCACATTTGAATATCCTTGATGATTCCATGAATCATAGAAGCCATGGCATTGTTCAAGATCAATTGATTGGCAGTACAAACCACTTCAGTCCATATCTACCATCCATCCAAACAGATCCACAGAGTTTTTGGTACAATATTTCAGGGAGACATACTTCAAGCAATCTTGTGATAGTATCTCCAAGACCTGCAATGTCTCATCCTGGAGGTTCAATGATATCTGAAAGTTCAAAGCACCCACACTTACCAAAGGATACTTTCATTGATTCAGAAAATAAAACACCAGATTCAGTTCATGCAGACCAGCTCACAGATAGTCTTGAAAATATTTGGGATCACCATATTTACAACACAATGAGATTAAAATCCTTACCAATTGATACACACCAAAGCTCTGGACAAGGAGGTCCACAATTTAGTGAAGGTGATTTTGATGAAGCCTACTGTCTGGATTTAGATGAACTGTTTGATCAAGACCATGACCCAAATCTGATGTCACACAGCATAATAGCTGACAAATTCAACAAACTAGAAAGCAGGTTAGATCATGACAATTCTTGGGGAAAAGAGCAAGGTGAAGGATCACAATCACCTTTTGAAGCACACAATGAACTACATGTATACAAAGACCTTATAACACAAAACAATCTAATCAGGAACCCGCACTCCTTTGAAGATCCGGTCATACAGAATAAGAGGCAAAAGTGTCAAATTGAGAAAGTCTCAATCATGGGAGTTGCAACAGCTTCAACTTTGGATCAACCTTTTTACCCAAACAATAACAAAGCTTGTAGTGGAGTAGATGTGCAAGGTGTTTCATCAAAAGATTCACTTTTATCAAACATAGATAACCAAATTGCTCCCTCTTCAAAGGAAACAAATGATTTCTCAGATTCAGATGCATTGAAACTTAGGGATAGTTCCAAAGAGACTTCTGTATTTTGGGGCAATGAAATGATAGAGGGGAAGACACAAGATTTACCAGGTGTCACACCCAAAAAACCAAAGAAGTGCAAAAGCTTCACACCCCATAAAGAAACAAACATGTATAGAAAACAGGTCAGATCACCATTTGATCTCATAGTTGAGAAACATGTCACACCTTTCATGACACAACTTGAAGATTATCTTATAACAGAAAAAGATCTTTCTCAAAGTCTGCCTGGATTTAAATCCTTTCTTAAAATGAGAATAACACTCATGACCCATGAATTCCTTTTATGGTTAGTCAAAGTCAAGTTGTGTTATGATTCTGAAAGGGAAGATATACATGAAACTCTAGCTGAAGGATACAGATGGTTGAAAGATATGTGGAAAACTATTCCATTTAAAACAATTAAATTAGAAGATGATTCCACAATCTCTGAGGTTGGTAGAGCTTATGCTGACACCAATATAAATCATACAGTTAGAAATTATTTGATTTCTAGGCTTATAAATCGTAATATATTTGCTTTAAGCCAACATCACTTGATTGCTTATGTAATTCTACATTGGACAAAGCAATTCAGACCAAAATGGTTTGAAATTGTCAAGACTCTTCCTGATTTTGGATCAGGATATATAACAGATTACAAACCAAATAATCAACAAGTTAAATGTTTCCTTGCTTATATCCAAGATCGTATTTGTGACATAGAGAAGGATACACAATTCACTATATCTTGAGAACTTCAGCTGGATGGTAAAGGCCCTATGGTGTCAAGTCAGCTTTGGTGGAGCTTCCATTCCAAAGACATCTGGAATACTCATGACATTGTTTCAATGTTGCACCAATATCCATTAGGTGGTATCAAGATTTCAACACAAGTGCACATAAATTGCTTGAACACCAGTGTGCAAGTCAAAAAAACAATGAGAGTATCTTTGATCAAATGTAATTACAATCTCAAATCAGGCACCCCAATGGCTTAATCTGTAGGAGTGGCACTTGATGCCTATGTATTCAAGGAATACTGGTCTTTAAACATTGAAGTGACTGGACTAAAATTGTAATCTCCCTTTCCTTTGAAACCTTGAGCAATTTTTTTCAACTTGTGCACTTGGGTGTGTTTGTATCAAGTCAAGTCATACATTTTGATTTTCACTTACATATCTTGAATTCAAAATAAGTATACATACTCACTCAATATTTGTTGTCTTTAAGATGTGTTTAGGCAAATAACTTAGCTTACATGTTTCCTTATCTTCCCTAGTTGTGCACCCGTTGTTTTTATCAGGGAAACTTTATTGATACAAAAACAGAGCAAATAATTGGCTACTGTATTATCAGCTACTGTGTAACTTCATTTGTGGTGTCTTTTGTTCCCTATATCTTATTCTGCCAAGAATTGTATGCACAAGGATATGAAGTGTTCTCGGGGCTTCATTAAAGATTGATGATCCGAGCGTACACAAACGGATCGGACCGATATGACACAACTGTTCAGGTTGGAAATTCGTTTTGAGTTGAGACCACATCCACCTCAGACCATCAGACCATCAGATCATCAGACCATCAGACCATCAGACCATCGACCAGAAACATCAACATCAAGATAAATCAAATCAAGTTCAATTAGACTCGCCAACACAAAACAAAGTACATCTATCAACCAAGAAAACAAGATCAAAGATTCAAACATGGAAGCACTCTTCTTTAACTCTCATTCAGGTTAGTGAGGAATATCTTTCTTATAATTATACTTTGGGAACCATTTACTAAAACCATGGACTTCATGTAAAAAGGTTTCCTCGAAGGTATCATCAGAGGTTTCAAAGCTGGTCTCTTAACTCAAACTCATTATCAAAACTTAACTCAATGTGATAGTTTAGATGATTTCAAAATGCAACTCTGTTCGTCATCTGTTCTCTCAACCCTTCAAAACCTTTAACTCAATCACTTGCTTTCCATCATTTCTCTTCTTTCAAACAGCTGCTACAGATTATGGTAACTTTTTGGCCAATGAAACACCACCCATCTCAACTTCAACTATTGCTGAAAAAGCTACAGCTAAATTAGTTACCGAATTTAATTACATTCGATCAAATGCTGTAGAGCCTCTTTCGACCTTTTTAGATTATATGACGTAAACTCTTTCATCTTCTTTCTTTGTTGAATCAATGCTGATGACGTCTTGCGTGTTTTGGTCTGACTTTCTAGGTATGCTTATATGATTGATAACGTAAGTTGGATCTTCATATTCCCCTTCTGCTTGATCGTATAGACTCATTCAGGACATCATCTTCTGCTTCATCAAGGTTATCCTCCTGATCACCGGTACTTTACACGAGCGCGATACACATGAGCTCTTGGATCGATGCCATCCCTTAGGTGTCTTTGATACCATGCCAGCACTCTGTGTAGCTACCAATATGGAGGAACTCTACAACTCCGTGATGGTTGAAACTCCGCTAGGTATGTCCTTGAACTATTCTCATCTCTGATCAAGAAACTCGTAGCTCATCACGATGGTTTGAAAACGCAGCACCTTATTTTAGAGACTGTCTCTCAGCTCATGATCTAGACGAACTCAATATCGAGATCATTCGTAACACGCTTTATCGGGCTTACCTAGAGGATTTCCATCGGTTCTGTAGTAAACTAGGAGATCCGACTGCATCAGTTATGGATGCTATCCTTGGTTTTGAAGCCGATCGAAGGACCATCAATATCACCATCAACTCATTCGGTACCCATCTCACCAAAGAACAACGTTTCAAGCTCTTTCCTCGTCTAGGAAAACTTTATCCCGAGGGAAACTTTATGCTTGCTAGAGCTGATGAAGTTGAAGCTGTCAAAGCTATCACGGATAATGTTCCAGAGTATCGAAACTTTTTTGAAGCTGGTTCGAATTCTAATGGTCCAGATGACCTCGTTCAAGCTCTGGAAGATCATTTCTTTCAAAAAGAAGTTCATCTTAACAAACTTGCGTTCTTACAACAATTTCAATACGGTGTCTTTTATGCGTTCTTCAAGGTGATTTTGTTTTGACTTGAATTTGATCTGTTTCAAATCAAGTTGATCTCGTTGTTTTTGTTTTTAGCTTAAGGAGCAAGAAATCCGAAGCTTGACCTGGATTGCTGAATGTATCGCTCAAAATGCCAGAGATCGGATCAATGATTATGTAAGGCTTGAGGATTCTTTTGAAGACTTTGATTTTCCATTCATTTTTTACTGATTTTGCTTTCAATCTCATGTTCGATACATTTTTTTTCTAATTCTTCCTTTCTTTACAGGTCCCAACGTTTTGAAACTTTGGCAGACTTGAATTTCTTTTTTCTTTTTCTTTTGTTTAGATGTAGTGAGTGAGTAGGTGAGTTTTTTTGGAACATTCAATCCTTGCAAGAAAAAGAAAAAATCTCTAAAAACAAAATCGAAAATCCAATTGCATATCTCGAACAGTTTTCTCTCATGATATTTATGGGCTTTCAAAATGAAGGTTTTTTTCAATAACGTAATCATTTCTCTTTGAATGTAAACTTCCTTTCTTTATTTTTTGAGTCTTTTTGAAGTAAGATGAAGAGGTTGATTTGTAAGTCATGATTCAACGATGCCAATATGAAATCCCTGAACAGGAGTAATCGATTGAATAACTGGTACCACTGCCTGTGGATTTCTTTGACCATCTCTTGTAGAAGAGTATCTTGACATGAGCGATAGTCAGCCAAATGTAAGGATATGTTGTACTCTTGGATATTCCTGAATCTTGAGTATTGATTGTCCAAGTTGAATCATAATCAGACAATTCCTGACCAATGATCTTGGTTTTTTCATCCCCCTCTGTCCTGACTCTGATGTAAAGGTATTACTCAGACCAGACGGTGGTGACTGATATTAACCCAATCTCCTGAATAGATACATATCAGGATCATGATGACTGGACCCTTCATGGACAGTTTAGGTTTCTGTCCTTTTTATCTCTCTCTTCTGATCATGATTATAAACTGTGTGTGGTTTCAAATTGAGTTAAGTGGTTCTACATGAAATGATTTTTTTATGATCAAATAATACAACAACAACCAAACAAGTGAAATTACAATCAAGATCAATATCAAAGAATAATAAATTATGATATCAAAATCAAGATAGAGAGTTGAGAATGAAGTTACTGATAGGATTGAATTTGATAAATATACAAGATAAAAGCCAATTTGAAGATTAAAAGTCAAAAGAACGATAATGGATTTGAAGGTGATAAATGAATTGGATTACAAAAGGAAATCGAATTCATGAGTTGAATCTGATTTAGTTGAAGGTAAAGGATCTTCTAAATCATTAAAAAGATTAAAATTAGAAAATTGATTTGAAGTTTTAGAAAATTTTGAATTTGAATTGGATTTAAGAAAATTAACATTTTCATCCAGATTTGTTAATTCATCATTTAATTTATTATTTAAGATGAATGAATCTTCAGAAATTGAATTGAATTCATTATCATTATCAGGATTCAAATTGAAATCATGATTAGGATTTGAATCAAAATTGAAATTTTCATTCGGATTTGAATTTAAATTAGAATTCGAATTAGAATTAGAAGTAACTTGAAAACTTTCCAATAACCAATTTCTTGTACTACGAAATAAGAAGAATCAAAATCAAACAAAATCAAAATCAGACATTTTTCAAAACAAATCACAAGTTAAAACTTACTGAGATCTGGTAGGAATAGTAGTAGTAGTAAAGATCATATCAAATTGCTTATCAAAAACTTCAGCATTTAATAAATTATCCAAGAAATTCCAATCAAACTTTTCTAAATTGAAAGGATTTTTTAAAGAAGGGATGGTTAAAGTGAAGGGTATTAAATTGAAACTTGATAAACAATCAAGTAAAATGATTAAAATGAAAGTAAATGAAATGGTTTGAAGAAAGATAAGCTTGAGTTTTCTGAAAAGATAAAAAGTGAAACAGTTGATTTTTTGATATGAAGAATTAAGAAAGAAAAGGCAAAAGATAAATCATGAGCTTGATACTCGAAGAAATTGGTAATATCGTTAAATTAAGAAATCACTTACGATGAATCTGATTGAAGTTTTGGAATAGTGACATGTTTAGATGACATTGATTTTTCATTTTCGTTTTGATTTAAAAGGTCTAAGCTGATGATATGATGATCTTGATCTTGATCCTGATTGAATTGATGATCAGCTTGTTGAAGTTGAAGTTTCAATTGAACTGTCAATGGAATTATCATTTTGATATAATCAAGTTTGATGAGGTATAGAATTCTCTATCAAGACTTCGTGACTTTGATATGACAATTATGATAATCAATCAATTGGAATGAGATAAAGAGAGGAATAATAAGAAGAAGAAGAAGAATTTAAATAATCAAGATTTGAGGAAAACATTGTTTGATAGAAGATTCCATAAGCTGTGAAGTCTAGATCAATAGTAGCTAAATCCGAAATGATGATTTTAATTTTAACCACTAAAATGGAAATACCCTTGAGCTTGAAATAAATTCTGTTAAATGAAAAATGCAATTTAATCAACAATTCGATCAAATTCTACTAAAATATTTTCAGATTTCAAATTAACTTAAATCGATTAAGGAAGCCTTTCAAGATTTCTACATTCATCATTTTCCTTTTATACCTCTTCAAATCTTCAGATAAGTAGAAACTTGAACTGTTTGACTTCTCGAGTTAAGAAAATGAACTTTATATGATTCATCAGATGGAAACAGATGTCACCTTCTCTGCTGAGAGAGACGATCATTACCTTTTTTGACCTGAGATTTAATGAGACTCAGTCTAAAAACGATACTTAACTTAACAACTCGTTGAGATAATCGCAATGCTCAGATGCAATGCTCTCTCGATTTATCAAAGAACTAGGTCATTGGCGCCTAAAATTTGTAAGTAGAGGATTTATAACAGAGTATGAAACATGCGCGGTCCTTGAAGCGTGACTCTGAGTGACACAATGATGGAAAGAAGACTTTGGATGATCATGAAGATTACGATGATCACAAAAAAAACGATCAAAAACAAGTTTTTCTAACGCAACAGAGGATATCAATGATGAAAATAGAATGGGATAAGGGCTGGCATCGGTATTCGAAAAATTACCCCGGTAGAAAATGAGACCATTGAAGTGCGGATTTCCATGCAATGAAAATGAAAGATGGTCATAAATTATAATACGATGTCGATTGTTCAATGTCGACATTCATGATCTGAAATAGGAGAAAAGTCGTATAAAATCCTAGATTCTCTATCATGAAATGGATGATGATAGGCTTGAAACATGGTGGATGAAAAGTGAACGTGAAAGGTGATCGATTGAATGCAGCAGATGCGCACAAATTTTCAATTGGTCACCTGCGGGACCTTCAGTTTTTCTGACACCGAGAATTCTACATTCCCTTTGTGCCAGAAACGTAAGACTTGCGTTTCCACATTTTGACGCATTAGTAAAAGACGGGGTACGTACGCGTAGAGAGGTTGCACAGCTGGCCACGGATGTGACTTGACATTTCCCGGATCTGGTCCTTGAGTACAACTGCTGAATTTTCTCTCACTTTTGGGTTTCGAGCTTGGAGGTAGTCCATGTGAGGCTGCCATGCTGGATATTGACACGCATGTGCGCGCTGGGTGGTTATTTTTAGACCCAAGCTTACAAATGTGAGGTACACAATTACGTGTATGTTGGAATTCATCCGGTTGGAGGCGTGCAAGAGATGAGCTGAATTTGTTTTCACGCCAATTCTTGTGGCCTATAAAACCTGTGCCCTCCACCAACTCAACCTATCTTCCATCAGACTCTTTCTGAATACACTCATAAAACCATCTCTTAAAGCTTTCTATAAATATCAAATCAATTTCATCTGTCCTAGTACACACCTCCATTGCTCATTTTCAACATGCAAATCTCAAAGATCCTCATTTCCTTATTTGCAACCTTTGTGGTTGTCTCGTGCGGAGCCCCGTGTATCCCTTCAGCTAGTAACAACTACTGTCTTGCACCAGTCAGTATCACAGGTTTTTTTGAGAAAACTTCTTTTTTTTCTTACATTATGCTTCTTTTTGACTTAACAGAAGAAACCATGTCCGCCAGGGAACCCACATTGCAATCAATAGACTGGAGGTTGCTATTAGCAATGAGTGAGTAGTAGGATATTTTGACCACACGAGGATCTTTGTTGATTCAACTTTTTACTTTGGTAATTTCAGGTGTAGTCCACGTCTTGATAGGATAGTTTCTAATTGGACTCAACGACTTGATCAAGAAGTTTACAATCTAGTTGGACAAGTTTTGGCATCAGATTCCAAATTTTTCTACCAGCTCTTCTGATTACATATTATTTGGATTTCTTTTCTGGAACAATGTTCTTTTCTCTTGTTACTGGTGCTCCTGAGCCAGAAGAAAACTTATCTAGCAAAAGTTGTAAGGAATTAATTGTGTTTGTCTACTGGATTGCGTTGCCGAGCTGGAACCCACATTCATTGTCTTCTATTGTCTTCCCTTTCTTTTCTCCCCTTGTCAAAGTTTCTTGTTTCTTGTTCTCTTGTTAATGACAAACCCTATAATTTCCGGAACTATCTACGATTTTTGGAAAAATCAAGAGACATGAATCAACTTCAAATGAGTAATCCTTTTATTTTTTTCACATGAAATCTCTAACGTGTTGATTCCACTCTGAACATCTCAATCCAATCCATTCAATTCTCTCAATTGAAAGACCGGTTTGGAATGACATTTTATGACTTCCAAATTTACTATACATCTTGCTATAAATCCTCAAATGACTGTTTATGCGGTTGGAGAAATCGGATAGGAGAAAGATTTCCAATATTTGATAGGATGAGATAGTCCATTAATTAAATAGAACCTTTTTTAAAAAAGGGAAATCTGATTATTGTTTTGTTTGTATTTGAAATGCACCAAGCTAAATTTTGTGTTTTGAAACTTGATGAATGAAGAACTTTTTTGAATGATCATATCGATTTTTCTTCAGACACAAGGTTCATTCCCCGATGATCTGATGAAGAAGAAGAAAACGGCAACCGGGAATTATGATGATAATTCAATCAACAATATAAGGGAGTTGAGTAATGATTATACATTCAGAAGCGGTTTCTCATCTCGTCCTCTGGAGAAATATTTAGATGATGAAATTCAATATATCAATAAAATGTCCTCAGACAATTGGTTTCTTTTCGCGCGTGCTTTGCTCAAATATCAATCTCAGCTTGCCAGGACCTTCTTCAGTGGTCAAAAAATTGTGCATATGGCATATGTCTTAGCTGCCATACTTTGTAAGTCTAATATGCTCACAAGTCTTGCTCCTATGATATATAGGCCTTCGTGAAACACATCCAGTTGCTTCAATGAAAAAATGATATACACAGGCGATTAATGGTGGCGATAGGTGATAAAGGGATTTCAGAAAGTATGCTTAAAAAGGAAGAGATAATATGCAGGCATAGGAACTCGTTCAACTATGGATGACACACACACAAATATACACGACATTCACATATCACCCAGAGAAAAATTTAGAACAAACACCAGATTCCCAAATCTCAGATCTCTACCGATATAACAGAAAAGTTTCAAAATAATTTTACTCAAGGACGTTTACCCCCCGTATTTCCTGAAGTGCCATTTGAAGCACCTTTGCCCCCCAAATTTACGGTGGTGCCATCTGAAGGTGGGTTTCCCCCCAATGCCAAGTTTTCAGCGGTACCACTTGAGAATGGTTCAACCCCAAAGTCTGGATCTATCCAAAGCGTGTAATCCTAGAATTTTACACAAAGAAAAAAAGGAGTGAAGATTTAATTCCTAAACAGATGTGGAGTGAAGTAAAATTACTTACTTTCCCAAGTACCGAGGTGACTTTGCAGGGATTCGGACGCTCCTTACCGAATACTGCACGCGAACCAGGTGGAACTCCCAATCTGGTGCCGTTTTCTACGATAGGTGAAGTCGGAACAATTGGCTTGCTTCCGTTCGCAGGCTTTCCGACATCGATAGGGACTTGACTGTGTGTAAGAGTGTAATTCCAGTTGGGTGGAAACAGAACAGATCCTGGGCCATGGTTTCGGTACTCTGTATAGGTGGCATGATTGGTTCGGGTATCATCCTCTTGCCATACACGCCAAGCAAGCGGATTCACGACTTCTGAAAGGTAGGAGAACTGGAATGTAGTTCGCGAGTAATTTCCCCATGGTCTTGCAAGATAAACCGACCCTACAGCAGCGCCTTTTGATATAACTTTAGCTCTATTGAACACATAGCGAGATGGGTTGATGGCATCATTTCTTCCATTTGCACTGATACTTTGAGGTGGAAATTTGGAGAGAGTTTGACTCAGTAAAATGTACTATCACACTCGAGAATGAGGTCTCGGGGACTTACACGCCAGCTGCAATGCTTCCAATCGTAGCTTTTTCGAACCAAACTACTGCTTTCTGTGTGAAGATAAAATCTGCGACAGCAGATCAGGACAATGATATAGGAGACCTGGCGCGAAAAAGATACTGAATTTACATACCTATGGCTCCCTGAATATAGCATTCCGAATAATAATGATATCCGTTAAGAGTTAGTAGGGTGTCTTGATACCCGAAGAAACTACAAGCGTAGTATGCTGATATCGTTTGACTTGGTCAGTTTCATGGACTGGTAGACATATTCCGAAGTGTTTTCACCTTGCCTTGAGCCAGTCCCTGACAGTGCAATAGCTTGGCTAAGATGGCCTTGATGTCCATAACTGTTGTAGACATTTCTGGTGATAGAAGGGCTCGAATAAATTAATCATATATGATATGATAAACCATAAAAAGACTCACATATTATACATGGAGAAACTAATGAAGAGATGAGCAAAAATCGTCAGTCATCATCAAACAAACGTTTACAATGTATTCTACACTGAAACTTACTCGTTCTTTATTATTCTTACAGTGGCACTCAGCTCATTACTTCCTGCCTGCTTTGCACCCATCGAGCCATTGATATTTACCACGTTGCGGCCGAAGTTATGTCTATCTGCGGTAAAACCCATGATTTTCAAAGGCTACATAAGAAATCAACCTGTCAGTAATTGAGTACCACCTACATGTTCATGAGGGTATTCTTGCGCCTCACCCCTTTGTAATCAACGATCAGTTTTTCGTTGTATGTACCTACAGAAAGTGTTCGTCGGTCGAAGATCAGCTAGATAGATTGCTATGTGATGAAGATGAAAAGACGTACCAGGATATATGAATATAGTTTGAGTCACATTGCGAGCTTCCACTGTGAGATTTTTCAAAAATGACAAAGCCCCTTGTATAGTTCTTCAGGGAGGAATTACAAAGGAAACGTTCATGAATAAAAGAGATGCGAAGTTACTTGGGTCACTTTTGATCTTCGTTTCACTTACCCAAATTCTCCGGCACGCGGGCCCTTTCTGACAACATGGGCACCTGATGGCGGTTTGGTTGTGTCCGATGGTTTGGTCGCATTGACAGTGTGTTGTAAATTATGATTTTCCAAACTCGGCTTTAAGATTTTTGCCTGGCTGTTTTTTGGCAGTACGCTGGCTTCAGGCGGTAATATCAACGGCGTAAGTTTGATCTTGGTGATGTTGGCGGTGTGTGTCCCTGTTAAGTTGAGGGTTATTGTTGTCCCTGTAAGGTTTGACGATGCTTGCAACTCGGTGATGTTTGATGATGGCACGTCTGAGGCGTTTGACACTGTGAAGTCTGAGAGGTTTGCTACAGGAAAGTCTGGATTGTGTGATGCTTGAGATTTTGGGTCGCGTCGCGTTTGTAAAGTGGGATCGCTGACCAAGCTCGATTCTTTGAGGCTTTGCAATGACTCAGAAGGGTCTGCCTGTGAATGAACATAAGAGTAAAAGTTGCTTGAAAGTAAAAACAAAAAAGAAATATGAACAGAAAAGCACAACATGACGATAGCTGGTCAGAAACAAAAATGACAGGGAATGTGAACTATGATTTGGGAGAATGGCGAAGCGCGTCGCTACTTCCCAGAACTTTCAACTTTTATAAACGAAATCTTTAGCAACCGTGGCTTGAAGTTGTGTTGTACAATTCACTGAGGGATCGAATGGGGCCTAGCTATCAATACTGCCTCGGGAGCAGAAAACCCTTGCTACACACTACGCCAAGAATCATCGTAGGAACGCAGTCGAAGTTGAAAGGGCACTTGTAAGACTACTGATCCATATTTGTACCCGTACTCGGCGAAGGCCCATGGGATGAAGCTCTGGCGATGGAATGCTGTAGGAATGTCACCTGAACACAACTGAACAGATTGAAAGAATCGCAACTTTCTCGTATGTTGGCTTTCCTCATTTTGATTTATCTTTTCCAATTTTCAATATATCATCTTGGCCCCTGATCCTGTCCTCCTCCACTAAAAGGTGATCCCCTTCCTCTCTTCTCTGATATGATCCGCATGTGATTTAAGCTTACGCGTCAGGTGTAAGCAATGGTACGTCTAGGTTCCAATTGATATCTCTTACCCGAGATATTCGTTGGATTTTTGATTGTCGCTGAAGGTTGCGATTGGTTGTCAAGACGCAGTGAGGGTTTCGACCAATTCTATCCTACGCCTACTTCTGAAAAGGATCGCTTCAATTTACTGTCGGACATTTCATAAGTTAATTGACTAAGCCTCTCTGAACGCGCTCCGTAGAGGGCCGTATTTAAGTTTAGACCTTCTGGCAACCGACAATGTGTTCAGGTCCCCCCTTGAGAAAGTCGAAGTTGAATTCTCATACCTTCGTCATGGTCAATCATTTTCTGCTTGCGCATCATCTTTCTGAATCCCAAACTGTAGCTGTAGAGTACTGCGTGCAAGCTTATCTCACATACAGAAAACTCACAGACATCAGGGTTCTTCACCTCTAACTCACAAAATCATCTTTGAATGACGGTATGTGAGGTGACAGTACATCGCCAAATGGCAAAAACGATGATGCTTTGTCAACTCAGCTCACACATCAACTGTGCAGTCGAGTTCGCGCATGTCAGATTGTCATCTAAGAAGACATACCAATAGCCTTATCACCATCAAGACGAGTATATAGATGTATATATTATTATGATATTGTGACTTGATAACAGCTCGATATTGATGCAAACTTCTTCTTTGGAAAGTTTGGTAAGATGTTATTCAATCAAATAGTATCTACAACACAACTCGTAGGAAAAGTTAAGAGATAGACACCCAACTTCTACATGTGTATATTCATGGCTCTGGTCGCACATCCTTGAAGCCTTCGATTAAAGGAGTCGAGCTTTGCATTTCAGAACGCTCATCCATTCTTGGTGACCATATGAGCTCATAGTCAGACGATATGTGCGTGATGGTGGTCATGAAAGAAAGTAGCGTACAGTTTATTAGCCCATGTTTTCACCTCCGGATGAGCGATGCGTGGGACGGTGTCATCGAAGAACGGTTGAAGTTTTGTTAGTTTGTCCCCTAGCAAGATTATAAAACAGATCAGTCAACTTGTACCGGTGCTGGAGATGCCGAAAGAGACCTGAACGGAGTACCCACTCTTTTCGTATTCGACACCTTGCAGAGCCAATTCATATCGATCCTACATGAAGTGTCATTTTTCCAACTTCAGCCTTCGTTTTGGGTGCATACAAACACTTGGTCTGAAGGAAAAAGACCACTTACAAGATCTTTGACAAATTTAGCCTCCCTTGTTTTGCCTTGTTCGTATTCCAGCCACAGATCCCATATCCGTTTACCAGCCACAGAGCCAGCAGGAAGAAGCTCGTTGGTAAATCGCTTCATGGCCTGTTCTTCCCGTCGATATTTCTCTTCTCGAGGAATTCCATCAAGCGGCGTGATATCTGATGGGTTTCAATACATAGTCAACTGGACTGTCCGATCAAAGGTTGACCAAACTTCATACCCACTAACCTCCCACTTCCGCTTCAGCCAAATCATGCACAATTGCAAGCATCACGCACCTAAAAGCACCAAGAAAAACCAAGAAATGAGTCAGTGATTGGTTTTTCAGTCAAAGGTAGACAAACCTAATATCTCCGGAAGACGGAAATCTCCGAATAGCTATGAATCCACACACCCTTATCATTTAGGACCTGGAAAGGACGTACTTGGGAACATCCAAATCTGGGTCATCTTGTGACAACATCGCTAGGATAGCCATCCTGTACATATGATCTGCGATGCTGATGAAGTTTCCAAGTCCATTTAAGATGATCTATACTGTGGAACGATGACGGGGGAAAGGAGAAGACAAAGTACCTTTCCGGTTCTCGTGCTTTCTCTCGTACCCATCCTGCTCGTTTGGTAGTCTTCAGTTTTTCGAGGATATGCATGAACTGGAGAATTCCATCTCTGTTTTCCGAGTTTGACATGATGTTGAATGACTACAAAAAGGGTAACCCTATAGAAAGTTAAGAGAATGATTAAAGAAAGCAAAGAATGGAAAAGAGAAAGTACGTAGAGAAATGTCGATGGTCGTTCAAATTCAAAAACCATTCATAACAACTATCACGTGACCTGTAACGCCAGTCCTTGACACGCGCAATCACGCGAAGTGACTTGATTGCTGCTCTGAAGTTTGCGTAAGACTTGCTGGGAAGACCACTATATTTGTAAAACTTTAGAAAAGTTAATGATTTCTTTCACCCTCAAATAAATCATCTCCATCTTCCACAATATGCATTTCTCTCTATTCAGGTCCCAAACCCAAATCAAGTGAAGTTTCCACACAAAGGATCAAACAATAATTGGTGAACCCAAAAGCTATATTTCTATGAATCTGCCAGTTGCATCTGCAAGGTGAACCTTGTGAGCCGTTTGCAATTCAAGGCTTTGAAGTCAATTACCCCGTGTTTACAATGACTAAGAAGTGATAAAAACCTCAAAGCGCATCATAAAACACACGATAAATGATTATCCTACTGAGCTTACCAAACTTCAACAAACTGCTAACAAGTTGTTTGAGGTAAGCTGTGTGGAGTTTTCTATCTGTTTTAATCAAAGGTTAATTCAATAGTAGGGATTCATCTCTCAGCTTTTAAATCTATGAAGAAGATTTTTTTCAATTTGCAATCCCAGATAAATTAACAAGTATCTTTGCCTTGTGACAATTCTGAGGCTGAATGATGAATCATTTTATCTCAGTCTTGGAATGTAAAATCACCACCATCTACCGGTAGCTCATTTTTCAGCTTAGGTATACTCAATTTGTGGCGATTAGATCCACCCTGTGCAGTGAATGCAGCTCGGACAAATTTTCCATATTGCCCTTTTGCACCGTGTAAGTTTTGTTGCAGCACATTGCCGTACACACACAAAAGAAATCTGATAGAGATCTAAAAGAGCCCTTGGAGATGTGTGTAACAGCCAGACGGCGTCCCCCTTGTCAACAAGCTTGACTGAACAACTGTATGCATTCCATTACTGATAAATGATCAGGCAAAAACAATTGCATGACAAGGCCTTTCCTTTGATCCCAACTTCTCATTGCCAATCTAGAACAATAGCAAGGTTTGAATTGCACTTCTGAATCATTAATTCAAGATTGGCCCTCATATATTGATACTCAAATTAATTGAATCCTTTGCATCCCCACTTGCCAATCGTTTCAAGATCATTTGTTTAATGTTGATATGATGAGCACGGTGTTTGAGTATTAAATGAAAGTGAAATCTATATTTGAGGGGCTGTTTGAACAGCAGAATGTCTTTATATCAAGGCTAGAGGCTGGTAAATTGGCCTTGTAAGAAGGATCAGGCTCTTCTCAAGTTGAGTCTTTCCGAGACAAGACACTTGGAGGGCTTAGACGATAGATGAAACCGTAAGGGTTTTGTTTAAAAACAAAGAGCCTGATGGCAGTGAATACTCAGACATAGGATCACAACGACCATGCGTACTACTCTTTGTAGTCTAAAATATCCTCTACCAGATCACTTTTGAACTTCTTTCGGAAATCTTTATGTGTGCACGTCAATGTGCTACGACAAAACTTACACGGTGTTGCTTGAATTGTATCCCCACATAACAAAGAATCAGTGGCTCTCTTATTTACATACAACACGCTTGAGCTTATCTTTCAGCTTTTGATGTCGACGTCATCTGGCATCTTACCTTCCACAATAGTCTCACCTGTCTCATCGAATTTTACATTCATCGCATGTCCCACTGAAGGTGCAATGAATTTAGTATGTGATCCTACCAAAAAGTTAATCATACAATCTTAATCAGTTGAAAAAAACTCTAGAAAATTCACTATAATCACACATACCTCGTGCCAGCAATTTCCCAGTAACAGGATCCCTAAGCAGTACTGTTCAGAGAATATCATTCTCAGGACTATGAAAGGCAAATCAAAACTGAAGATGGGATCACGTACTGCTAGTGTAAGCGAGAGTCTTACCCATGGATTCCACCTTGGCTTCAATATCTATACTAGATCCATCTTTACCCGCTGGACGCAAATAACTGTAATCAATCATCACCATTGAGCTTTAGTTTTCAAACAACCTTTCAGACCATACAAAAACAAATTTTAAAATAAGAAATTTACCTAACATGAATATCAGTCGAAACGCCTGTCATCCATAATCCTTTTGCACTCAAACTGAGACTACCACAAGTATCCACTATACTTGAGATCAATCCACCATGAACTGATCCAAGTCGGTTTAGGTTTTGATGAGTGATTTGTAATCGGGCATGGACTAGACCGTTAGGATTGGCTGAGAGAATCTTTAATTTTGATAAACATGTTGCATCGTGTCCTTGATTTTGTTAAAATGAGAGAGAAAGATCGGAATTTCAAAAATAAAAGCAAAATCATTTAACATCATTGATCAAGAATTTCTCAAGTCCAATGGATTACAGTTAGATCAATTTTCTTGAAGTCTATTGAAAATGTAGAAGATGATGTAAGATGTACCATTATTCGAAAGGAAAGCCTAAAGTTTCGAACAGTATGATAGGTATGAGATCAGATGACCAGACCACTCTTCAAACCTGAGAGCGATTTTCAAATGGATGATAGCTTGATGATAAGATGATATTTCAGTCTGTTCGTACCTTCCAGACTTGATTGACGAACTTGGTACTGGCTGCCATAGAGTGAACTTGTTGAGGATTGAGCGACAAGCAATTCCACTCCACAGTCCAGAGTGCCTTCGAACTGAATGTGAAAGAGACGTGAAGAGACGAGATGACGGCCAATAGAAGCATATCTGATGCTTGTATTGAGTGATCCATGGGTGACAGGTGGGGTGTATCTTAAGTGACATTCATCCAAGGTGGTCAAACTCAAACTCAATCAAATTTAAAATTTAAAAAGTCAAAAGACTGATTTCAAGTTTTGCTTTTCGATTGTTCTCAAAGAATTATGCCACCCATTCGACCAACTCACTCAGATTCAGAAGATGATCAGAACTCAGTAGAATATCAATTCGATCAATCTGACTTTGATGATGATGATGATGATGACTATCAACTAGATATCACTGAATCTTTAGCCAATCCAATCTCATCAGTCACCGCAAAAAAACAATCAATCAATCAAAAATCAGAAACCAAACGAACACATAACCAACAAGATAAAGATGACGAAGATGATGATGATGAAGAAGCTTTCATTCGTGCATCAGCTCAAAAAGCTAATTTCAAAGCTGGTGCAATCGCTCTCAAATCACGTAACAATAAAAATCAAAAATCAAATACTCTCACTGGTGGTGGATCATTTCAATCTTTAGGACTTCATCCGGCTTTACTTAGAGCTATCTTACTTCGTGGATTTACAACTCCAACTCCAATCCAACGTGCAGTCTTACCTCACATTCTAGCTTCACCTGCTCGTGATGTTGTAGGAATGGCTCGTACTGGTAGTGGAAAGACTCTGGCTTATCTAATTCCTCTCATTCACAAGTTAGGTGGTAGACATAGTGTTTTGTTTGGTGTTAGAGCTTTGGTGATGGTGCCTACCAGAGAACTGGCAGTTCAAGTTTTAAAAGTGGGTAAAGATCTTGCAAAGGGTTTCGTTCAAGGTGGGGGCACTCAAACTGGTGATGAGGAAGAAGGTGGAGGTAAAGCTGAAGGATTGAGATGGGGTTTGATCGTTGGAGGTGATTCTTTGGAAGAACAGTTTGCTATGTTTGCTAGTAATCCGGATGTGTAAGTTATTCAAAATTTCCCTACGACCTTGATCATTTTGACTGATTTTCATGGTACGGTGGATCCGATAGAATCATTGCCACACCTGGTCGATTACTACATTTGGCGGTCGAAATGAATTTAGATCTTAAATCAGTTCAATATATCGTCTTTGACGAAGCAGATCGACTATTCGAGATGGGATTTGAAACCCAGCTACACGAAACTCTTTCCCGACTGCCAAACAGTCGACAAACTTTACTTTTCTCAGCTACTCTACCCAAGAGTTTGGTCGAATTTGCTAAAGCTGGTTTACAAAATCCAAAATTGGTTCGTTTAGATAGTGAATCTAAAATTAGTTCGGATCTACAAATGGCTTTTCTTAGTATCAAACCAATTGAAAAAGATGCAGCTTTGTTGATGATTATTGCTCAAGTGATTGGTGTTCCTAAATCGGATGGGACAGAGATTGAAGTTGAAGATTACGAGGATCATGATACACCTTATAACCGTAGGCAACACTTACAGGCAAAGCGCTTTGGCAAGAAACCGGTAAAAGGAAAATTCAACCCAAATCCAGAATTGGCACCTCATCAAACTATTGTCTTTGCAGCCACTAAGCATCATGTCGAATATCTTAGTGGATTATTGGTTTCAGCCGGTTATAGAGTCTCGCATATTTATGGTGCACTTGATCAAGCTGCTCGTCGTAATCAGCTAAATGCTTTCCGTGCTGGTCGAACTAATATCTTGGTGGTCACTGATCTTGCTGCACGTGGTATCGATATTCCCATTCTCGAGAACGTCATCAATTACGATTTCCCTAGTTCTGCGCGTGCCTTCGTCCATCGAGTAGGAAGAACCGCAAGAGCAGGTCGAAAGGGATGGGCTTACTCTTTGGTCACCCAAACCGAGCTACCTTATCTGATGGACTTACAACTCTTTTTATCAAGACCACTTCTCACCTGTCCACTACACCCCGAGGTCTCCCGGGATCCTGATTTCTCAGCAAACTTGGTCTTGGGTACTTTGCCAAGGGAACGATTAGATTCAGAAGCTGAATATGTACGAGAGACACTCGTAGGACCTAACTCAACACTCACAGCACTTACTGAAGTAGTAAGACGAGCTCAGAAGATGTACCTCAAAAGTCAAAGTACAGCAAGTGCAGAAAGTTATCGTCGAGCAAAAGCTCTCGTTTTGGCAGGGGAGGGATTGACAGGCACGAGTAAGGAAGAATCTGCGACGCATCCCATCTTTGGTAACCCTTCGCACGAGGTCATCGCTGAACTGTCTTCCAAACGAAAGGGACCTTCGAGAGACGAACTGCTGGCGAAGGTGAACAAATTCACGCCTACTGAGACCGTGTTTGAGATTGGAACACGTGGAAAGAGTCCAGCGGCTCAACTCATGCGAGACAGGAGAAAATCGATGGGGAAGGTGATTTCAAAACGAGCAGCTGTGACGAAAGAACAAGAGGATGAACAGAATTCTGTGAAGGAATCCTATGTTCTTGCAGAAGCTCAAAAATCAAGTTTGAAAGCATCTACTATCAAAACATCCGAAGTAGCAACAGAGGTCGAATTGGAGGTCAGTTTCTGAAATTCTTTTGATTTGGATCTTTTGTATCAAAACTTGTGTTTGAATTTGATTTGAACCACTACAGGATGCGTTTGAAATGCCTCGGAAGCGCAAGAAATCCGGACCGACAAGTTACAAAGATCCTGAAGCCTACCTTACTTATGAGCAAGATGGAGCAGCAGCCGAACGAGGTTATAATCTCAATGAAGGCACAGCTCCTTCCTTTGTTGCTCAAGCCAATGCATTCGGGTTTGATTTAGGAGCAGATGATGAAGGACGATTTTCGACCACAGCAGTACAAAAAGCATCACAAGTACGTTGGGATAGACGGACGAAGAAATTTGTTAAAGCTAATCAAGGAGGAACGGATAATGTGAAATTAGTGAAAACGGAGAGTGGAGCGAAATTACCAGCGAGTTTTAAAAGTGGAATCTTTGATGATTGGCAAAAGAAAGAGAAAGTTCGAATCCCTAATGTAGGTGAAACTGAGATGAAAGGTAGATCTCAAATGGATTATCGAAAATATCGACATCAATCTGGACCCAATGAAGATCAATCAAGTGATCGAAAGCAGGAAAATAAAAGTAAGAGGATGGGCACGGGTGGTCAACAGTTTAAGAATGGAATGCAAAAAGTGTTTGGAAAGACATCGGATGGTAAGAAAACGTTTTTAGGACCATCACATGTGGTGACCCGAGGAGGGTTTGGAGGAGGACATCTGAAAGGGAAAAAAGGTAAAGGTAGACCTGGACAATCTATTAGAAATGCAGGATTGAAGAATGTGGAACAGATCAGAAAGGAACGAGATGCTAAAGATCGTCGAAGACAGAGAAGTAATCAACCTAGTCGAAAGAAAAGATGAGGAAAATCAATGGGTTTTTAGTGGGATGTCTGATTACTTATGGTTCACATATATTATTGTATATATGAAGTTTAATGAAACGGCTAAGTTTTTATGTTTGAATGTTAAAAAAGCTTGGCTGTGTTCATAATCAAAAGTTGTTCACCATCATTGAGACTTTTGTAGACTCTTGCCTTGATCATTCATCCAGAATGCCAAAAGATCTGGGAAGAGGATGCAAGAACAACCTTGTATACACTATTGAGCCCACCTGGTTCCGGAAGTGAACCGGGCAAGGTGGGGCCTCTGATTGTGTATCTTAACCTTAGCTGTTTATGTTTTATGCAAACAGAAACATAAGACTTCTCCCGTTTGCATAAAATGTTTGTAAATTTGTGCTACAGCGGGATAAAATTTTAACAGTAAAAACCATAAAAAAACACAAACTTGAAACCCCTTGTTTTAAAATAGTTTCCTGTTTTTTGTAAAATTTAAGTTTACAAAGATGGGTTGCACTAGGGGGGCTCAGGTCAACATTTTCAAGGTGGTTCCTTGAAAGATTGGGGAAAGTTTTTTACGGTACTGTGCTGTAAAAACTTTTCCCAATTTGTAAAAAAGCACTGTAAAAATCTCAGTCATAAAATCCGTTTTCTTCCAAACTTTTTGTTTTCTTCACATCAGACACTTCACCATGGTTTGGGTTTCACAGCATCAACAAACATTCAAAGAAGTCACTCACCTCTTTTGAACTGCTGAGTTCCTAGCCAATGAAGCACTTATGCAAGAACTCTTCTTTGGAGATCCAATCATCACATTAATGGGTACATTATTATATGAAAATGATTGAACTATTTGCATGAATGAAGACCTTCTTGTACTAATTTTTTCATACTTATAGTTTTATTCACATTTATAACAATCTTTATTTTATTTATTGAGAGCTTGTAAATATTCAAAACTGATACAAAGAGATACATATTCAGAAAACCTTCAAACTAAATACTCAATACCCATCTTGCCCAGATAACAATGTCAGTTAACATGTTGATCTCATGTGAAAAGTCAGTTGAATCAACATGGAAGAAGTCTTGAAGGTTGTTGGGATGTTGCTGAGGTTTGTATCCTTCAAAATCATCATATTCCTTCAAATTGAACTGAGGTGATCCAATCTCAGCTCCGGCATCTTCACCTTCTTTGAAGATCAGTTGAGGTGATTCAAGCTCTTCAATACGCGCAGCTGGTTCCAAAACTGTAGCTGAAGGCATTATGTTTTTGTTTCAGATTGCACCTGGATCCATGTTTGCCTTTTCACCAAAGATTTCCTCAAACCAATAAAACATTGAACACATACTTTCTTTTTGTTCTTTGACTGTAACAAAACCTTCAAGTTCATCTTTTTTAGATAATCCCTGACCAGTATCCCTCCAGTATTTTTGAGTCTCAGTGTATCTTGCCTTGATTGTAGTCCAATGTTTGCTAAGTGCACTACCATCTACTGATAACTTGTTTTTTATTTTTTTCTCAAAGTCAATTGTTATGTGAACTATTGGGTAGAGTAGCAAAGATATTCCATTGAGCCCCACAACTTAAAGCTCTAACTGATGTTTTTGGTCTAGCACCCATGAGTTTCTTCTGATTAGACTCCCTCTCTATATAGTCAAGTACAAAGTTGATATCTTCTCCATCAAATCTTGCGCTATAATTTGAAGTGGCGGCTGTGATAGAGTGAGGTCCAGAGCAGGGGCTTGGTTCTTTGGAATTGTGCTAGGCTTAACAGAGACTGGTTTCATTGGAAGAACACTAGGTTTTGGGAACGGTAACCTGGTACTAGCTAGAGCAGCGGCTGGTTTCTTTGGAAGAGAACTGGGTCTTGGAAATGGTAAACTGGTACTAGTCGCATCTGGGATGGCCTCAGCTTCCTCACTTGCCACAATTCCTTTTTTGACCTGTTTGGACTTGCGAATATGAGCTGTTGTAATGGTTGTTCCAGGGGCAAGGTGAAGTAGTTCATTACACTGCACTTTGATCTTGGCCTTGGTGTGTTGTACCATCCTGGGTTGATGTATTGAAACTTAAAATAAAACGGTGGAGGTTTGTGAGGTGGTCAAGAGAGTTGACTTCATTTCATTTGAGCTCTGGTTACCCAACAAACCAGCTTGGATCTTCTGCTGAGCAGCCAATTTGCTGCTCAAAAAAATTTGGGATGTCGTAAAGCTTTTCCCAATTCCATAAAATCTTGCGTAAATTTTATGGAATTGGGAAAAGTTTTTTACGCTCATAGCAGCAATTTTTTTTGACTTGAGCCCCCTACTTAGAGGTGTCCTGTTTTTGTAAAACATAAACATACCACTACATACCACTACAATGGAAAACCCCAACGTAAATTGTTGGTCTTCAACCAATCAAGTTGTGGTGAAGTGATCATACCTTTCCAATTGGTTTGCCGCATACATCATCTCCCTCCGTCCTTTTTTCTATCTTCATCATTCAAACTTCATTCTCATCCTTTCATCGATCAAAATATGATTAATTTTCACCAAGAAAACTCTGATCAAACAATTCAATTTTTTTGAGTTGTACCGTAAAAAGTTTCCCGTGTTATACAGCTATTCTCAAAATTGTTGTCATCTTTGTGTTTTTTTTCTTTTTTTCCCTCAAATACAGCTGACGCGCAGCGCAGCTAACCTGTATCACGCACCAGATATCCCAAGCCCTGAGCTACCCCAACATCTCCTCTAAGGAGTGAACAGCAATTGATCAGCTTCATGATCACTTGGCATGCAGAATCTGGATTGGGTGTGAAAATTTTTGATGTGCCGAGCATGGAGTCGGAGGGAGGACGTGGCACTCCTGAGAGGAGATGTTGGGGTAGCTCAGGGCTCAGGATATCCGGTGTGTGATACAGGTTAGCTGCGCTGCGCGTCATGGATGGTTTCCGGAGGAGGTACGACGTAGGTGGACAAGGTCCACGGGGTCGTGTAATGCATTTATAAAGTGTATCATTTTATAATCCAATTTGGTTGTAACCCTTGTCCAGCCAATGGTAGTTACATAGTAATTATCTGACCTAGGCACCATCGCAGATGCCACGGCCATACAAAATCTTACAACCACCAAGGCATTCCCACTACCTGTCCAGGAAGGGAATACCAACAGAAAGGATTATAAAGTGAGCGGAGAGAAATTAGGAGAGCTAATTTTCCCTATCCGCTTTTCACTTTTCCATCCATCAACAAGAACCTTTTATCTGAATTCAAAATCTTTTATCATCAAAGATCTTATAGTTCTTTCAAATATCTCTGATTGATAATATTATCATAAGATCTGAATTATAATACTTATAATTATAATTCACGACTTCCAATAAAAATTTTGAATTTTTGATTCTAGTTTCTTCATATCTTATCACAACACAAATTCTTCGCACAAAGTTTTATCACACAAATTTTTATAAAATGACGACAAGCATGATTTCAGAAGTAACGGCTGCACTCAGTGCTATCACTCCAACCGCCGGGGAACGCGTAGGCAACCCAGGCGCTCTAGGCGCCGTTGAAGGGGAGAGAGCCCAAGCTCCACAATCAGCCACGAACCCCCCAGAAAGGAGCTCATCCTTTGGGAGATATAATAAGCAGATGCTTATTTCGAGCTACCTAAATAGAGGCAGGGGTGAGCAATGTTTTGCAAACCAACAGTCCAATTGATCATCTTTTGTTAGAGATAATGTCAAGGATCCGAACTCACGTCATTTTTGTCCATTCCAATATCCGTAGATACAGGAATAGGTCCTTCAGACCAAAGTGCTACTACGAGAAACGCCACGCATAACAGCGAAACCCAAGGCGGAAGCACGGACAAAGACACCGGGAACCAGGTTGATCCAGCTACTGCACACATAGGGGGGAAAGACAAAGTCAGCGGAAATGCTCATTCGTCTTTAGAAGCAGAGTTCCGAAATATGTTTGGTACGTCTCCGAAATTACCCAAATTCACCAAAAAGCCAAAGACTGACACAGAGTTTATCCTAGGAGAAAAGAACGTGTCAGCATCACAAGCCCTAGAATTGTTGAAGAAGTTTTCCACTGAGAAAAATTCAGGCACAGAAGCAGTGGTGGATCTTACCAAAGAAAGCGACGTACCTTTAATTAGCAAAACACACAGCTTTACGAAAGGTTTCAAGCTACAAGAATCGACATTCTCAGAGGGGGGAATTGCCTTTGATTTCAGCATTGCACCCGACTCAAAGTCACAGTCCCTTCCTTTATTCTTCCATAAGAATATGCAACAGCTCCAAGGACAGTTGCCCCTAACGATTTTCAACCGAGCTTGGCAACAAACCGCAAGCGATAACCATATAGAATATAAGAAATCCGAGAAAGAGGTGGAAAAGTACCGCGGACACCCTTTTCCAGGGGAATGGTCCCAGTCCCGTTTCGACTGGAACGAGAACATGGACAGTTTCATATCTATGTTAAGAGATGATTATAAGTTTCCGGGTTTTGCAGATGCAATGGAGGTTCACAAGAGAAACGTACTGAGAATTTTCAAAGAACAACGTTCTTGGGTCATCGCCTTTAAGTACGACCTAACCATTAGGAGGTCAGTATTCGCCGTACGGAACCCGGATCAGAAGGTCCCAAACCCAGCGTTGGAGCCGATTGGTTTGGTGAACGAAATTTTCTATAATGCAAGAGCTCAGGATGACCTGAACACTTACGACAACCCGTATATGCGAGGGGGAGAGAAGTATGGAAGAAACCCATACTCCGACGTTTTGACGGACCAAAGCTCCTCAAGTAGTTTACCACAACAGCCGAAGCAAGGGCAATTCGCCATGAGGAACTCCTTTGATAGAAGAGACAAGTCTTTTAAATCTGGGCCGTATGGAAATTACAGAGGAAGACATTTCAATCCTAATTTCAAAAGAAACACACAGGTGAAAGGGAAAGAGAAAGAAAAATCAGACATGTAGGTTCACCTGTCGGCGGTCTGATCATTTCTTGTGAAATTACCATGTTTTTCATTTCTGTCTTATCCCAAGTTTCACGGTGTGTGATTTCGTCCAGTGTATGATACTAAATGACGTGTTCGTCCTTTTGCAATATATCCCGTGGAAATAGATTGACCCAGCGAGACCAATCAAAGAAAGATAAAGCAGCAAAGATGATAGAAAAAGATAGGAAAAATAAAGTGAGTAACCCACGATCTTTAGTGTGGCCTGGGAAGATTTCGTGTGAAATGAACATACCGGTTTGGAAAGAAGCTTTAGAGAAAGCCGGTTTACTCGAGGAGTACGGAGATATTTTAGAAGGCTTCAAATCAGGTTTTGATCAGGGCATCCCCCACCATTTCCTGATCGATTGTAAGTGGTATACACCAGCGAATCACCAATCAGCGGAATTAGCTAAAGAGAAGATAGAATCTAACATGCAAAAGGAGAAGTTGGCGGGGAGGATCTTTGGCCCATTTACTCACGAAGATGTATATAGAAGAGTTGGTTTCTTCAGAACGAACCCGTTGGGCGCGGTGATAAACGGAGACGGATCCATAAGGCCGATAAATGACCTATCCTATCCTAGAGGACACCCAGATATCCCGTCAGTTAATTCTTTCGTCAACGCAGACGATTTTAAAACAACATGGGACGATTTCAGCCGCGTATCTTCATTCTTCAAAAATTCAGACTCACCTCTCTTGCTAGCTATTTTCGATTGGGAGAAAGCCTATCGCCAAATCCCAACCAAAAGAGACCAACAACCGTATACCATGATCCTAGACGGAGAAGGAAATATTTGGTGGGACACACGCATCGGTTTCGGAGGAGTGGCCGGCTGTGGCTCGTTTGGTAGGCCTGCAGATGCGTGGAGGGGAGTTATGAAGCATGAATTCGATGTAGTAGAGATATTTCGGTGGGTAGACGACGCCCTATTTATAAAAACTGCAAATTCAACTCTAGCTATGAAGGAAGTGGTGAAAAGAAGCCTGGAATTGGGGGTTGTTACGAATGAAGACAAGATGGTAGAGTTCAAAGACGAACAGAAGTACATTGGTTTCATATGGAATGGAAGAATGAAAACTGTGCGCCTACCAGAAGAAAAATTGATTCAGAGAAAGTCACAGGTCCTAGACGCTTTGACCCCGGACAAGAAGTTCACATTTAACGAGGTCGAAGTATTGATAGGACGGCTAGTACATGTGACGCTGATCCTCCCACAGCTGAAGTGCTATATGACCGCACTCTACAGGTGGAAGAAGAGTTGGGTCCATAAACATGCCTCACAGTTAATCCCTCAGGATGTGAAGATGGACCTGCTTCACTGGAAACTCATGCTTTCAGATTTCGAGCACACGAGGTTGATACGGTTTAGTGATCCGGTGGACGTAGGATGGGTAGGTGACGCGTCTACATCCTACGGCGTGGGAGTATTGGTTGGAAAGAAGTGGTTTCAATTGAAACTAAATCAAGGATGGGAAGATTCTGGGATGTCAAAACGAGGGATAGCGTGGTTAGAAACCGTCGCAATAAGACTGGGGCTTTGGTATATAGTATCCCAAGGTAATTATGACGGCAAGACTTTGATAGTGTGGACTGATAATACTACAAGTCAAAGCGCCATAAAGAACAGAAGGTCGAATGACCTAGAGGTGAACAGGGAATGGCGGATGATTCAACAACTTTTGATATCTTGCCACATGGACATAGTAGCAAAGAGAGTGATCTCCAAAATGAACGTGGCGGACGGATTGTCTCGAGGAGACTCACATGGTTTGGATGAATCAGAGAGGGTCTTAGTACTGATACCTACTGATTTACGGAAAGTTTTCTCGCAGAAACCAATAATAGATGACAACTGTCCCATATTAAGGAAGCAATTTCCGGGTCTAAGTTTTACATGAGACACGGAGAGACTGTATTTGTAAATAGCTTGTTTCATACGAGGTATCTGTATAGAATTTCCTTTCTATGCATCCAGTATTTTGAAATGTAACACGTTCCATAGTGAGTACAACAGTGAGCACAATGAGACCGGTGAAATCGGATTGATGAAAAGAATTTTTTTCAAGTGTATAATTTTTTGACGCGAACATATAACGTGGGGTGAGTCCAAACCCCAGCACGTTATATGTATCCGTTTCCTTCTCATCTACGATAGAGTCTACTTTTCAATTTGATCTTTGAAACTGGTACATACATCTAAATATGGTTCTGACAATTGATGAGCTTAAGCCTATTTTACAATTCGTGAGTAAGGGGGACGGAATAATTTATTATAACGAACTCCAGCAGCATATACTGGACGGATGGAAGTGGAACACGTTGTTGAGTTACAATGGTGCGGTGAAGAAATTTCTGAAGTGTATGATAGAAAAATCCTCAAGGCAATTCACCTTACCAGCATCGGAGAACGAAATATACGAATTTTGCCTGTGGGCCGGAAGGACGAACATTGGCCCAACGAGGGAAGATATCCTGTCGCAGACACTGGAGAAGTATCTCTATGGGATTAAAGCGTGGCATCTTTACCACAGAGAGGACTTTCCGAAAGTAAATGATTCAACCATTAAATTAATGCTCAATGCGTCGAAGAAAATAGATGTATCAATCCCGAAAACACCAAAGAAAGCCGTACATTTAAAACATCTACTACATTTAGCATCAGAGCTAATAGGAAGGGGAGAGAAGGAAATGGCAGTTTTCGACACCGTGTTATGCGCATTCTGGGGTTTAGCAAGACTGGGGGAGTTGTCAAATGACAAACATGATGTTTCAGAGATGGTGTTGAGGGGAGATGTAAGGATTGTAGAAGAGAACGAACGAGAAGAAGGTTTTATATCACTGAGAGGAGCAAAAACGGCGAAAGCAGGAGAATTGCAGGTAATCAAGTTGAGAGGTCTCAACAATGTGCTTTGTCCGATAGCGGCACTCCGGAGAAGAATTGGAAAGACTTCGCACGACAACGATGTCTTATTTAGTTACGTTCATAACTCGGTCAGGATACCATTGTCGAAGCATGCGATTATGGCGATATGCCAAAAATCATGGGAAACAGGAAAGTTCGAAGGTTTCACTGGGCATTCCTTCCGTGTAGGCGGCGCTTCTTTGAGATTTGCCTTAGGGAGTTGCGTATCGGATATATGCGCTTTAGGACGATGGAAGTCAGACGCGTGGAAATTATACATAAAGGAATACTCTCAAGAAGAGATAGAGGATACAAAAGGGATTTTGTGTGTGTTGAATGAGAATAAATTGAAATGAGTAAGTGTTTTGGGATAAGAACATTTAGATGGTGCGGTACTGAAAGAATTGGGGTTTCGTTTATAGGCTCAGGCTTTCAGCCCCGAGTAAAGGGTTATTAAACAAATCCAAATTCTTAAATTTATACGATTCATCTATGTGACTTTCTAAGTGTTCTTAAACCCGTGAGCTATATATTTACTTGAAGACTTATAATTTTACTTTAGTCGTACTTCCTGATACGGAGTTTGATGCGGTAAAATTAATCTAAGAAACATCAGCTTTCTAAGCTGGTATATATTCATTATACTAAGATGTTTGCCTTAGAGTCTTCGAGATATTGGAAAGACTTCAATATCTCGGTACAATAGTAAATAAGCTCGACCGTATTCCTATAATCTAATATGATTATTGGAAACGAAGGGTTTTTAAGAAAACCCGAACACTGGTGGTCCGGGACGTAATAGTCGGGACCACCTAGAAGATGCATATGGTTATGTTACTCATGCCTCATGCTTCCCTTCGAACGTGTACACCTTTAGTCTGGTATTACATAGATAAAGAGTGGATGGATGGTTTCCGGAGGAGGTACGACGTAGGTGGACAAGGTCCACGGGGTCGTGTAATGCATTTATAAAGTGTATCATTTTATAATCCAATTTGGTTGTAACCCTTGTCCAGCCAATGGTAGTTACATAGTAATTATCTGACCTAGGCACCATCGCAGATGCCACGGCCATACAAAATCTTACAACCACCAAGGCATTCCCACTACCTGTCCAGGAAGGGAATACCAACAGAAAGGATTATAAAGTGAGCGGAGAGAAATTAGGAGAGCTAATTTTCCCTATCCGCTTTTCACTTTTCCATCCATCAACAAGAACCTTTTATCTGAATTCAAAATCTTTTATCATCAAAGATCTTATAGTTCTTTCAAATATCTCTGATTGATAATATTATCATAAGATCTGAATTATAATACTTATAATTATAATTCACGACTTCCAATAAAAATTTTGACCGTCCCACCCGCCCTACTCGTAAAAGTCGACGTAGAGGTTAATTAAAAATTTGACGATTAATTGGGGGTTATTAAACAAATCCAAATTTTTAAATTTATACGATTCATCTATGTGACTTTCTAAGTGTTCTTAAACCCGTGAGCTATATATTTACTTGAAGACTTATAATTTTACTTTAGTCGTACTTCCTGATACGGAGTTTGATGCGGTAAAATTAATCTAAGAAACATCAGCTTTCTAAGCTGGTATATATTCATTATACTAAGATGTTTGCCTTAGAGTCTTCGAGATATTGGAAAGACTTCAATATCTCGGTACAATAGTAAATAAGCTCGACCGTATTCCTATAATCTAATATGATTATTGGAAACGAAGGGTTTTTAAGAAAACCCGAACACTGGTGGTCCGGGACGTAATAGTCGGGACCACCTAGAAGATGCATATGGTTATGTTACTCATGCCTCATGCTTCCCTTCGAACGTGTACACCTTTAGTCTGGTATTACATAGATAAAGAGTGGAGCGGTATTTGAGTGGGAAAACAGAAAAAAAAATATGAAGATGGCAACAATTTTGAGAATAGCTGTAAATCTTTTGTCGTTAAAATCTGAAGTTGAGACTAGGGGGTTGCCCCGGTGCCTCCCTGGCCCTCTTGAGCTGTCCCGCAGCCCGCGCCCGCGAGGTCCCTGGCCTCCGGGGAGTTAGAATCTGGACCCCAACACCCGCCCCCGCATCTCCTGGCTGGGAAGCTGGGGAGTGCAGGGAGCCGTCCAAATAAGAAAAACAAGGGAAGGAGCCGCTCAATCACAAGGACAACGATATCCTTGCGTTTTATTTATGGTCCACAATCTCCTTTTTTTTTCTGATCAATGCCGTCTTCCTAAGTTAATGGTCCTATCAATTGTAACTTGTTTAGTTAGTGTTTTATGCAATAAAGCAATTATGCACTTAAAAAAAAGATATCCTCGTATACTGGAAGGGCAGGGTAAAGACTTACCCTGCCTTGTCTGCCATGGCAATGGCTTATCTCACTATCCCAGCAACGATCTGCCCTTCTGAGCACGTCTTTTCCAAAGGCCGTGCTGTCCTTCAATATGCGAGATCGTCACTCAACCCTGATACAGTTGAGCAGATCCTCTGTGTTAAGGAATGGAACCGAGCATTTGGTCTGGCCTATTTTGATGCGCTAGTAGATTAGAATATGTACTTTAAGCTAAATTACAACTGATGATGAAATGGAACCTTGTGAACTGCTCAGCATCAGCTGAACTCTGCGCCACCTCCCTCGTGAGTTTCTCCAGTGCACCCAACCTGCGGGGAGTGCGGAGAATTGACTTTGCTCCTGCATCCCGCCTCCGCAATGCCCTGCGGGACTATTGTTCCAAAAACTCCTCCCGCATCCCGCCCCCCCGAGGGCGGGAGCCGGGGACTCTCCGGGTTTCCGGGGTCGGGGCGACCCCCTAGTCGAGACCCCTATTACATATCTACAGCTGTAATCTTACGTTTCAGTACGTACTTTGACTGTAAATACATTACAAGTACGTACTGTCCGGTGACTGTAAATTGACTGTAACGAGTGGGGATGTTCTAAGTTGAATGAGAGTGGAGTGGAGTTTAGTGATTGGTATCTTGCACAGATTGGTTCGACCCAAGATGAGGTAGGTAATGAAGGATCAAACCATTCGAATCCAATCAACTCATTGGAAAGTGATTTCTTAAAGAACACAGAAATGAAATCAACTCAGCATCAGGGTCAATCAGAAGAAATCAATCAAGATGAAGAACGTTTAACCATCAGTTCATTATCATCATCATCAATTCAAACTGATCATCAAGAAGAACAAGAACCTATCATCAAAACTTCACCTAAATCACAACTAAGTTTTCATCATCAAACTCTCAATCATTCAACAAGACCTCAACTTCAATCTGATCAAAAACGACATTCTTATGCTGGTTCGAGAAATCGATTTAAAAAACAACAATCCTTTTCTAGATTAAGTGATCATCCACCTCAACATCAATCCACTTCAAATCGATTTCATCATTTTCTTACTTCTTCTACTTCTACCTCTCATCTACATCAAGAACGTAAATCGATCATTTCAAATCCTTTAAATTATGATTCAATTCCAACTCAATCTGATTCTCGTCTATCAAACTATCGTACTTCTAATTTAACCTTTAATCAATCTCTTCGTATACCAGATTGGTTATCAGTTTATTCCAATTCTCAATTACCTAAACCAAGACCTCCTTCAATCTCAATTAATCGTAAAGCGGGTTATGATGCAGAATTTAAAGATGAATTAGCTGGTCAATCTGGTAATGGAATGAGAGTTTGGTATGATACTTATACTTCAGTAGATTGGTTACACGAACACGTTAAACAGTCGATTCGTAGAAAGAATCTAGATAAGATTCGTGGTTTGAGAGGTCAACTCAGACGTACTTGGGATAGATCTCAGGGTTGGTTCTTAGTGACTTTGATTGGGATTGCTACTGCTTTGATGGCTGGTTTGATTGTTACTTTAGAAATGTGGTTATTTGATCTCAAAGAAGGTAAGTTATCATTTCAATCTCAACCTATCTTTAATTAAATCATGACTTATTCTTGTTTGTTTATCTTTGGAAATTGAAATTAGGTTATTGTGCTTCTGGTTGGATGACTCCAAAGCGATTTTGTTGTGCGCCACCTTCACCGGCTCCAACTACCAATTCGACTTTACCAGCTTCCTTTATATCATCATCACCATTCAACACCTTCTCCGCCCAACCCACCCTTCGATCTTCGCCTTTCACCTCCAATTCATTCATTCAAACTTGGTCCACTCCTCTTCCTACATCTTCATCATGTCCAAATTGGATTCTGTGGACTGACGTTCTATCATCTGATCTTTCACCTGCCCATAGAGGACTCGCAGGGTATTTTGTTTACCTTCTCATAGCAATCTGCTTTGCTGGATTATCATCCTTGATGACGGTTTACCTATCGAGTTCACAGAGCGTTTACTCTGCCAAAGACCGAGCACCTACTCCTTCAATACCATTCTTTTCCAAAACCAATCGAACTTCTAAATCATCCTATCACAATCATGATCATCATGAATCAGTCGAGCACTCTCCGGAACGCCATCAACAATCATCTAGCTCTAGTCCATTCAACAATGAATCTGATGATACCTACATTCCTGATGAACCTCCCGTTACAGTTCCTCGAGTTCATAAAGTTGCTTACTTTGCTGCTGGCTCAGGTATACCTGAAATTAAGTGCATTCTCAGTGGGTAAGTGCTCATCATCTGTGACTCTCAGTTAAAATCTTTCGATTATCCAATGATCTGATCAATGATCCCCATCATGCAAACAGATTTGTTATTCGAGGATATCTAGGATCATGGACATTGTTCACCAAATCTTTTGGTTTAGCATTATCAGTAGCCTCAGGATTATCATTAGGAAAAGAAGGCCCATTGGTTCATATTGCGTCTTGTATCGGGAATATCTTTACAAGATGGTTTCAAAAATTTGATCGAAATGAAGCTAAAAGAAGAGAAGTGCTTAGTGCTGCTTGTGCTGCTGGAGTTTCGGTTGCCTTTGGGGCTCCGATCGGTGGTGTTTTATTCTCACTTGAAGAAGTCTCTTATTTCTTTCCTCCTAGAGTTATGTGGAGAAGTTGTTGGTGTGCATTAGTGGCTGCAGCTACTTTGAGAGTACGGATGTTTTTAATGCCGTATCTTATTCATAATTCTTACAGTTTTTCTTCTTTTCATTTGTTAGGTGTTGGATCCATTCAAGACTGGCAAGACAGTCTTGTTCGAAGTTACTTATGACAGACAATGGCACTTTTTTGAACTTATTGGATTTATCTTATTGGGTATCGTAGGTGGTGTATTAGGTGCTTGGTTTGCTCAAATAAATTTTTGGTGGACTCAGAATGTTCGAAAAAAGACTTGGTTACAATTTCATCCGATTGCTGAAGTTTTAATCGTCACACTTGTCACCGTCTTATTAGGGTCAATCTTTTCACTTACTTTGATCTTCTCAAATTCAAACACACATCTTTTGTTTTCAGTTTACTGAGTTTTTCTTTTGGTTCTTTAGATTTTCTAATCAATATCTTAGAATGGGAGGATCTGAATTAGTTTATGAAATGATAGCCGAATGTAAAAGAGACGAATCCAAAGATTGGTGTATCAATGACCCATCCAAAACCGGTTCCTTAATCTTAGCTTTAACCATCACAATGATTTTAAAATTTTTATTAACCATCGTTACATTCGGGATCAAATGTCCTGCTGGGATCTTTATACCTTCTTTATCTATCGGCGCAATGTTGGGTAGAATTTTAGGGTTCATCGTCGAATATGCATTCTATTTGTTTCCTAATTTTAGTCTCTTTCATCAATGTTTGATTAATCAAACTGAGGGATTTGGTAAAGCTTGCGTCTTACCTGGGGTATGGTCCATGGTTGGTTCTGCTGCTATGTTGGCTGGGGTGACGAGATCTACTGTGTCTTTGGTCGTAATTGGTACGTATGATCTTTCATTTTTCTTTATTTTGCTGTAGCGAATATGCATGATTGATTGATTTCATTTGAACGTTAAATTCGATGTCAATGCACTTTATCTGATTGATGAAATCAAAAATCAAATAGTGATGGAGCTTACAGGTAGTTTAGTGTATATCTTACCTATTGCGATCAGCGTATTGGTAGCTAAAACAACAGCGGATGCGATTGAAAGTCGATCGATATAGTCAGTTTAAGATCATTCCGTAATCCTCTGTAAGATATATGATAGAAGATTGGATGTTTGATGTTTTTTTTTTCTTTCGATTCAACAGTGATCTAGTGATAGAAGCATCAGATCTACCATACTTGGATGCCAAATCATCACATATCCATTCAGCAATGCCAAGTGATATCATGGACACAGAAGCCATCATCATCTGTCTAGAAGATGGTTTAAAGATCTCAGAAATCAGAAAGAAGATCCAATTATTGTCATGTTCAAGTTCAGCAGGAGGGTTCCCATTGGTGAGTAAAGATGAAATTGGAGAGGAAAGGATTATAGGATATATCGGACGTAGTGAACTTGAACATGGGATTTCATTAATCTCTGAACGGATCTTAAAGTTAAATCCAACTGTTAAGTTTCAGAGTGACAAAGAGGTGGTAGATTTAGATTTTGTAGTAGAAGAAGAAGACGGGTTGATTGGGAGTAGGATTGAAGAAGAAGCAGAAGAAGAAACGGAAGCAGACGAAGAAGAAGAAGAAGTGGATTTGAGTTATTTAGTGGATCATGCGCCTGTGACGGTTTCTGTGAAATCGCCTATGGAACTTTTACATGAAATGTTTGTAAGATTGGGTGTAAGTTAATTGATCAGGATTGATTGATTGAATTTTTGATGTTTGAAAAAGAAATTGGCTTCGAATTAAAGTTTTTTTGATTTTTGATTGAACTTGAACAGGTTAGGTATTTAGTCATTCAAGATGAAAGAGGATTATATTTAGGTATAATTGAAAGAAATAGGTAAGTTCTTGAAATTCATCTTTCTTATTTATTTAAGTTTGATTTGTTTGAAAAGCTAGAAGAAGAGATTCATCTTTGGCTTGGGTTTTGGTTTTTTTTTGAATTGATTTCTTGTTTGATTTTTAGATGGTTGAGATACCTTAGTTGGATTGAACATCGATCTAATACTTTATCATCATCTTAAACCAACCACTATTTGAAGGTTTAGAATGGATTGTTTTTCCAATGAAGTATAAATTAAGGGGATTATTGATTTTGAAGATTGATTTTCTTCAATTTAATGTTATCTGATTTTGTTCAATCTCATAACATATATCATGTTATGATTTTGTGTGTGTGTATGTGTGTGGTTTTTCGTTTGTTTGAAGTGATGTGATCTTTTCTATACTTTTTTCAACCTTTCAATTGTTTTGAATTTTGATACGAAATCTTTCTTCTTTTCATAATACCTCATCATACTTGATTTTTGATTCTTTGAATCTTGTTTAGCATTGCAATTTTCTTTCATCTGTTTTACTTTAGATGTAATATATACCGCTATCGTTCAGCATATTCGCCTCAGTACAGTCAATTTCACTGTCCTGAGACTCACCCCTCCCCAATGGTATCAAAATTAACCATTGGTACCTAAAGAATCTGTAGAAATTTGGTATAGGTTCAGGAAACTTGCGCTCTCCACGGATATAGTTTCTAGACAAATACCAAAGATACCAACCATTCAATCTCCAAGTTCCCCTACCACACCTCTTCATCATCAATTCTCTTTCAAATCAAAATGGATCCATCAAGACATCAAAAAAATCTAAAGGAAAGTCAAAATCAAACCACAGTCCAGTCCGCTCCCTCGAAATCCATATCCCTCTCATCCCATTCTTTTGAATAACCCAAAGAAATTTGGGTTCCATAAACCTTATGGGTGGGGAAAAATTCCTTGCACTATTCCCATGACCAATGAGGCTTTTTTTGGAGGAAAACCAGGTGAAAGGCCATAAGCAGAATTGAGCAAACTTGAAGATTGATGAGAAAAGAATCTATAGATGTGTTTTTTTCAGAAGGATCAGTCTCAAGAAGGCTTCCAAAAGATCTTTCAGAACTCAGTGTAGAGAGGAATGAACTTTAGGTGGAATTCTTGGAATCAATGATACTCATAAGGATCAAGATCCTGCAATAAATACAGTTGAAGTCTTTCTAACTTGACCAACCTACACAGCCTTTACAGAATCCCTTTCTCTTCTTTCTGAGTCAATCAAGAACAAAGACCAAGCAAATTGTTTTGAAGCTAACATTTTCACTGATAGTAATTGTACACATCCTTCTTTGATTTACACTCTCTTGAAAGCAGCCCTTAGTATCTGAGAATCTCAATAACAATCAACCACTCAAACCTTAAAAGTTTTGTCCTTGGGCCCAAGATTGCAGAAATGATGTTTGGTTGACTTGTTATCTTTCAATCTCCCTCTTAACACATCCTTTACCTGCCAAACCTCAATCTCATACTGTCTCTTTCATAAAGAATGAAAGATATTTCAAAACTTACAAGCCTTGAGGCCCGTGCCCAAGGTGTCTGGTGGCAGATACTGAGTGCCACCAGACAACACAAACTCCATGCACCTGGACACGGCATACCCAAACCTTTGGGTACCGTCCAGGATGGAAAGCCATTGAAAAAAACGACCATCCTCAAATACCTCCTATCCAACCGCCCACATTATTTTGATTTTTTTCTTTGGGTCTTTCTATTATCAAGTGTCTTCTATCCAAGGGCCTGATGGGTTTCCAGTCCTACTCCGAGGACATCAAGCTCGTGGCCACCCGGATGGCAATCAAAAATGTCAACCTAAGAATGATCAATGCGACGCTTCGGACCTCTATTTTGGCCACTTTGCTATGGTGTTGGAAACGGCTCTACAAGCGTACTAACAAGGTGGTGAACAATCCTGCCACTTACAAACCACAAGGCCGCAAACATTGTTTATCATCGGATTTCCCGTATCTCAAGCTACCATATCCCGCGAATTGCATCTGCGGTTGGGTCTATCCCATGTGGTCACTCGGCAAGTTCATCCTGGTCAGTCATTTGAGGACCGAACCGACTATATGTTCAGGGTGGCTAGAATCCCACCTGAATACTTAGTTTTCATAGGTACGTTTTCCTTTTGTATTGCACCGATTACCATATTGCTAATAAGTGCCCATTCTGTGCATGTTTGGTAGACGAGTCCGGTGTTGTTGGGCAAGACTCACTTCAAAGGAAGAGTTGGGCTACAACTGGAACCCAAAGCCAGCGCCAGCAGGACTACACCAACAAAGACCACTGGACGGTTCTCCCGGCGGTATGTGAGGGGGGTATGATAGCTGGTGTGGTTATCAAAGGTCCAGTGGAAAGAGTTCATGTCAAACTCTTTCTTGCTTGCAATTTGGTGAGTGGCCCTGATTTTTCTAGGATTAGAAGTGTAATCCAATCTAATGACCCACCGATCCCAACCCATGAATCTTTCAGCTTCCCATAATGAATGCCTACCTGGGACCCAATTCTGTCCTGGTGATGGACAATGCCCGCGTACATCACAGCGGCCTTGTTGAAAATCTGTGCAGGAATGCTGGGGTCCTCCTGGTGTACCCACCTGCTTACTCGCCGGACATGAAACCCATCGAGTACTGCTTCCACAGTATGAAGGTGCAGTTACGACGTGAAGAAGCGTGGTATGAACATGAAGACAAGGCTTGTTATTTATTATTACTGGCGGCAAAGGTTATGACACACACGCTTTTACAACCTCTTATTGCGTATTGTGGCTATGCCACAAAACGCTACTGGGAACGCTTCAACAATGAGGCTCAGGATTAGGTAAAAATTGTATTCAAGGGTCTTTAAGCTTGATACATGTTCCCTTTGTTTCATGCCTTATTTTTACTTTGTGTGCTCTTTCAATGTGGTCCTCTGGATGTGGTTGTGAAGAAATGAAAAATGAAATTGTGAAATGGGTGTGATGAAATTATATGGTGTCAATGCAAAAGATAAGACTCATTGGATGAGTTTCCGTGAGAGGATTGATGATGACATCAATCATCTCTGAGCACAGCGCTTGAGCATAGCATAGTGCTTGAGCATAGCACATTGCTTGAGCATTATATCGATTGACATCATGCTCCTGGCCTACCTAACCAAGTCTCACTCTATGACAAACTTAGAAACACAATGAGAGCAATCTATCAGATGAATTTCTTCTCAACTGATAGATTGCTCTCAGACTCAAACCCATTATGGGTTAAACTCACACTCGAATGGGGCACAGTGATATCCCAAATGGTTTAGGTTGACGGTTCCAAAATGAACCAGACTGGGGATATATTTGAAACTTCACACACACGCTTTTCAAACTTCAGAAACACGCTCCTAGCTAACATTTAATGATATTTGATGGCACACAACATAGCTACCAAAACAACCTAAGGATCATCACAAGGTAGGTGGGCTACGCAAAGCGGTGGGGCGTAAGAAGTTCATGTTGTCACCTACATTGTTTGGACTTTGCACTTGCTCTTGATTGATGGCCACTTGTAAAAGGTAGTATTTGCAAGCGCGGGTGAACAACTCAATGGTAGTGTCCCAAAGAATCCCCCAAGAGGCAACTGTCTTTGCATCTAAGACATCTGGAAATAAGAATCAACCAAAATCCTTGATGCCATGATCCAATAGAACCTTCACGTCATGTTCAATGATTTGTTCATCAATTTGACACCATCTGAAGTACTGATCCATGGGCAACTTGTGGTCAATGCGTTGTAAAGCATTATAATCAATGTTGACCGTGTAGCCTTGCATTTCAGCATAGCTGCCAATCTTGAATGCAAGATTGTTGCCAACCTTAGAGTGTTTGACTGAGGCCGTTGGGGTGGTTGAGCTTGAGTGGTTGTTTGATTTGGGGGCAGTTCGCTTAGGAATGACTTCAATCCAAGTAAAGCTGTCCTGATAGACTGCCATAGGTGGCATAGTCACAGAGACTCCTGCAGTACCCTTGGCCTGAAGGCTCATAGCGTATCAGAGATCAGCTGAAACTGAGCATCAGGAGGGTTTTTGCACTTACCAACTCTTCTGCCCAAAGAATGTTGTGGTAATTAGTCTCTCTTGTTCAAATGCGTCAAGGACTTCTGGTGGTGTGTAAACGGCCTAATCATTATTAGTTTAGAACATTATCTAGTTAATACAATTCAAATTTATAAATGAAAATTGATACAAAAGAAGATATGAAGAAAAGTTAAGAGGTTAAACTTATGAACATTAGTACAAATAAGGATATGAAAAGCAATGTGAATATTAAGGATTGCTGAATGAGGATTGATGATGTGTGCTTTGGGAATAAGTCGCGTGTGACTTGAGATTTCTTTTGTTTTGCTTATTAATTGTGTGGTATGCTTTTCCGTATCTATAACCGTATATATAGTAATATTTCCCCTTCACCCAGATTCTTTTCTTCATCAAAAAGAATCTGTAAGTGTTTTCCTCATACAAATATCTGCATACATTATTCTAATCAACATTACCTTTATACAACTTTTAGATTGTTTTTCTTCTTTACTTAACCATTGCTCTTTGTGCTCATAAAATCCTGCTGCTTGTGCACCGGTTTGTTTTCAACTTGCTTCTCTCTTACTTCTCTCATATTTATTTACTAACTGTAGTGTTGTGATTAGGTTTGTTTACTTTTTAGCTTCTCAAAGATTTTGTTGAGGCTTGTTGCCTGTACTCACATTGACCTGATTACCCCAGGTATGCAGTATTTTTGATCATTGAAAAGAATCTATTGTTTTTCTTCTTTACTTAACCATTGCTCTTCGTGCTCGTAAAATCCTGCTGCTTGTACACAGGTTTGTTTACTTTTTAGCTTCTCAAAGCTGTTGTTGAGGCTTGTTGCCTGTACTCACATTGACCTGATTACCCCAGGTACCTTCTTCATTGGCAACGCCTAACTCAGCTATTTAAGCTATTCAATTCAAGTCTTTATAAAGAACCATGTGGCGGTATGTCAACTCCATCTTCTGTGTAAGATTGTTTGGGTTGGAAATACACCTGCCCTTGCCCTTGTCTGTGTGGTGGGAGCTGCGTTGTTTTTGCAAGGCTGTGAGATACTGTTTCTCAGGCGAGATGGGGGCTGCATGGGCAACATCGAATGTGGTGGGGTCCATTGCACTCTTGAGGGTGTGTTGGGCTTGCAATCAGCCTTGTCTTTTGGTAAGTTCCTGAAAGAGAGTGAGATATAATCAGTATGAGATCTTGGTCTACAGCGTGAAATTGGGAAGACATACCATGCTGGCAGCTTGGGCAGCCTTTGCCGGGTTTTCCATAGTCACTGTAAAACCACAGTTCCCAACTGGTTTGCTTGGAAGTGCCACATAGAAGTCTTGGAACAACTTGTTGCTTGTGATGAACCGGTTGTGATCCTTGGCATAGAAGTTATGACGGGCTATGAAAGCATGAATCTTTACCTTGTTGCTGGCATCAGCAAGTTCCAGAATTGCGGTGTTCCCTTTTGAAGGATTGTTGTTGACTTTGCTAGCCAGATCAAACAAGATTGACTTCAATCCGACAAACAATCCTGTGTTGATCTTGAACTTTTGCTTGGTAACCGGGAGCAGGATGGGGTGAAAGACTTGTTTGCTGGTTTTCTTAGGTGGTCCCTTCAATACCCGAACCGCTGCGCAACGCAACAGAATTTCACCTATTTCCTTTGCGTTGCGCAGCCTGCGCTACGAGCAGCTCCACCATGGCTCCACTATTTCTCCCAAAAAACAAATCTCACAATAGCGCAGCAGAGGAACCGCTATATAATTGCTATATAGCAATTATATAGCGGTTTTCAACTCAAGACAAAAAAAAGATTGACACAACTAAATTTCAAATAAAAACCCATGTGTACCTACCAAGCATATAGTGCTGTGTGAGGTAGGAGAATGGGTTGGATTCACCTATAAGATTTCTAGGGATCAAGTAGAAACAAAAGAAAAAAAAGAAAGTAAAAAAAAATTGAAAGCACGATAAAAAGTTGGATGAAAGCTGTCAAAGACCAGACTACCCTTTCTTCTGCTTTTGCTTTTTTTGCCTCTTTGTCTATATAGCTCTGAAGAGCTCTTGCTGCTTCTTCAAAAACACCTTCAGGGATTATCCCTTCCTTCAACCAGGCTTGAGCCCCAACCAAGCGTTCCATAGTTTTAGGCAGCATACTACCTCTTGAAGGAGCGCAGACATCATCCACTTCTGAGAAAGTGCACTTGCAAGCGCAGGAAGTGGCTGAGACCAAAAAGTAATCACGAGCAAGTTTAGCGAGTATGGGGAAATGTTTCTCATTTTCCCGTCAATCAAGGAAAAGGAAATGTAAGTCAGATTGGCACAAAGGACAAGAAAAAGAAAAACAAAACCAACCTTCCACCATTCAAGAGGAGTTTGGTCTTTTTTGATCCGAAATCAACCTTGCAAGTATTCCTGGAGCTCAGAGCTGGACAATTTTGCAGGAAGGTCATTGGACCCACCAAAGACATCAAAGGAATCAAACTCCGCAGGTTCATCCGCCTCATCATCAGGTGTTGGTGTTGGCTCACAAGCCTCGGTTTCTTCCATAACATCAGAGAAGGTTGACTCAATCAGAAGCTTGGATGAAAGATTGAATGCAGGATAATGAGGAGAGAAAACTTTCTGTCTGCATCGAGGATTGAGGAGCGTTGCCAACACTATGGCTTCACACTCTGTGGCCTCATGTTGATACTCAGTAAGCCATTTGATCATTACGTCAATGGCATTGTCAATACTTGGAAAGGCAAAGGAGTCGGCTTGATGTTGTTTCAACTCGGTAATCACTCGTTTGTATTCGGCCAGAAGAATACATCCAGTGAGACCGTTTCCCTCGACTCTAGATGTGGCTTTGACAAACGTCTTCAACAAATTATTAATGTGTTAGTTCATGAAACAAAGAAAGAATACAGACATAATTACATAAGAGAGGAAAGTTCTTACCTTCAACACTTTGTTCACTAACTCAACTGCATCCCTTTCTGAGGCGGAGATAGTGACACCCTTGAAAAAACATGCCTTGCAATTGGCAGCTATCATGGAATTAATGACCTGTTATGAAGCTGGTTAGTTCTTCTGCCTAAGGATCATGAATGGAAAATGATGATTACCTCTTATGCCTCACAAGCAATCTTGCGACTTTCATAACGGTTGTTCCATCTAGTCTTGCACGGTCGTTTGACCATTTGACCATTGTATCCCATACAAGTTGCACAAGTCTTGAAGTCAGATCGGCGAGTTGCACTACTGGCAATTTGCCCACAGAATGCATCTACCTAAGTACAAGAAGAAGAAAGAAGGCGTCAGAATCAATGAGATAGATGTAGATAGATGATGGGAGAAGAGAAACAACTCTCACCTTTTTGAGAGCTGATGCAACTATATCATAAGAATGTCTAAGAGCCTTAGAATGTGTACCTGATAGCGTGCGCTTCAGCACCTGAATCACAACTTTCGACAAGGATCTATAAGATAATAACTCTGACCTAGATAGTGGTTCAGATAGTTTGATAAAGATGTTAGTTAAAACAAGTTATCAATAAGTGATAACTGATCTCTGGTGCAACAAGAGAGATAAATGTTTCTCTTCCCAAAGATAATCAATTTCTATTCACCTGATAGCGTGCGCTTCAGCACCTGAATCACAACTTTCGACAAGGATCTATAAGATAATAACTCTGACCTATAACAATTATAATCTGATCAGAAAAGATTGAAAATAGATTGAAATAAAATATAGTTTGTACCTAGATAGTGGTTCAGATAGTTTGATAAAGATGTTAGTTAAAACAAGTTATCAATAAGTGATAACTGATCTCTGGTGCAACAAGAGAGATAAATGTCTAACATATAATGTGAAAGGTTAGTTAGACAACAAACAACAGAAATAATAATAAGATAAGAATCAACTCACTTCTCTTCCCAAAGATGGGAAAAGAGAAGTGAAAGTGAGAAAGACAAGAGCTTCTATAAGTAATAATTCGATTGGGGTAATTAATCTTCCTTTCGAATTTCTATGACATCATAATGGATAATCCGCGTATTCTCTCCTCGTATATCCTTTTCCTAATTTCATCTTTATTACTCGCGTCGATTGAACAATTCAACATATCATCAGTGTCACAATCTACTCCACCTAACTCTTCTTTGTCTTCTTCCTCATCATCAACACCATCAGGGTCATCTGGTAAATCCCCCTCATCCCCATCCGATTCAGAATTGTACTCAACATTGTGCTCACCATCGTGACCTCAACACCAGGAATTGGAAGAGGAACCCCATGTGGGCATGAGGTTTTTACACAAGATACCTTTTGACAAAGTTCCTTGAGGCCATGCCCAACAACCAAGTTGAGTTTATGAGCGTAACATTGTACATGGTGAGTTGAAGCGTCCCATGGAACCGGATCCTCTGCTTTCGAAAACATTGACTGGAGCTCGGAGGCCATCGGCCAATTATTGCCTCCGCTGTCGGTTGTTTGGGCTAATATGTAAGTAGGAGACAAAGTCAAATGATTAGTATAAAATTACTCAAGAGGAGATGAAATAAAAAGGAAAAATACAAATTTATGAATTGAGACTTATCTTTTTGTGAAGACCGTGTCTAATTAGAAACTTACCAATGGGTCTTGCTAAGAGAGCCCCAAAATGCCGCCAAGCAATCAAATTGAGTGTGAGATGGGTTGACTTATACTCCCAATTACTATTGATATGATTTGCTGTTGCGCCGACAAAAGCATACCAGTTTCCTTTTGTTGTCCAAACATTATGGACTAGAGAAAATTGACCTTTGTTTTCCTACACAAAACATGTAGAAGTAAGGTAATTGTAATTATCTTGATTGATGATATGGAAAAAGTGACTTACTTGTAATGCGGTGATGGCCTTGTTGTGTAAGTCTGAAAACAGTTGCTTGGAGTGTTTTGCAGCCCAACAGGTCAATATAACGGTAGTTCCTCAATTTGCAGTATAGAATGCTGCACAAAGGGCAGTATCTTCAAATCTTGCCCAAGGTAACACATGTTGTACAATCCAGACAACCAGAATCATGTTGAGAAGATCCACCATGAATGTGGGACCTTTGACAAATGAATCCAATGTGCCATTGGATTCTTTCTTCTCCTTGTCAAGAATTTGGTGATAGGTCAGCGGAAGATTGATACCTGTATCAATGGCTCAATGCCGCTCAATTCAGGCCGGTCAGAATTTGTTTCCGTCCGGATGACCCCAAAGAGCGTAATATGAGGTAGGGTGCTTAAGATAGGTGTGGTTACACCACCTACACTTGTAAGATTGTCCCTATATGTGGCAACATTAGAATGACCAAAGTCAGTACTACAAGAGCAGAGATTGGAGAGTGAAAATAAGAAGAAAAAACTCACTTTAGGAGGGTAAAAGTAACCAAGCATCTTCTTTACACCAAGGGACCGAACTTCATTGTATCCAACCTCCTTGACACCAACAACTTCAACCTTGGATTCCTGATCCAAGTCTTTGCCGTCAGGGACCTCATAGGGCTAAGCAAAAAGAACAATGATGTTGTTAATGTGTACATTTACCAAGTGATCTGAGAAAGAATGATCACATTTGGATGAAGGGACGTAGAAAGAGAAATTAAAAAAGCTTACATCTGTATTGGCTTTCTTTGCTTGTCAAGGTGAGTGTGTACTATGTGATGAGCTTGGTGATGGAGATTGGACACGTTTGCTAGTTGATGATATAGACTAAATCATCAGATCAAGTATATGATCAGTTACATCTATTGAAAAACAATGATAAAGAAATCTAAGCCAACCTTTCCATTTTGAGTTGGTTTGGCTGTTAGTTGTACGGCAGAATCTTTCTTTCTCCGGTTGTTAGAACGAGCTGGGGGTAGAGGTGAAGCGGGACAATTAGAAAGCAAACCAGGGGATTTGTTGTCATATTCACGATTTAAAGTAATAGTGAGAGAAGAGTGTGAGTCGGTAGGAGGGACCACAAAGCCTGGCTGGGTGCAAGCCGGACTTGGAGGTCAAAGGTTTCTTTTGGTTGGTTCCTTGCTTGGAACTTGAAGACTACTTTGAGTTGAGCTTTGCAATGAAGTTTTGGAAAGAGGCATTTTAAGATGATAAAAAAGGAGAGTTAACTTTTAGTACTTGTATCAAAAAGGGAGATCAAATGGATTCTAGTCTGCAAATGAAGAAAAACTTACCTGATATATATCACAAAAGATCAAAATACAATGAACCACAACTTGGCCGTGATCAAGTTGAAAGAAATGGGAGGCCAGGGGGAAGTATTGGTTGTGGTATCCATTGTTCAAGAATGTGGCTGTATAATGGAAATTGTTGTGTGGCGTGAATGAAGTGGAGTAAGTCAAATGGAAAGTTGGGATGCCCTGTACCCATCTGGTCAGTCTCCTCCGCTATATAGCGGAGGAGGACCTCCTGACCTGGGTTGAGCAGCAATCGCTGCGCTATGGGAAAACCCGGGTTGGGATAGTGGTACGCAGGCCTCGCTATGAAGTGCGGGGCACATAGCGCACCCAAAAATTGCTCCAAAATCGCTCTGCAACCGCCATATGTTGTGGAGTGGTTTGGGTATTGGTCCCTTGGCAAGATCATGCCCCTTGGGCAGGTACAAGGTGAAAGCTACCACAAGACCCCAAGAGCCAGTTACAGGGATATAGGTCAAATCGGAAGATGACAATGTCAGACTGTGCATATAATCGGTTACATGCGGATAACTCATGACTTACTAGGTTTGACATTGCGCAAGACGACCCAACGTTTAGGGAAGTTTGCGCTGATCACCTTGATATTGAAGCTGGTATTGCATACACCTTCAGTAACACCTATGGATCATTCACAGAGCTTACCATTTTGTACGTTGATAGAAGGTGAACTGGGATCACAAGGCAAGGGAGTCAAGCCAGTTATCACCCATGAGCCAGGTGTATCTGGGAGATTATTGCATATTAAGGCTGAACCGGCCGCGTTGGCCAGCACGGCGGCGGGATGTCGAGGCACCATGAAAAGCCTACATTGGATCACAATTGAGAACAGTCAGTGAGAACGGAACACCCAAAATAGCAAACTAAAAAAACCTACCAAGGTCCGCTGGGGTAAGGGCGCTCCCCAATGGGGGTATCATCAAGGGCAATCTGAGCTAGAGAGTCGGATCTGAACATGATTTTGGCTTGATGGCAGAAGGATGGGATGAGGCAATTGTTCCAGGGTGTAGTTGAAATTGGTAATCAAAGGGGAGGTGTGATGAGAAAGGCGCAAAATGGCAAATCGAGATCGACCGGAAAACCCAAAGCTGGGAAACCTAATGGAAATGGCCCAACCATTGTATGGGCTAGTTGATATGGAAAGGGGGTTGTTAAGTGGTGGAGGAGTATATTGTGATCCTTTGATTATGGAGGTGGACAGAATTGAGGCGGCATGTGCCTCTTGTAATCCGAATTGACAGGCAATATAGGCGGTCTGGGGCTTCACAGTATCCGCCTCCAGACGCCTTGGGCATGGTCCTCAAGGGTTGTAACTTTTGAAATGACTTTCATTCTTTATGAAAGAGAAAGTATGTGTAATGAGGGAGATTCTCCAAAATCATACACCCATCAAACCCATAGTCTTGGGTTTCCATAGAATGGGATGGGTTTGGAAGGGAGTTGACTGTACTGGGGAAAACCACTTTTATCTACCATCCACTTTGGTAATGTGTATGTGTTGTGTGCAATCAAGTGTGCACCACCACAAAAACATATTGATTCTTGGTTGCATATGTCAAGCAAAAACATCATTTGGTAAACAAAAATGTAACAAAAGAGTTAGAGAGATTCTTACACATATGTGTAGAATTTGTGCACATTCTTTGACAATCACTAGAAATTCAATTTCATTTGTACACCACACACTCTCATCTCTCACCTATCAACTTTGGATTATTTTTCTCATAGTACTTCAACACAAGGAAAAAAACTTTTCTCTTTATTTTTCCTTTATTTTTCCTTTTTTTTCCTTTTCTCTGTCTCTCTCTCTCTCTCTCTCATCACAAACAAATCCAACTCATCATCATTTCAAGCTCAATCTGAAGTTTGATTCTTTTCTTCACAAATCAAATCAACCTCATCTCTCCTTTCTTTGAAACTTGATCCTTTCATTCCCATGAATTCATAAACAATCTTATGTTGGAAGGCCTTAGTAACTCATCATCAATCCAGATCAGGCCAGAAAAGGATCAATCTGGATCATTGACTATCTTTGGCTTCAAAAATTGTGTTGTAGTAGAATCTAGTAAAATGGATTAGGATTAGGATCAGATGATGGAAAGAGATGATTTGACAGTCTTGATTTTGCCAGGGCTGAAGAGCTTGAGGATGATCCAGATTTTCATGGATTGAGGTTTAATTAAATCAAATTGATTCTCATCAAATGATTAGAAAGGTTAAAAATGAAAAGGGAGTGGATTGAAATTGATTGAGGCTGTGAGCTTCTTTACCAAATGATTGATCAGAATGCTCCATCATATGATGATCATCATCACTCTTTTTAATTTTCTTACCAAACCTTTCAAACCTTTAGATTTCTAAACACATTTACATATAGATCTCCAGTGAGAAAAATTTCTCATCAATTTATAAAAGTTACATTAAAACATTAATTTGAGTTTTTGGTTACCAAAGTGAGTGGATGTACATGATCTACTGTAGTGTAAGAAACTTTTACAAAGATACATACTCGGATTTCTCACTAATCTGTTTATAAACAAAAAAAGATGATCATCAAAGAAATGATGTATCTCTACTAGATTTAAAAAAATCAATGAGATAACAGCTCAAACAAATTTTCAAAATGGGTTTGTAAATTTGATTTGATCAGTTTTCATTCATTCAATCTTCCATTTGTTGATGATTATTTTTTTTTGGATTTGGATTCGGATTTGAATCTTTTGAAATTCATTCAAACTTGCTCATCATCTCAAAATACTTAAACTAAAACCCAAAAAGTTTAAAACTTTACTAAAACAAAAAAAGTCATCAAAAAAGATCCCAGTATATACACCCTCTCTCCCCTCCTCCCCCTCCTTTGGTCCACATACTCCCTTAGAAGCCTAAGTGGTTTGGCTTCAAGCCCTTTGGTCCAATTTACCAAACTCTCTCATAACTCAGGATCAACTTCCCAAAAGGAGTGAGAGATCAGTTGGAAGGTCTGGTTGGTCTTAGGCTCAATCTTCCATGAAAAAGATCAACCATCTTTCTCTTGGGATCCTTCTCAATCATCTTCAAGCTTATAAGAACTCCCAAGCTCACTCTCTGAATCATGGTTAAGAACGAGTGTTGAAGAAACAAGTGGTGATGCTTTGAATGATTTACCAGCTTTTAAACAATCCATCATCCCAAGCAATGAGAGAGAGAGAGGGAAAGAGAAAACAGGATCTGATCACCAAGAAGATAATTCAATCAATTTCAAACTCTGTTGTCCAACTGTTTTTGATGACCAAGATGTGCACAGAGCCAAGCAAATCTTTCAAACAAGTTCTTATGAATTCCTCTTTCACCCAGCCTTCTGAACCCATGTGTGTCTTACTGTTTTGGCTTTCTCTGAAGATGAAGAGGTTTGAAGTTGCACACTGGAGATCCATCAAGAGACTTTTGGGTGGGCAGTGAGAAAAGCCAAAGGGACTAAAAAGTGTGTGAGAATTCATGAGGACCTGTTAGAGTACACTGTGGATCAAGACAGATTGAGTTCTACAGCCTAAGGCTTGACTCAGACCATTTAGGCTTCCTAGGGAGTGTGTGGAGCAGAGGAGGGGTGTGTGTGTATGTATACACTTGGATCCATAGAAAAATGATCAAGAAAGAAAGAGATATAAAATCTGCTTAAATTAAACAACAACAATTAAAAGAACTGATCAGTGGATTCTGTAAGACCAAAAAGAAGAAGAAAAAAATTAGAATTAGATTGTAAAATGTGTGTCAACAAAATGATCTGATCATGTGAAAAAGAAAAAGTTTAAAAGTTTAAAAAGTTAAAATGAAAGGTGGTGAACCAAAAAGAAAAAAAATTGATTGAAAGGAATGAAGAAAAAGACTGGGGTTTTATTTAAAAAACATCAACATTTAAATCCATCCTCTTACTCCACAAAGACATCATAAGATAATAAGATTAGATATAAAAAAGAATCAGATAAATAAGATGTGGACTACCCTTTGAAAGGAAGAAAGTGATTGGAAAGAAATTGACAAGAAGAGAAAAAAAAGGAAGGGTATATATAGTTCATATCAAACCAAAACAAAAAAAAAACATGAGGTATATATATATATATATATATTGATATAAAATTCAACAAATGCCTAAACCAAATACGAATGAATCCAACATATATATGAAAAAAAGATAAAGTAACAAATTAGAAAGATAAAGATCAAAAGAAGTGAATGATCGAATTTGTGAATAAAAAAACAGATCTTACACTTTAAGTTTCCCACCAACTTTTGGTATTACGTTTAAGAGTTTCATCTAAAGCGTTTTCAAGTAAGATGATTTCATTTGATTGATTGGGTAACCTATTCTGATGATGATGATGACGATGATGATGATGATGATGATTTGATTGATTAAGATTTTCAAAAGGATTAGGTTCTGATGAGGGTATGCAATCAATTTCATTTGAGATCATCGGTTTTGAAGCTAATGCATCATGACCTGATTTGATTAATTCTTGAATTTTATCTTTGAAAGCCAAGACTTCTAGATCTTCACGGATGGCTTGATCTAGAGGTTCTTCTATTAATGTTGGAGTAGGTGGGATATAATGATTGATAGATGGAATGAAATCTCCCATTAAATCTTCTTCTTCTTCTGATACTTCTTGATTCAACTTGAATTCTTGATGAATTCCTTCGCTGATCGTTTGGATAGGTTCACTGAAGGTTGGATTAACGATTGAAGTGGTTGAATGATAGGGTTTTAAATTTCTGGGTCTTGAAACATGGATATGAGTCACCTTTCGTTGTGAGGATCGGTTTGAATTTAATCTAGGTCGTGCTGGGAAATTTTGAGATACGGTTGAAGGATGATGAGGTGTGAGTAAGTTTGAAGATGGTTCGTAGGGTGGTGGTGGTGAGCTTGGTAAGACCGGTCTGAGTGGTAATCGACTCTGTGAAGGTGATTCACTAATTGAATTTCCTTTCCAAAGTTGAAATGCTGCATCTGTTCATCATCAAACGAAAAACAGTCAGTTCTTTCAATCAGAGTTGATGTGATTTTTCCTTTGAGCTTATCAAAACCCTTAACGTACAACCCATTGCAGAAGTGAAAAGAGCCATTTCGATAGCTGAATCTAAAATAGTACCAGCCACACCCTTTCTTCTCTTAGATTGACGTTCTTGATTCTCATTTTCACGTTCAAAATCAAAATCGGTCTCTAAAGTGTTTTTGATCTCTGAACTAAATCCAGTCTTCTTCTGATGAATCGAATGAGGAGATTCATTAGGATTAGGTTTGAGATGATTGATTTGTTTAGGTTTGATTGTCGGATTCTTTGATGAATTAGAATCAGACGAATTGATCATCATCAAGGATGGTTGTTGTTGTTGTTGATGTTGTTGATGTTGTTGATGTTGTTGATGTTGATCATGAGATGAAGATGCAGAAGTAGAGGTGATGAAAGGTTGAGGATTGGTACGAAAAGAGAATGAGAATGAGTTTGGTGAATGGTGAGAGGTTGAATGAGATGATGATGAGTTGAGATGAATAGCTTTGGAGTGTGTGATGAATGTGGTTCTATCTCTTTTCCCATTTGAATTAGCACTCAAAGACTTCATCAGTTCTGGTCTTGAGTTTGAGTTTGAGTTTGATTGGGTCTTCATGATGATGATGATGATGATAAGATTGGATTGGATGAGATGAGATGAGATTGATTGAAATGGTTGAAATTGAGTTTGGATTAGTCAGAGTAGAGTTTAGATGGATTTGCTGTGGGTACAGTTTTCAATTTCAACTTTTTCAACTTCAACTTGCTGTTCAAGTGCTGTGTCTGTGTCACATGACCTTCAAGGGTGTTCATTTCATTTCTTCAATAATTCTTTAAATCCATCAGACTTTTTTCAAAAAACCATTCATCACCCAAGAATAGCTTACTACCATGATGATGATTAGCAAAGCTGAACCCGATTCTTCTGCTTTTTCTTGGAAACCAAAAGATGTAAAATTCGATTTGATTCATCGGTCGTTCAGTCTTTCTTCTTACCAAACTCCAATCTATCCTTCTCTTCACCTTGTCAACCTAATTCTCATCGACTTCTCTCTTACACCACTTTTTCAAAAAACAAAACCCATCAAATTTTCAACCAGAAGCTTCGATGTGTGCTTCATCCTTTTTTTGTCTATATTCTTGTGATCCATCTTGGAATGTTCCATGTTCAAATTTTTTAACTTTTTCATCAAAAGCCCATTAAACAAATCTTTCATCTTTCTTTTTCAATCACTACTGTGAATAAGAAAAAATAGTGATCAATTTCAACTTACAAGTCAGTTTAATTGAATTGACAAAGTTTAGTTGACTGAATCTTGAAAAGCTAATCTTCTTTTTCTCTGGTTTTAAAAGATCAGGATTATTAAAGAGACAGAGTGTGTTGAGTATCTCAGTAAGGAAAAGTCAAAAAAGCAACAGAATCAGATTATCATCTTTCAAATGAAATGTCAAACCCAAACTATCAAGGAACTTCATCAAACCCAAGAAATTTAAAAAGATTCAGTCAAACAGATGAACTTGAAGAAAGACATAGATTAGATAGATCCGAATTAACCAAAACATGGATCTATGATGATCCTAATCGAGATTCACAATGGCAATCAGATTCAGGATTAGAAAGAGAAATCGAATCTTCTGTTGGAAATCTGGATTGGCATTTATATTGTGAAGAAGATGCAGTTAGATCGGGTGATTTGAAAACTAGAATGTCATTCAAAGTACCTGATACCTCTAGAGTTTCTGAATTTGATGTTTTCAATCCATCTAATTCTCCTGGGATCACTAAACAACCTAGTATCAGAAAATCTGTTAGGAAATCTATGAGAGAATCTGCAAGAAAGTCTAGGTTATCAGTCATGGTTTGTTTTGTTTTTTTTGCTTATCCACCAGAAAAAAACACACCTTTAATTCAATCAAGTTTTTTTTAAATCATCTTGAATTAAGTTTAGATCATACATTGAACTTTGACTGATGTTCTCTTGATCTCTTCATTTGAATTCAGGAAATAAGTCAAAAACCAAACAAAAGGAAATGTGCGATCTGGATGATCATCTTACCCATCTTTCTCATTCTAGCTGGTGTAGTGAGTTTTCTGCTCTGGAAGGTTTTAATCAAGAAAGAATACTTGATTCCAACTTCACATCATAAACCATTATGGGGAACAGGAGGAGATTTGATCACAGTGAGGATCCTAAGCTCATGGAATTTAAACTTTTCCATTTGTGTGTGTGTAAATCAAGTGACTGATTTGATGAATTCTATCAATTGTTTTCAAAAGACAGATGAAGGGAAAGTGTTTAGATATGAAAACACATTAGGAGGTACATGGGTCTCAATTCCATTTAATGATACTGCAAGACCACAAGCAGATCAGCCATCACTTGAAGAACCATGGGACTATAATAAACATAGAATCCATGGAGTCAACCTTGGAGGTTGGTTAGTCATTGAACCCTTCATTGCACCATACCTATTTGAACCTTACCTCAAATCAGAAAACCCACCAATAGATGAATGGACTCTAATGAAAACTTTAGGTGAATCTGCCTCAAGTGTGATTGAATCTCATTATAAAGAATTCATTAAAGAAGAAGATTTTGCACAAATTGCTTCGGCTGGATTGAATTGGGTTAGAATCCCAATTGGTTGGTGGATCATTGAAACTCAAGATGATGAACCATTCCTTTCAGGCTTGTCTTGGAAATATTTATTGAAAGCGTTTGAATGGAGTAGGAAATATGGAATTAGAATCAATTTAGATTTACATTCTGTTCCTGGTTCACAAGTTAAGTTTTAAAAATTGGTTTTTCTTTTTCTTCTTCTTCTTTGAGAATTGAAATGTTTGATTAAAGATCATGTCTTGATCAATCAGAGAATTGAATTTGAATTTGATCTTTTAACTCATCATGATGAAATTTTCTGTTTTTTGAATGTATTTCATTTTTGTAAAAACAAATCAAAAACCAAATCAAACAGAACGGATGGAATCATTCTGGAAGACAAGGAAAGAAGGTTAACTTTCTTGCTGGTCCAATGGGCATTGTCAATGCACAGAGAACATTGAATTATATTAGGATTTTAACTCAATTCATCAGTCAACCTGAATATAAAAATCTTGTACCTATGTTTTCAGTCTTGAACGAACCTAAGATCGGACCAATCACAAGTGCTGCTTTGAGGTCTTGGTAAGTTGTCTTTTTTTTCTTTCAAAGAAATTCTTCATCTTCATCTACATTGAAAGTTAAAAAGAGATCTGATTTTGTTCATGAATTTTTCAATGGATCTGATCTAGGTATTATGAATCATATAAATTGATAAGAGGGATAGGTGGTGTAGGAGAAGGAAATGGACCGTTCATAGTATTACATGATGGATTCACAGGAGTCTCAGGTAGTGGTAGCTCATTAAAGAACCCATGGTCAGGTTTTATGGATGGATCAGATCGGGTTGGACTTGATACACATCCTTACTTATGTTTTGGTCCACAAAATAATGATAGTATTCAAACTAATTCATTTAAACCTTGTAAACAATGGGCTGCTCATCAAAACTTTACAATGGATAGTTTTGGTTTAGCAATTGCTGGTGAATGGTCGTGAGTGAAATCAAATTTCAGTAGGAGGATTTTTGAAAGAAGGGATTTGATTTGGAATCTGATTTTGAATTTGACTTGAATTCCTCTTCAGGTTAGCTGTGAATGATTGTGGAATGTGAGTATGATTGAATGAATTTGATTTGATGAGATAAAATGAAGTTTAATGAAGAATTGAATCCCTTTGTTTTCAGGTTTGTCAATAATGTGGGGTCAGGTAGTCGGTTTGATGGTACATATCCTACACCATCTTCACCAGATCCCAAGATCCCAAAGATAGGTGATTGTAGGTAAGAAGATCCAAAAAAAAAGTCAAAGTTCAAAAGATGACATGATGGATTGATGTGAAATAAATTTCTTGCTTCTTAGTTATTGGAATGATCATCAACAATGGACCAAAGCTACAAAGGATGGATTTATTGAATTAAGTAAAACAAGTCAAGATTCATTGATTAATTCATTTTTTTGGACTTGGAAAATCTCACATTCAACTTTACAAGACTTTCCACCTAATCCAATGTGGAATTATCAACTCGGACTTCAATCTGGTTACATTAAGTAAATCATTCTTCTCTTCTTCTTCTTCTTAATCTTTTATACTTATTCAAAATCAAAGCTCATCACTAAACTTGTTTTCCCTGATCAATCTTGAATGGGTTTGATGGAAAATTTAACTTTCATTTACAGTCCTGATGCAAGAAATAGTCAAGGAAGTTGTACAAAGAAATCAGAAGAATTTTCAACAAGCTTACCATCATATGTTTGGCAAGAACCATTAGCGACATGGAAGACAGGAGGAAAAGGAGCAGGATTGATCAAAAAAACCGAGCTTGAATTGATTGAACCTTTCCCACCATCTAAGATTGGAGGTAACGGACATGAAGGCCATGAAACCTACAATACACAAGACTTACCCAGATTATCTCCTACTGGTCCTCCTATGATTTTAAAACCTGTTCCATCAGATTCATCAGAGAAACATTTGACAGTGGATGAGAATGGTGGAGGACAATCTAATGATTCTTTGGGATTCTATGTACCTATCAATGGTTGTAGTTATCTTGATCCTTGGGTTGGATATGGAGTTCAACTTCCAGCTCCTTGTCATTTGAATCCTTCATCTGGATCTAATCCAGTCAATTCAACCAGTTTAAAACCTAAAACAAATCAACCTAACTAAACTCAACCTCCTGTTTTTTCTTTCTTGATGAAACTTTTAGGATGTATATATAGATATGTTTAAGATCATCATGAAGGTGATCCAATTTGGATATTTCTTTTTTTCTCTCTCTTCTGATTTGTTTGTATTCATCTTGTAATTTAGATCATAGCTCTTCTATATAAATTCAATCCTTCATCTTCAATTCAATCTTTTGTGTTTTGATCTTGTACAAGGAGGAGTAAGTGCCTGATGTAGGTTGATGTGTTTTGATTATAAGTATCTTTCTCTTGCTTCCTTCCTGCCAATGCAAGATGCTTAAGGTGTAACAACTCTTTACTAGTGTAATCTGCAAAGGAAAGGTGCCTGCGGGTAGCAAAAGCCTGATGTAGAGTGATGTTGTAAGGTATGACATTCCATCAATTTCCCTGATATATATAAAAAACATAATATACCATTAGTAAGTTATGTTACTTTCATTATGTATCTATTCTACGTCTCTAAAAGTATGTATATCACTTGAGTTGGGTATGAATGGACTTAGAAAGTATGTAGGTTGACCCTTCCTTGGAAAGTCCTTCCCATAATTCAAAGATGTTTAACATATTTTTTCAAAGATTCTGTTGCCCAAATCTGTATTGAATACAAACTTACCAACATTGAAAATACATCAACCAACAAACATTTCTGTGGTACAATATGGAAGTATAAGCTTTGTAAGTTTCACTTACAAAAGCCAGGCTGAGAGTATTGAGCAGGTATGATAATGCATCTCTTCATTCTTTTGCCTCTCCAAAGGATTTTGGTTTGATCTTTGATGCTGAATCTGTGTCTTTTGATTTTGATGCAAGACTGAAATTTGGAGTGATAGTTCCTGCATTGATCTTCTCAAGACTGATGAATTTATATTGAAGAAGATCTTGTACCAGCTCATCAAGGAAGTTATGCAACTTCCCCAAATAGCACAAAAAAATGTGGACTTCTTCAAACAAATTTTTGTCTCAATATTCTTTGATGAGTTTGTTGATGTTGAGCGCTTCTTGAGGTAGAGGTTCTTTTTCTGGCTTCTTGTTCTTGATGAATGACCAAACATGGTTATTTTTAGTTTTTGAACCCTCAACTTGAGACTTGTCTAACACTGATTCTCCTTCACTCTCTTCTCTACTTCTCTTACTGCTTCTAACCCCTTCCTCTCTTCTGTTCTCCTCGCTTTCCACTTCTCCTCTAATTCTTTCTCCTTCTTCTTTTCTGTTCCTTGCTTCTGAATCTCTACCCTCTTCTTGAATCTCTCTCTTGTTTCTAACACCATCTTCTTCTGCTCTAATGTGTCTTTCATTTTCTCTTCTTAGTTGACTAATTTGTTGAACTGTCTTTAATAAATGAGTTGGCTGAATTTAGGGTGAAGAATCTCTGATGGGTACACTTGGAATGAGTGGAATTCCTCCAATGGGATAACAGAATCTGTTTGCCCCAAGGTTCATTGCCATTGCTTCTGTTGTAAAAGATTGAGAAATGTGGCTGAAAATGGTTAGGGCTCAAACAGAATCTAATTCTCAAAAGCTGGATTGAGAGTGCTGATTTTGTATACTTCACTTTCCCCAGCTTCATCATCTTCCTGTAAAAGAGTTTGTAAACCTTCTGTAAGATCTCAATGGTGATGAGCTCAATGAGGATTCATTAAATTTTGTGATCCTAATCATTTCAATGAATTTCTTAATGATCTATTATATAGATCTTTCTATCTTTAGAAAATTAAACAGGCATCACAAATTATAAAGGATGCCCAGAATTGATGAGAATATGAAATTTGATTTACTGAAAAAAAAGTATGTACCTATATATATTAGATCTTGAAGAAATTTTGTCATCTAAACTGAATGACAAAATCAGTTTTTCAGATTACAAAAGATTATCTCATCAGCACTTATATTTCTTGGCATCATTTATCATTCCCATCATTCCTCTACAACTATATCTCATCCTATCATCCTCTTTCCCTTCATCTCAACAAATTTGAGTGTAGAAAACCTTTCAAAGCAATCGCTCTCTCAACTTCTTCAGTCTTTCTGAAGCCCAGTCATGAGTTTCTCTTATGGGATAGGATCTGGGACGGACACTTTCCCATTCTGTTGTGGCGGTTATCATCAAGCAAATGTATTGGCCACTGTCAAAGTAAGATGTTGATCTCTTCGCAGATCCCAAGCTTCAAAAAGCTCATGAACTTGATGAAATCAGCCTTGGCTGTAAGACTTCCTTACTGAGCTGAACGTCTTCCCACCAAACTTCATCTCTTTCAGGAATTCCATACATCCATTGAATTTATCCATACTGCTCACAAAATGCATCTATACAAATGGTATCAACTCATTCTATCATAAAGAACTGATCCGAAAACAAACCGACCGATGATCAAGGAAGTTGGAAAAAGGAAGCAAACTAAACAACCACTTCAGATAATGGTTGAGTAGATGATTTGGCTAAACGTTCATGTTCATCAATATCTGTGGCTTCCCAAGGATACTAATTTGTAAGTGATGATCAGTCAAGGTTTTGATCTATAGAAACCAAGTAGTAGAAGAAGAAAAAAGGTGACTAACATCAATCCATTGATCACCAATCGTCTTACCAGCAAAATACTTCACATGATCTGGAATCTGAGCCGATTTAGGTTTATCTTTGTTATGAACTAAATAAAACGAAAGAAATCCAAATTCAGTCAAGAGAGAGAGAGAGAGAGAGAAGGAAGGGAAAAAAAAGAACAAACTGGCTTCAGAAGCATTTTTATCAAAAAAAAAACAAAAGGAAAAAGAAAATCCCTAGATTCGATTGTCTTTTTCATTTTCACTCACCTACAAAGATAGCAAATTCAGTTGAAGGTAACTTTTTTCTTTCATCTAAACTTAATTTCTCAAGTTGAACCTGTACATCTTTCTCTAATTCAGCTACTGCATATGATAATGTGGTTCTAGTATCATCCACCTCATCCTGAGTTACAGTTCAAGAGGATTGATGGATCAGATCAGCCAGAAGATTTTGATCAAAGTCAAAAAGCAGACCTACAACGATCAAGATCCGTCGGCCGAGTAACGGAGTATGTCCAAGGGTCGAGAAATCTAACCTAGATTGATCATCATGAGACTAATGATGATCATAAGATCTGATGACTTGAACAAAGCTAACCATTGAGTTCTATCGATCGAACCAAAAGAGATCAGATCTGATTCCTCAAAAGGTTAAAAGTTAAAGTGAGACAAATTACCTCACCACTTCCTTTCCCACCTTTTCTTCAGTAGATGGTAAACCATTGGTAAGTCCTGTACCAAGTTCCTCATACAGAGACAATCCAATGGCCTAATCGAATTCTCCAAAAAAAAATCCCATGAGCTCAATAAAATCCTCATCAATCAATTCCAATCCACATTCCAGTCCTTAATCTCACCTGAATCGGAATATTCTTTCGAGTAGGAGTCTTTAAAAAGGTACGCTAAAAGTTAAAAGATCTTGTAAGTAAAGGATGATCTTCAAGCTTTCTCGAAAAAGATTGTAGATAGGTCTTTAAAGAAAGAACAGGAACGTACGAGTACTCGAGCAGGAAAGAATCCACCTCCACCAATGGCAATCATAATATCGGGACTAAGGAGTAAGATTTTGAAATTCATTCAAATTTAACTTTTTAGATTTCGAAATTCACAAAACACTTTGAAAAAATGGTCTAACCCGAATTGATCTCGAATTTGAGTGGCGGTTGATCTGATGGTACGCTATTGGATGAATGATTAAATCGGTTTGATGAAGTTAAATTTTGAGAAAAATCAAAATCATCAGATTTCAATTCTTGAAGAATCAATCAAACAAACAAACTCAGACTTACATGAATTTCGTTATAAGTGATTCGAACGTCTGAGATCTTAATCAAGTTAACTCAGCTTAAAGTTTAATGATCGATTTTTTTAAAAAAAGGACAGATAACAATAATAGTCAACTTACGTCCGTCGTTAGCAGACATGATGTAAATTGGTTTGGTTTTTGGTTTTGGGATTGATTGAATCTGATTGAGCAGAAAGTTCAAAAGGTGTTGATGAGAAGATAAAGAAATAGGATGGGAATTAGAACTCAGAGATAAGAACCCAGCCCCGTCCGTGGCTTGGTTTGAGTCGGTCCTACAGAAACCGAGGATGTGGAAAGGTTTTTTAAGAAAACAGTTTGAATGGGTTTCAACTTTCTTAATTTGATTTTAACCATTTCTCATGGAATGAATGCATTCAAACCCATCCTTCACTTCAACTTCAACTTCAACTTCATCTACTCCACTCCTTTCAATTCAAAACATCAATCCCAACACTCGTCGTTATACACTTCGAACATCAAAGAAACTTTATGGATCGAATGATGCGATCATTGTGGTGATCTCAAGTACTCTCTTTGCCCTGACGGTAGGTGAAAGTAGTTTAAGGATCAATCGAATTCTTCAACTTTAGCTTATCAAAAAAAAAACTCATCTGAATCTGATGACAACAGAAGACTTGGTCATCAATCTTTACTTTACTTGGTTTGATCATCTTAGGATCTTGGATTTATTCAAAACTCAATCAAGTTCATTCAGGTATTTCAATCCTTTGTTCTTTTCAAAAGTAAGAAAAATCAAATCAAAATCAAATCTGAAATTTCAAACAACAAAAAAACACAAATCATAGAAACTGTTCTCGTCTTAGGTACACTAGGTATTCAACTCAGTCAAAGCACTTTACTCAGAACTCAACATGAGTTTATTCCAAGCTTTCAACTTCAACAAGTGATCATTCATGAATCCATTGATTGTTGGAATATTGAATTTTATCTTGCGATGGTGATCGATAGAGGTGAAAGTGAAAAAGATTTGGTTGAGATGGAAGTTCGTAGGATCTTTAAGGTTAGTGACTGCATTCATCTCATCAGATCAGATCGAAAAGTGAATCGGTTTGACTTAAGTTTTGTCTTGAGCATCATTCTTTCTTAGGGTTTGAGACCAGGATTGGAATATATTGTACCTGTATGGGATGGGATTAGGGAATTGATGTTTGATGAGGATAAGATTTGGAAGTGTTTGGAAAAGGAAAGATGTACGACTTGACCCAAATTTAGATCTACATAGGGGAGTTAGATGAGTAGATGTGCTTGATACTCTCGTTCGTGATCATAGATGATGTAGCCATCTTGACCGTTTCATCATAGGCATCATAAGTTTCTGAAGATGGATTGATCACCAAGGTTCGATTGAAGAGCATTTGGAGATGAGAAGAGAAGATGAATGAGTTTGAGGATAGTGTGGGATGAGAGAACTTTGAGTAAGGTTTTGTGAGGAAAGTCTGAGTGAGATTGAGGGTTGCGATCCAAGAAGTTGAAGTGATGAAGAGAGAAACCTAGATTCACAATACCATCTTTGGCTTCCCATTCTCTTGATTGACCTTCATCCTCACCTGGATCCCACTTTAGACTTCTCAAGCCCGTTCGAGGTCACTCTCTAGTGATTGAGAGAAAGTGAAGATCAGTTCACCTATGAGATCCCATCAAGCAATTGAGGAGGATGAGGCTACTCAAGATCCTCTTCCTCAACGTCGATATAAGATTGCGTGAGTGTGGATTCAAATCAAACCAAACCAAACCAAATCAAACTGCTTAAGAACATCCGACTCTTCTCTTTTTGGTGATCTTGAAATGAATGAATGGATTAAAGGATGGTCTCTGATTATTTCTTTCCTAATCTGGGTGGGGTCGAATCTCATCTTTACATTTTATCTCAAAAATTAATCAAACGTGGTCATCGAGTCAGTCAATCAATCCATCCAAATCAGTTTCTAACTAAATCATTCATCATTCATCATTCTCATTCTCCTTCTCAAAGGTCATCATCATCACTCATGATTATGGTAATCGATGTGGGATTCGACATTTACCAGCCGGTCTCAAAGTTTATCATATCCCACTGGGCACCTTACCCTTCTCAAGTTCGGCTGCAACTCTACCTAATCTATTCTGTTGTTTACCTTTGATTCGAACGATTTTGATTCGAGAAAGGATTGAAATCTTTCATGCTCATCAGGCTATGAGTTCCTTAGGACTCGAATCAGTCATGCATGCTAAAACCCTTCATCTTGGCATTCGAACGGTCTTCACCGATCATTCTCTCTTCGGTCTCGGTGCGGGTGGATGGGGAGAAGTCACAGGAAATAAGATTGTAAAAGGAATCTTGAGTGATATAGAAGCGGTGATTTGTGTAAGTCATACTGGGTAAGTCTTACCCTTTTGAGCTCTCAAAGCTCTCATCAGATTTAAATACAAATGACTAACCTTTCATCGATCATTTTTCCTTTTCTTTTTTCTCCCACTTTCAAACCTCTTCTTCTTAGAAAAGAAAATTTAGTTTTAAGAGCTCTTTTAAATCCAGATTTAGTTTATGTGATCCCCAATGCAATCGTGGCTGATAGTTTTAAGCCTGATTCAAAAAAACCTCAATACAGAGACGGTCCGGGTGAGTGAAGGGTTGAATGTTTTTCAAATTCTTTTCGTATATACTTTATCCAATCCTGATGATCATTTCACTCTTCTTGTTCTTTTCATCATAGTCACCATTGTTTGTGTCTCAAGGTTAGCTTATCGAAAAGGAATCGATCTTTTGATCGCAGCGATTCCTAAAGTTTGTTCAGCACATCCTCAGGTTCGATTTTTGATTGGTGAGTGTGAAGTGAAGATTGAGATGATCTCGATTCATTCATCTAGATCACTGATTCAGAGTTCTCTTGTTGGATGATCTTCTTTGCTTTGATGGATGGATGGATGGATTAGGAGGAGATGGACCGAAGAGGATTGAATTAGAACAGATGAAAGAAAACTTTCAATCGATCATTTCACCTGATCAAGTTCAATTATTAGGACCGATCAGATCAGATCAAGTTCGAGATCTTTTAATCCAAGGTGAAATCTTCTTAAACACCTCTTTAACCGAAGCTTTTGGGATGACGATCCTTGAAGCGGCTTGTACTGGTTTATTTGTTGTGTCGACAAATGTGGGAGGGATACCTGAAGTTTTACCTGATGGATTAATCGAATTTGCTGAACCTGAGGTAGAAGGTAAATTGTTGTTGATGATCATCATTTCCTTTTTCCTTTACTTTGATTACGAATTTTGGAAAAAAAGGTGAGGTTGATTTGAATGACTTGATTGATGAAAGAGAATTTGGTTTTTTTTCTTCTTAGATCTTGTACGAGCCATCGATCGAGCCATTGAGATCATTCGTTCTGGAAAGCATGATCCGATCAAAGTTCATGAACGCGTCAAGGGTATGTATAGTTGGGTAGATGTGGCCATTCGAACAGAGAAAGTTTATGAAGATATCATGAAGATTGAACCATGTCCATTGGTCGAACGACTCCGGAGGTTCGTCTTTTTTTCCCCTCCCCCCTCCTGAGTTTTGCAAAAGGTGAAATCTGTTTGAATTGAAATCATGAATGAGTCTTACAGACATTATGGATCAGGTGTGGTATTTGGAAAAGTGATGTGTGTGGTCTTAATGGCACAATATCTTTTAATGGCTTGTTTGGATTGGTGGAGACCGAGGGATAAGATTGAAAAAGCACCTGAGTTTGATTATGATGCATATCTAAAAGTGTGTCCTTCGTTCTCTTGTATGATCTGTTTGAAGGGAAAAACTGATTAGAATTTCGGATCTCAAGGTATATGGACCCTCTTAATAGATGAAAAGTAACTCTTTCAGTGAGACCAAAGCTTTACAAATTGTAATATTATGATTCAGTTTTGTCAGATGATCATTGTACTAGAGTAGGTTCTTGAGATTATAGCTCTTAAGGAAAGATGAATTGAGAATGAAATGCAAAAAAAACACATATCTGAAAAGAACTTCACAGGATTCATAGCACAGAACCCGTTACCGGAAAGAATCCCAACTTCAACAGTTGAGCCAGTCTATTCACATCAACCCAAGAATGATAATTAAAATGATAGTTTGATCTGAGGAAAACAGAAGTTAGGCTTTTGGAATTCTGATGTCTGACTAAACGCGTCTGAAGTCCCATTGCTTTGATTTGATATTTTGTTTTCAATTCACTTGAGTACACCACAAGGACACCCGGGTGTCCTGTGGATGTCCCATTCGTCTTGGTGGGGGACGGACATCCACCCACAATACAACGGTTATTGGGTCTGTGGACGCCCGAGTGGGGACGTCCGGACAGAGCCTCTCGGGCAGCCCGAAGACTGCCCACCAACATCTACCTGACATCCGTCAGCGGATGTCGTGAGGATGGTCAGAGTAGCGATCCCCGGAGGATCGCTTGTGGTAATCCGTTGGACATCCAACCTGCTGAGCACTGGATGTCCTTCGAGCCAATTTCAGCCGAACATCCCGTAGATAGCTCCGCTACGGATCTCTGCGGGTTGTTTTTCTTTGAGATCGCTTATAGATGCACTTGAATGATTGAACTGTTGACAATGCAATCTATGTATTTCTAATATCAAGGCTATCAACATGAATAGATGAATAAAACAAATGAGGAGACCGAGAAACCAAAGGAAAGTTAGAAACAGAGAGAGTAAAATTGAGCAAAGGAGTAAAATCCAGCAAAAGAAGACAAGCGTGAAAAAAAGCGAGAAGAAGGTGTGGAATGAGACAATCAAAAGGAGAAATAACATAATGATTCAGATACAGTCAGCCATTCAACTGGCATTTGCGGGCAGGAAAGGGATGGCGGTCATAATGTCCTCTTCGCTAGGCACCTTGAGTTGTTCATTGGACTTGATTTGATCCCACTTATTCTTTCCATTGAAAAGACCTTGATCTCGAGCCAAAATTATTGCATTGAATCTGATGAGACAAAAGACAGAGTCAGAGTCAGCGTCTTCTTGGACCCTTAAAAAAGAATCAGACGTACGCTCGGCGATAGTCTCGACTTTTATTGCCAATTGCAGCCAGATTGTGATCGATCAGTCGCCAATTACTCAATCCACCTTGTTCCTTACGCTCTTCCGCACTAGTTTCATGATACATACCGAGTTCAATTCTCTATGCAAGAGGATAGTGAACATCAGAATATGAGAACAAGTTGTGAAAGGGAACAATGAAACTACTTACAAGGTAAGCAAATCGGCTCTGAGTTTTTGTGTTGACTTGTTTTAGCAGCTCGTTTACGGTACGAGATTCGTTTGGATTGAAGAAGTGATACAACTGAGAGAGAGTCAGCTTTATCATCCTTACAAATGCAACAAAATGAGGCAAAGAAGCTCGTATCAAGCTTACTTGTCCAAGGAGAGAACCAAGGCTTGGTACTTTGTTCTGAGGTTCCTTCATGTCGATCTTGCGTTGTGGAATTGCAATGTCCTGCAATAACTATTGAGTGGATTACAAGTCAGTCAATCATCAGTCAATCAACTCAGTTCGTAATGGAATCAATTCACTTACAACTAATCGGAAATCATCTCGAGCATGTCGAAGCTTAGCTCTCAAGATTTCCATAAACCTTTCATGGTTTGATAAATCGTCTAGAGTAGTGCCAAAGTTTGCTGGCAGATATTCAGCCTTCCAGTCCTTGCTTTGGCCCATGATCGCTTGCTGAAAATAGTCGAGTCAGTGGAGCACAAGTAATCTAGTGAAATTTTTCATACCATTGTCTTCCGATGCAAGGAACCTGGAATGATAACTTTGTTTTGGTCCAAAGTTTCAGTATATGATTCAATTGAAGAATCGCATAGAGTACAGCGTATCAATCTCTTGAGTTGTTCCTAAAACATTAAAGCATGAGGTTAGTTAGTAGCTCATCAAAGATTAAATGGATACATACCGCCAATTTCGGCTTTGGTGTCCATTCAGTAGAACTACTTGCTGCTTTCTTAGCAAATTCTTGCCGGGTGAGTTGCTGGAGGCAGAGAAGGGTCCAATAACGATTATCGTTGCCAGTGATCTAAAACAGATTTGAAAACAATCAGTGTCAGTGTCTATGTAAACTCTTTAGAAACAGAGTATAGCTTACCGAGCCGAGTCGAAGGGCCTCTGCTCGGTAGTTAGATTTGAGACTGAAGATATTGGCAACTTGATCAAACCTCGACCGATCACCTGGAGCCATTGGTCGCCTAACAGATGGAACAGCAGGGTCTGCTGTGCGGAACAGGTCCGCCACCGGGTTCGCAGAACCCCCTTGATGTTGATGCGGTGGACAGAGGCCTTCAGGGTCAATAAGACCAGATTCATCATTATCATGTCCATCGCGATTGGTGGGGTCATCATCATCTTGCTCGACTCGAGTTTCATTCGTTTCTTCTTCGTCGTCATCATGATTGCTGTTGCAATCACTTTCTTCGTGTTCACTTCTATCTTCCATTTCATCTCGGCCTCGATCACATGGTACAGTGTCCAAGTTGGTTTGGCTGGAAGACTGACTTGCTTGAGGCTGAAGAAACCTGAGCGAGGCTGGTAATGAGTTCACTAGGGATTGGGTGTCATTATCTGGCCCCAAAAAAATTAGTACACCGCTAGCTCAAACAGCCAATAAAAGATTGAACGTACCAGCAGGAGAGTTTCGAGCCTTCTTCTTACTGCGATCACTGGCACTTCGGCTGTAGGGTCTGGACATTGCAAACTGAAAATTTGAATCAGAAAGAAAAATACTGAAAGTTCTGAATTAGAAACAAAAAGAAATGATCGAAAGAAAGGAGGAAGGTGATGAAGATGATGATGGAGGGGAAAAGTTGAAGAGATAAAACAGAATTGGCCTCCATTAATGAACGATTGGATCCATCGGATGAAGAACGCTTCGGTCAACAAAATTGATCAAAGCGTCTTCTTCACCGATCACATGCCAATTTCGACCATTCGATCATCCAGGTGCGTCATTCCATCTTCATTCTTTCCTCAAATTGAAAATAAAATAATTAACTGAAAATAAAATGATCTCAGTCGTTGATAAGTTGGATTTGACGAACGATCGAGAGAGAGCGAGGTAAAATCTGATGAAGTGCCTTCAGGTGGTGGAAGTAATTCTCGAAAAAGTAGATGAAGACCTTATCATACGAAGTTCGAATCCAAAAAAAAAGTCAGATGCATACAAAAGTGAGAATAGTGATTTCTGAAGGGAAAAAAAGGAAAAAAGAGAAATAAAGACATCACCTTACAAACAAAATTTGAGATCTTCGATTGAAGTCAACCGAATCCTAAGCTGAGATAGAAAGGAAATTAATATACATGACCAGATTCTGTGTTCTTTCTATTTTTTAAAGTTTATATTCAAACACACCCTTACAATAAGGGCACAAGGACAGTGGAACTGTCCCAACCTGACCGGTCGGCTTCCCAACTTCTCACCTCCGGAAACGGTATACGATTGGGACTGCGTGCAGATTGAAAGTCAGGCTAACCACAACACAATTCGTTGTTTGAAGGAAGTATGGCTTCACCAAAACAGAGTTCCAAAAAGCAATCAAAAGCACACAGAAGGCGGATCAGGTCAGTTTCTTTAATTGATTTGAGAAATTATGAAGATTTTGTAGGAACCTGATTTCACCAATTTGTTAGACAAAGTCTAGTAGAACCGGAGACTGGTCTCCCTGTGCCAATTGACTGGCATCGCTACAAGATACCAATAGTCGTCAGTTTTTTTCTTTAAATCAATAGTTGCATGACAAGACTTAACCCAAATTGATCGCTTGTCTTTTGCAGCGGAAGACGATTCATGATAAAAACAAGGCCAAAGGGACCTCGGACGACCCAATTCCCATTGATTAAACTTAGGTGAAGGTCATTCATATCATATGAAATGTGAATCTCAATTAAGGCCTGATGGAACTCAGTATCATACACGGCTATCTGGGCAGATGGACCACCGGTCTCGATTGTCTCTCACTTGCAGTTACTCTTCTCAAAGCTCTCTCAAAGCACGCTCACGGTTCCCAACGTAAAGACGTTGCTCTCTTCCAAGAATGGTCCTTCAAGTGCATCAAAAATCTGAAAAAGATTTCAAAATTGATACATACGAATTATTTCATTGATTCATTCTATAATCCTACAAATTGTTTAAGAACTGGCTTGATTTCATCACAATCAAAGACAAATATATGTCTTTTTGGAGTTCTCAATACGAACATTTCCAAACCTTATGAATCAAATGTATATGATAATTTCAAATGAAAAGAAAACAAATACGCTAAGATTACTATAAAATTACAATTTAAACTCCCTTGGTTGAGTTTTTTTAAAAAATACATAAGAATACCCAAAATAAAATAAAATGAAAACAGAATGTCCATATTCTTTTGAGCAACTACAATCATTCTCAATCCACAATTAGTTTATTTTAGTTAAGCTAGATTTTCTAAGTTTTCTTTATATGTAGCCCGAAAGAAAAAAGAAAGGGAAAAGTAGGAATCAATTTTTTTACAAACAATAATGTATGAAAGAAACAACCAATTACAGAGCATATGAAAGTATTACAAACATTTTTTGAGTAATAAGGTGTAAATAATATTTGAGTAATAAGGTGTAAATAATATTCATGTATATGTTTTGAAAGAACAATCAAACAATGATAGTAGAACAAAAGATGAAACAATGGTAGTAGAACAAAGGATGCCCCTACAAAAAGTTCAAGAATTCAATTTACTAAGCTTTCAAAACAAAGCTGGATCAATATCTTCACGCTTCCTTTTTGACCAATTCAATTTGTCCTTTTTCTTATTGTTTTTGGCCACTTGGTCTTCTTTTGATTTTTCTTTTTTTTCTCGAGTAGACTGCCAGCTTTTCATACCAATGTCAATACATTCTTCCCATTCGTCTAAGCTCCATGGTTTGTAACTGATGTTTGCTATACTTCGATGAGATTCCGCTGAATATAGGGCACCTGAGTTGATCAGGTATGCATTGAACGGTTCATGTTTGATCTGATATGGAGAATTCACTGGAAGTTGTCCTGCGTTTGTTTTTGGACTCTTCCGGGGCTTACACTGGGCAAGGTTACAATTATGTTGAACATTCAAGACACATTTGATGTTCTGTGTATGAATTGTGTTGTTTTTCAGCATTCAAAATTGATTAAAACTTGGAATCAAAAATGTTTACCTTGATTGATATCCACAGGTCTTCTTGAGAAATACTTAGGCCGCGGAATCCATAGAATTCATCAATAGAATGGGAGACTTCGCACACCTTGATCTTTGCTAAGTATTCAGAAGTTCTTGAGCCGTTACCTTCCCAGAAACTTTCAACACGCCCAACTCGTGGTGAGTTTTTTGACTTGAGGTCCATGAGAACAAAATTCTGTAAATGAACTCGCTGTTTGGATGCAAGGATGACTTCTTTCATTGGCGACCAAACATGTTTGGGGAATCCCTTCTTGAGTTCGATTGGAGTTGATGCAGAAGCAGTTGTGGTACCTACATATAACCGGTCAGTCATTAGTCATTTGATTTATAGGCTTTCAATGAAAACATATCTTCATACCTTTCATTGAAACAGTTCCTTCCACGTTCCAATTATTGTTATAAGCAAAACGTTTCTGGATCCATTTGTTTTGTGAGAACAACTCGATCAATTTTTTCCCTGCACGCGCTTGACAGTGGTATTTACGATCCCAAACTGAGCCTCCTGAAAAGAGTAGGCGAAGCAAGCGAGCATAAAGGAAGATTGTAGCAATATGTAGCCCTGGATTTTTTCGATTTGTGTGAATTGAAGCGATTCGCAGTATACCATTGAAACTTTCGAATTTCTGAGTCGCGACCAAAGAGAGTGGGCCAAAGCGGTCAATTGATTGAACAAGATGAACTAGCATATGAAACTTAGGTTTATTTGTCCACTGTGCTGTCCATCGGATGAGGTGACCAAGGAATATATTGACTAATTTTTTCAGATTTTCCAAGTAGGTGCGCATGTGGGTGATCTCTGTTTGAAAAATATAAGAGCCTAGATGAACTAAAGCAGTCCAGAGCCTTCGTCTTTCGTATGAGAAGTGCGGATAGAGTACAAAGGGTAGAGATTGTAAGATTGTTTGGAAATCTTTACCGACTAAGCTTTGATAATAACTGGTCAGAGTTCTTGGTTGAATTGGTGGGACATTCAACCCAGACGTATCGAATGATTTCCATCGTGCCAAAACGGAAGGTAATGCCGAATCCGGGAGATTGTCCATTGCATCTCTGAAAAGATATTTAACAACTCCAAGTAAGACCACATGAAGAGACTCTACCGGTGTATCTAGGTGTCCATCAAAACCTGATAGAATCCAATCAATTATTTGCAAACACCAAAACACAATATAGTTGTAGAACATACCCTCCAAGTGTAAAAAAGGATTGAACAGGCGATCACCAAATTGTTTATTGAGATCTTGAAACATCTTATGAACCTCGTCTTTTGAGTAATCATGATCTTTATGAAGCTCATGAAACTGTTCCACAAATTGAGTATTCGTAGTATCTTTAACTCCGTATTCTTTAGATTTCCTGCGAAATTCGGTATGCTTCTTTGGATTTTGGAGTAATTCCCAGAGTTCATAGGTCTGCGACTTTGTAGTTGCCCATTTACGAGGCTTAGGACCTTCCTATATATCACCACAAGACAATAGAAGGAAAATTGACGTCATTACATTGGATTGAAGAAAAGTAATCATAATTTGAATCACAGACCTCATCCTGATGAAGACCCACGAATGCTCGAGTGTATTTCGAATCTTGTTTTGCATTCAGTGTTTCAACACCAAGTGTGCATATGCGACAAGGGTTTAAAGTTACTGATGGGTTTGTTGTATTTGTGATTTCTGCATGCATGGGAGAATCTCCAAGATGACACAAAGGAACTACCATTACAAGAACCTCCTGCTTTAGAGATTCATCGTAGGTGGTGAATCCATCCTTTCCCAAAATGCTATTCAAAAGTTGAAGGTCAGTCTTTATGTCAATCAAAGTATTGATTATTGAAAACTTTACTTTAATTCGTCCACTATTTTCTCGCCGAGCTCAAGAGCACTTGCTTTGTTCGATGTTGAAAGAAAGTGAATATTATACTCTTGGTTTGTCATTCCTGGAGGTAAACCCGATAGAGTAAAATAGTAACTCATATGCTTATTCCATTTCTTTGAGACATTACCGGAAGTATCGTCCGAATAAATTGTAAGTGGTACGTGTCAAATTACTTTCCCATTGGCCTTTGTACGCCATGGATTTGGAAGAGGTATTTCGCGGTAGCCATCCCCGTTACGCTCTATTCAAACATGTACAGATGATTAATTTGATCTATCAGTGGAGTATACAAAATGAAATAACTCACGATACATTACTTGACCATATCGTCCCTTCAGGGGAATACCTTTTCTATCCTTTGACTCCACAAAGGTTGCAGTAATAGTATCCATATCAACTGTAATCAAGAAGGGAGAATCAAAATCTTGATCCGCATTCACAAGAATCTTGATATCGGAGGGATTTTTTCCTTGAGAAATGATTGATGCCTTCAAACATTTTGCGTAGACTGTTCCGGATTGTTGGAAGAAAAAGATGGGAACAATCCACTCTCCTGAAGTTCGACAGATAGGTTCGTAGAGAAAAAAGTGTCTAGCTCTTGAGGTAATCATTTGGAGTCTCTGATTTCGTGAAAATCCTTCCCGCCACTTCTTAGACTGAGACAATCGGTTTATTGGCTCATTGGGATCATATTCTGGGATGAAAGTCAAGTGCTTGATCACAACAGGATTTGAAAGCTCCTGTTACAAATAAGATTGTCAATAATTCTATAATATTCATTGTTGTGGAATAAGAGACATATTGTACCTGAGCCACAATCTCTTTGATACTCAATCCATAGCATGGGTTTCGTAGGGGGCTCTCCCATTCCTTCACATTGAATCCAAATCGCGCACACATCCTTTTTCGCAATCGTCCTAGAGTCCGGTACGCTGGTAAAGAGATGTTGAAGAGACCAAACAACATTCGATTGTGCTCGTACTGGCTCTCTGATACCAGGTTGCGGCCAGATCCCAGAGATAATAATCCCACAACCTGCTATTGAATGGGATTCAACCTCAGTCATTGATCAAACTGGATTTATAAAACAAAATCAAGACACACACCTCCTTTGTGAAAGGGTACCAGTCTGAATCAATTCGAGGTGTCTTTTGTGTTGTATCTTCTTCTAATACTACATCATCTATATCTGAACCACTCATTTCATCTGAATTAGAGTCTGTTGAGCTTTGATCCCAATCTTCATTCAGCTTGTTGAAAAGAAGTGTCTCCCAGTCAACATTGGCGAGCTCAACAGGTGGTTGAATGTTATCAGAACTATCAGAATGTTCAGATTCAGAATCACTATAATTTCCAGTCAGAAGCTGCATAAGAGCCTCAGTATAACCAAGATCCTCAGACAATGATCTGTCATCAATGATCATAGCTTCATCTTCTTCTTCATTTCCTGATGATCCCTTTTCAGAAGAATTCATGTTGTTGTTGTTGTTCTGGAGAAAGGATCCAAGATGCTGTTGATTATTTGAATCAATAGCCTCTTGAGAAGCTACCTTAGCTTTGTGATTAGGTAGTTCTTTGTGATCTTTAATTCCATTCATAGCTTTACCCTTACATAATTTACAACGATATTTAAAAAAATTCCCGGAGCGAAATCTTTCAAAATCTATATAGAAAGTCAATTTTAAAACATAATAATGTGGCAATGATAAAAATTGGATGGAAATGCTCACAAGTATCTACAACAGTTACATCTGTTGAGTCCATTTTGTGCTCGGATGACTGGTTTGCTGAGCCTCTTGAAAGGCTGAAGACCGTAATGAAATTGAGGGATGAAGAAAGTTGATTGCAGTGGTAGGATTCAAGTGATGAATCAATGAGTTCCAAAAGGCGAATAGCCAATACCATCATATTCAAAAGGAGGGAGGTGATTGTATTCAGGAGTATTCAGGAGCACGAGTGAGCAGGCGTGATGATTTTCAAAAAAACACCGATTGTTTTAAAAGAACAGGAGGTTTTAGATTCGAGAAAAGGAGGTAGAAAAACAATCAGGAACAGGTTTAACAAAAAAAAAGGCAAGAGAAAGAACGGAAAGATACGACTTACCGGTGATCGATCGAAGTATTGCAGTGGAAAGATCGCCAGAAGCTCAGTTCGGATGGCTGAGCGATGGCGTCTCGGCGTCCAGTGGATGCTGAGCTGTGGTGATCTCCGGATCCCCGTTGCTCCGGCCACCCACGGATATCGGAGTTTCGATGTCCAATATCTGTCTAACGTGCGCACTAGGGATGCCCTTCGTACTCGGCATCCCCAGCGAAACCCAGCGTAGGATGCTGGCATGGCATCCAGGCTAGGATAGCGCCTGCGCATCCCCAGGATGCACTGCGGATAAATCCGCACGTGGATGTCAGGCCAGCATCCTCGTCACGGACGTCGGATTGTGCACCAACTTCGGACGCGCCCGGACATCCTGCCGCACAAAGGTGTCTTTGTGGTGTAGTATGTAAGACGTGACTTATCTGAATACCTACAAACACTTAAGATCTTAAGTGATTGTAGTGTTCTTAAGCTACTTAAGCTTACACGTAGTACATACATAGCACTCAATCGATCATCTCTTCAATTCAAAGCAACCACCACCACCACCACCATCACCACCACCAAACAAATCATCAGAAATCAAATCAAAACCATGTTCAACTTCAATTCACTCCTCAAGTTCATTCTCATTCTTCATTTCTTACTACCCTTCACATTCTCAACTTTAACTCCAGAACAAGTTGAAATTTCAGCTTCATTCCCTTTAGAAAATCAATTTGGAATCGTGTTTAATGGTCAACCTAATAAGATGATGTAAGTTATACATAATTTAAATTTTCATAATCCAATCAATCAACTCCTTTAAAAAAAAATTATTTAAATTTTTCAAACTCATTCTTAATTATATCATTTATCTTGAATTTGTTTTTGATTGATTGATTGATTGAATTTTTCGAAACATTAGACTTAAATTACAAAATCATGGAAAAGATCCAGTGATGGATGTTTTAAGAATTCATTCAGTTTGGAATGAGTTTAGAGAATTAGGTGGAAAAGAAAAATTATTAAGAAGAGTGAGTTAAACGTACTTGATGGATTGATGGATGGATTGATTGATTGATTGAAGAAGAAAATCAGTTCATTATCCTTTCCTTCAAACACACCTTGAACCTCATCATTTACCTGTTTTTTTTTCTCTTTCCTTCCTTCCGTTTTTCAATCAAAATGATCTTTTCTCAATTCCTTTTTTTTGTTTTTTTCACCGGTTCGAAATTTCGATCATTCTTCATTCATAGGGAAACCCAACTCCCTCAAAAAGAACACTTCCTCCAAACAGTCAACCTTATAATATACCTTATCACTTTAGTGCTGAACAAAGAGAAGGTAACTTGAATCTCAAGATCTGGGTCGAATGGTCTGCTGTGAACTCTCGTAAGAAGGAACGTACATTGGCTTATGATTCGACTGTTACGATCACCGAGCCACCTACTAGATGGTTTGATCCTCAATTGTATGTATTTCACTGAGCTTTTGAAGATCCCAACTGATTCATCGAGTGCTGATCTGCTTTGGTGAATGATGATGATAGGATCTTTCTCTATCTTATCCTATCTTCCACCGTAGGAGGAATAGGTTATATGGTCTTGAATTCATACTCATCTAATCCGACGGCTCGACGAGGTAAAGCTGATGAAAAGAATCGAAACCCAATCGAATCGATCTCTAAGACATCTAAGATCTCAACTCCAACTGGTGGTCAATACGAAGCAGATTGGATTCCAAACACTCATGCACAAAGACCAGGTTCGAAAAAGTCAGGATCTTATCTTGTAACTTCATCAGGTGCAGAAAGTGGAGGTGAAGAGAACACGAGTGGAACTGATTCTAAAGCTAGAAGGAGAAAACGATGAAAAAGGGGAAAAGGGGGAAGAGAGAGAGAGAGAGAGAGAGAGAAAAGAAAAAAAAGGGAGTAGAACATTCAATTTAGATTTCGATCAAGCATCTTCTTAAAAAAAATAAAAGAAATCGATTTCAAAACCAAAACATCAAACCTTCATCTTCTTGATCGTTTTAGTTCCTCTGTACCCTGTTTTTTTCCATCTGAATTTGCAGCAAATTTAGTCAGTAAGAACCTTAACCGATTTTTGGTTTCTTCTTTTTTGGTTTCTTCTACCTACCTATATTCCATAGATCCTTGTAGATTTCCAGATCTTGTAATAGATTTACATTGCGGATGAACTTTGACAAAAGAAGTGACATATATGATCTGATCATGGTGTTTTCTGATGAGAGTTTGCAAAGACGTTCATCAGAATGAGCGGCTATGGGGCAAACCGATTTTCTTAGATCAAACTGAGGATGGCTAATGTGGTGATGATCAACACTCAAGGGTGAGGTGGTTTGAACTTCAAAAAGTCTAATCACACTCAGCTAGGATCAGAAGGAAAAAAACGAGCCTAAAGAAACACTCAAGTTGATCATTGGTAAGGTAAAGTGTTTCTGCGAGAGTGACAAAGATCATCTAACAACAAAAGTCACCTTGAGTACGATTACAAAGGTTTGGTATGATGATGATTGAAAATGACCACGCCTTTCGCTTTACTTCTCTCATGATCTTCACAAGCTTCATCCCTAATAATCTCCTCCAACCTTAAAACAGTCATTAATACAACAATCTGGACCGTTCACCTTAGATCCCATCCTCCAAACCCAACCAAGTCAACCTTCAAATCACCACATGAACCGCTGCCATCTTCCTTCCCATTCGCCTGCTTTCGATTCCCATGGCCGATAAAGAAACATTCCAAGCGTGAACGCATTTACGATCCCATACAAACATCCTTCCCCAATCAATCGAATGGACCATGTTCTTGACTCTTCAATGACAGGTCGGATGTGAAGTCGAAGAAGTATGTATGGAATGAGAAAGTATCGAGGTTCGATGAGAGGTGAAGGGATAAGAGTGATGATCAGAGCAAACACATAAAAGACCATCAGTAGCAAAGTGGTGGTATATGATCGGGCTACAAGCAGTGAGCAGATTGAAATTAGATCAGAGCATTCAAGATTTCTTAAATAGATTTCTCAGATGAACCTACCGAGCCGCTCCCAAAGAAGTCTCATACACAAAAGGTAACCTGGGACAAGTGTATACTTGACAATCGAATGTAATTTGAACACTCTTCGCCAGACATAGAATACATAGTGTCGGTTATCGGCCAGAATGAATGGGTGTTCGTAACTGTTTCCCATTCACCATATTTAGATCAGGGGTGTGCTGATGATACCAAAGGTAGGTCATAGACGCACGTGAATTTGTAGACCGTCCAAATCATGGCGACACATGATATGATAGACTTGAGCACTGAACTACATTTCGAACCCAAACAAGATAACTGAGTAGGGAAACGTTTCGAAATCGTGTGATAAGCTGGGACATTCTCACCTGTACGATTGACACAAACCTAACAGAGATCGCTTGACTAGTATTCGGTCGAGTAGGAGTGGTGTGAAGAAAAGCACGGTGAAGCCAACAAAATAATAGATCTGAGGGACATGTGCAATGACTTGATGACTAGATTTATCTCCTATAAGTCACATCAGATATCAAATTGATGAAAAATCCTACTGTGAATTGGTAAATCTCGATTCAGTAGAACTATTTTTACCTAAGACAATACCACCATTCCAAATCAGAAAGACCATAAAACAGCCCACAACACCCAGGTAAGGTAACATGACCAAGCAGACCGCCGGAAAATCCAGTCGAACATTGATCAGTAAAGATTGGAGTGACTTTGGAAGGTCGACTATTTTGATCCGACCATCAGGAAGTGATCAGCTACGTAAGTTGATAAATTGTACCAGGAAAACAAGGGGAAAGTTATAAGAAACCTTAAGATGCACACGTAAAGAAGATTCCATCAAAGGCGGATTGAAGAGTTTTGGTTGAGGTTGTAAAGTAGGAGATTTGATGGCTTCTCCTGGGGTCGTTGGAATAGGTTTGAATTGAGATAATAGGGTTGAACCAGCAATGAAGGCAACCCAGATGACATTTGTTTGTCTGAAAGTGCAGCTCAGGAGACCTAGCTACAAGTGTTTCGATTGTAAATCTCGTCAGAAACCTCTAGATCGGACACAATGAAGCTCTGATATGAGTGAATCACTTACTAAGCCTGCTGTGATCTGGTGGCCGGTTAAGCTCTGATCGTAACAAGCCAAGACCGAGACCAGTGAGGCAATATCGGTATAAAATAAGAATCCGGAGAAGTAGGCGATTGGAAAACACGAGATCACGATTGCTTCCAAGATGATATCATCTTCTGGAATTAAAAATCGAACCCTTGGTTTTACACCTGGATAGGGTGGATAAGGAGTTTTTCGAAAATGTGATAATATCCGACTATTGAGCCAGGGTAAGATACATAGTAAGACTGCATTCATCGATCGAAGTCCGTTAATTGAACATGTAAACCAATAAGGTAAAAGATGATGAAGGATTGCGATTGGAAGATATCTACGAAGATCAAAGTGTACATCTGTTAACAAAGATCGTTTATCTAAACTGAAGTAAAATGAGAAATGACTCACAATCCAGGAGGAGTTGTAATCTTATCATCCCATTCTAGCCATCTTCCTTGACAATATGCCCTGGCCTGTTTGACATGAAAAATTTCGTCCTAAAACTCCACACAAATGAGTTGTTCCCCCGAAAGAATGACGTCACCAAACGCTTTTGTCTAGAAAAAGTGTACTTTGAGATGATCAATCTAAAAACACACACCATGTAAGGCTCAGGAACAAGTTCATTGAATTGACCACTGATGAGTACAATAGCAGCAACGTAAGCGGATATGGCCACAAAAGAGGTGAGAGATTGTGTTTGTTTGTAATCCATTTTGGTCAAGGTCTGATGATGACCTCTTTCGATTTCAATCAAAAACCCCAAGAATGTTTCAAGAGTAGAAAAGCAAGTTGGCACTTTGGCCTGGTATGTATTGAGGTCTTGTGGTTCCCCGTCGGGTCTATTAAGTCCTTCTGCTCGTGAGCTTGATGACTTTTTGAATGAGAATGTTCTGATCGATTTAATTGAAAGTTGAGGATGAGGAATATCAAATTTTGATCGACAAGTTCAAGTTACATTTCAGTCCGGGACTCGGGCCTCCATCGGGCTACGCTCTCGGATCGGTGAGGGGATCAGGTTTATGAATCAACTGTGGCTTTGGTATAAAGAATACTACATACATATCAGAATCTTCACCCTCAATGACCTTGAACCAGAGCTGATGATGAACAGTTTAGAGTCATTTGTTTAATTTCTAGATCCCCGTACTTACATCTATTCCATCATATCTTGAACCTTGAAGAAAGAATGAAATTCCAGTTTTTAGGCAGATTCAACCCAGGAAAAACTGTATCTTTTGTTTTTCAGTGGTAAATTTTGATGTTTAATCTCCCTTAAGCCAATCAAAAAACTTCATCTTTTTTGAAAAAGTTCAATATAAAATGGAATAGCTGTACTTTGGGAGAAGTAAAAAGATGAAGTAATGGTAAATTGGCTGAGGTCCAAAAAAAAATTCATGTGAAACATTTAGAAAAGTCATGGGTTGAACTTGCATACAGAATGATATTTAAATATCTTTCACTGGTTGAGAAATCTTGATACTATCTACTCATGCACAAGGTAGAAAGTACAACACCAAGATACCTTCACTTCAGGTCATATATACTTACTGACAAGACTGATTTTACTTCTCATCTGTTGCCCAATGTAAGAAAATCATTTACTAAAATTCTCTGGGTCAATGAGTCAGGTAGTAGAGTGAACAAATTGTGAATAGATGTCAGTGCCTATCAAGAATTAAGCATACAGCGTTTGGGTACAGGTCTCAAATTTTAAGATCAGACATACCATAGAGGGCATTGGGGTATGTATGTGGCTGTGACTGGGTACTTTGCAACACAATCCTAATGTTCTGAATGAAGATGTCTTCAGTTCCAAAGAAACATACCTTGGTTGGCAAAGGATGGTATTTGTTCTTAAAACAGTGTTACACATCACAGGAATATCTAGCTATACCCTTTTTTTGCATATTTTCAAGACACAGCATTGGAATCAAGCACCTATCTATCTGCTTGCAATTGCATCAAACATTCAGGCCTTCTACATTTCCATTTGACAACCTAATGACCATCATCTCTTAGTACAAGGCTTGAGCTCAGAGGACAAAATCTTGTTTGATAATTCTCTTGCCAGATATTGATCAGAGATACACCACAAAGACACTTTTGGGCAAAAGGGGATCCGGACTGTCTGACATCCAATGATCTGACTGACACCCCGGATTGGGATGTGGTGTTCACATCAAAGGGCATTTTACATCCGCATAGCATCCAGTAGATGTGGTGATGGTGTCCCACCAGATCTTACCTTGCTGGGATGTCCAAGCTTGAAGCCCTGAGTTAGTTTTCTGCTATAGTTGCCCACAGGACAACTACTCCTCTGCCACAATTATCGGACATTCCCGTGATGTCCAAGTATCCTTTTAGTGTATCTTTTGTTCTTGGGTATCAGACATGATGCAGAGAGCTTTGATAGACAAAACTCTATGTATCTGCATGATATTCAAAACGGTCGTGGCGGCAAACAACATTTGTGATTCAATTTAGGAAGATATGTAGGTGTGCTAAAGTTGATAACGCAGTCAATCACAAATCTGTCTACAGCGCGCAGAGTACTGCATGAAAGACATTCAAAGAAATCCCCACCTCAGAAGGGGGAGCTTGATATGAGGATTTTCTGGGAAATTTTAAATTTTACGACTGCTGCGAGGCCCGCGCACGTGGATCTTTCCGACATTTTTGGCCATCCTGGACCCGCTTAGTCCACAAGACCTTCTGCAAAACAAAGTAATCGGGGTTGATCACAGACTAGACACACCAACAGGCAAGCCATTAGCTTCATTGACCTTTGTTAAGTTAAGGTCAGCCAAGGATGAAATTACTTTGATTGAGTTCACTCCTGGCAAGAAAGCGAGGTGTGATGAGCTGTCTTTGAAACCGAAAGCAGGAAGCTGTTATAAGTCCCTCGAAAGCCGCTGCAGATGCAGATGCATGTACAGTGTCTGAGATCCATCGGTTTGATTGTGTTCAGCGCGAGGTGTGATGAATGGTCCCTTCTATATGAAAGAAGAAAAGTTGATAATCATCGCAACGTGATCACTGCTCGTATTCGGCATCAAAGGTGATGAGGTGACAAAAGTATCAATTTAACAGCCTTTCTGCAGTCACGCAACCATGAGGAGTCAAGACCAGAATTGACCGTGTAAATGGTTTATGGACCGCAATTTGAAGGGCATTTATGGTATACAAATATGTTTTTCTGTGAAAGATCAGATACTTTATCAGTATATTTCACAGATGAAAATTTCATCTGATTTTCCCTCTGTCTCTCTGTTTCTCATTTCAACTGTCCGAAAATCCACAGGTTTAGTTCAAACCTTCTGCAGCCTCCCCTTCCAAACCCCACCCTATCATGGCCGATCATATTGATGTTGAAGAAAGCCCCACATCCAGCGAACCAAGTACCCCGCAACAGTCATCAACACCATTCCTCACTCCCGTCACTTTTCAACACCCATTTCCTGTCCATACCTCAGCGATTCAGGCTCTTCAACTGAACTCGGCCTCTCCAAGTTTCTACCCGACGCCCATCCATTCGCCATATCCCGCCTCTGTCTTGCAATCGGGTCCTTTCGGTTCTTCGATCACCTCATTACCTTGCTCTGCCAACATGATCGACAACAAGAAGGCGAAAACGAACTCGAGGAAAGAAGGGAAGACCCGATCTTCAGCGAGTCGCAAAGCAACATCAAGCTCCTCGGTGAAAGCTCGAACGACCAGCAGAAAGCACCCCAAAATCATCAGTACAACCACCGCCGAAGAGACTCCGGCAACCAGTTCCTCTGAGACTCGAAAGGCTCATGTGAGATGGGAAGACGACAAGAATGAGAAAGGGGAAAGCGCTATGAGCCTTCTCTTGAACTGGATTACGACCTACGGAAATTGGGCAAGGTACAAGAACAGGAACATAGTAAAAAAAAATACGATTGAGCATGTGATTCAGTACTTAGCCGAAAATGGAATCGCTCCACGGAAAGTCAATGCGGTCCTGGACAAGGTGAGTGTCTTTAATTAAATCTGTAAATATTTGGAAACTAACACACATTCTAACATACATTCGAGTTTGTAGATTGACAAACTCGAGCAGAGTTTTGTCAGCGCTGTTGATTGGCTAAACGGAACTGGTCAGGGCGTGATGGATGATCTGGAAGTGGAAAAGCACGCTAATGGGTGGGCGGATGATGATCCGCAGTATCTGGCTAAGAAGAAATCACTGATAGAGGGTAGGTCATTTCACCTCTCCGCGTCTCTATTCACCTCATTTTGGCATGAAACTGATTTAGTTATTACAATTCTCAGATTATGTGGTTAAACATAAATGCAAATATTACTACGAGCTTGAAGATACGATGGGCACTCGGGACAAGTCAACCCGCCTCTCCAGCGCGAACAGTGCGAACGCTTTGGATCCCAACGAATCGTTAGATTGTTTGGGTCTCTCCAAACAATCTACTGTATCTCCGAATGATACAAGTGATATAGATGATAGGTTTGATCATGGTTTGGCAGATGATCCAAACGAAGACTTGGACACCTTGGATTTAGAAAACCAAGATATCCAAATCGAAGGTAAGTCAATTTCTCACTTTTTGTATTTCTGTATTTCTCCGGTTCCTATAAATTCGGCTGACACGACCTTCTTCTGTAGAGCCAACTCCACCTAAGTCATCTCAGCAATCTTACCGACCTAGTTCGAGCGGCTCGGTCCCACGTCGACGACTTCAAAAGGAAGGTGGCGAATCGCAAGCGATTCGCCACCTAAGTCTGCCGGCGTCCGAATCGTCATCGGATTTCCACAGGCTTGAACAAGCCATCATCGATGGTGAACGTAATAATGCTGGGATGACCCATGCAATAACTGACCTTGCTCTAGCCTTGAAACCAAAAACGACTTCGACTGTGCTTCTCTCCGTGGACGACCAGCGCCGACAAGCTGAAATCGAGGCGGAACTTCAAGCTTGTAAACTGAAGGCCGCACAACTTGATTTAAGAAAAACCGAGCAAGCTATGTCCCTTGAAGTGGCCAATGCCAAAGGGAAGTTTATTGCCCAGATGATGCACGACAACAAGTGGACATATGAACAAGCTAAAAATGTGGCTGATGAGGTCTACAAACACTCTGAAGTCGCGTAAGTGTTTTCCTCATATTCAGATACCTCAGCACAACACTGATATGAAAAATTGGTCACTGATATGAAAAATTGGTTTCAGATCGGGACACTCAGGTTGACAAATCCAATTTCCGTTCAATTTTTTTTTTACTTTAATTGATTGAAGTGTCCCCACTTGTTATAAAATCCTGAGTTCTATCTAACTTTAGGATTGTTTTGTATAATACTGGCTATAGTAGATACAATTATTTACTTGCAATCGAATGTCAATCAATTTTTGTTTTCAGGCTATCCACATTGAGCTATTTCAAACGATCCATCCAAAATGAGGTCAAATCTTGTGAGAAAATATTTATACAACCTAAGGTCATAAATTGTCAGTTTTTGGAAAAAAAACTTATATTCCAAAAAAATATTAAAAACGGATTATGGCCCTCTTTTTTGCTAGAACCTATTTCAAGAAATTTAACATAGATTCTTTTTCACATTTATTCAAATTTAAAATAGATTCTTTTTCACATTTTACCATTAATTCAAAATTAAATATATATATTTATATGCGGTTATATTTCATCCTTTTAGAACACTTACAACTCAAATTAATCTTATTAGCATTTTTCAAATCCATTTTTTTAAAAAGTTTTGTGGTTATAATCAAATCCATTTTTTTAAAAAGATTTGTGGTTATAATTCATGGTTTTAGAAAACTTATTACAAAAGTGACCAGTCATTTTGTAAAAACCTAACATGTCAATTTATAGATTCCTTAAGACCTTTCATATTTTAATAAACACATCTCCAGATGTTTTGTAAATCTTGTAATGTGTAATTATAATAGATATAATTATAATAGATACCTTAGCGCAAAAAAAAACTTAAAACCAAAAAAAACCTCAATTCCTGGCAAGAAACTCTTGAAAGAGGTCTTCTCGCAATGTGTCATCTCTACCTAAATCCATTTCTGCCTGATTTCCTTGGGCTGGTGGTCGGTTGGAGGGCGCTCTACGCCTTCTGAATTCCTGATCACATCCACCTTCCATCGGTTCAAAATCCAAATGCCAATCTTCCCCTTTTGATGATATATAATTATGTAAGATTATACACACCCTAATCCATGCGTTTGCACGTTGTGCACTCCGCGGTCCACGTAATAAAATTCGCAGTTCTTTCAAAGATTGGAATCTACCCTTGAGCATACCAATACTTTGCTCGATGATGACACGCCACTTACTTAGCTCCAGATTGAAACCCTCCTTGTTTTGCCCAATTCGCTCGCCGTGTGTTCGTTTGAATGGAGTGATTACGCTACGCGATACGGTGTAACCTGAGTCTGCCAATAAATATTCTCCTTCTCCAAGGAAGTTGGGCGTATTGGTGTAAAGCTAGAACAAACTGTCAGAAACAATAAATGCCATATTAACAGAATAAGGAAAAATACGTACCAAAGAAGTACGGAAAACTCTTTGATCGTGAGCGGAGCCGCACCATCCCAGCTCGTAAAATCGAAACTTCCTGTTAACGTCACATACCAACATAATATTGAACGCGTAAAAATTTTTACGCGTCCAGTAATCCTCAGCGTTCTTCACCGGTGCAAAAGCCAGCGGGACAAGAGTCCCATCCAGAAATCCCACTGTATTCTTGAAGATTGAAGATTCCATTTGAGCCTTGAGAGAATCGCGCTCCGTCTGGTTGGGCCAGCAGACCCAATCTTTCTCCAAAGCAAGTATCGCATAAATACACCGATTAGTCCAATTCTGAACGCTACCTTCTGGATCACCTTAAGGTATGTCAGTGAACTTGAAAGTCAATTGAAGTCGATCACAATATAAGACTTACCAGATATATGAAAAGTATAGGCCAAATGTGAGTAATCGCCTCCATTGCCTGACGATCCCAAGTTTGCCAGCATCACCAGAAGTTGCCATGAGACTGGCACCTGTTTGTTGTAAGATTCGTTTTGGAAAACTGTACTACCAGCTATTTGATCAACTATATCCCAAAAACAATCCTCGCTCATTCGAGCCTATTGTTCCAGATAGCATGAACAGAACTTTGATCAACTCATGGTCCAAAGAAATGATAGATGTGAAAATTGAACGACTTACCATTGTTAAAAAACAATTGCCACCCTCCTGGAACCTCTGCTCAAAAGCATTGTTCCTCAAGTCTCTCCTGTTGCGTGAATAGCGATCATTAATATAATGCGTTGAAGACAAAATCTTCAACGCTTCTTCTAATTTGTTGATTTCGGATTCACCGATCTTGCGTAGACGACGTCCAAGGAGAACGAGTTGGACTGAGGCCGCACGAGCCAGGTGGAATTCGAGAGCCCCCAGTAACAAGAGAAGAAAAGGCTTCTTCGCCTCCAAATCGTCATCGATTGGAACCACTGCGGTAATGTCGGAAGTTGTTGCGAGAAAGTCTTGATGTGCGACCATGGATTGGAGGCATCGAAGCAAGAGAATGCTTTCAGCATTCCGGTGTTTGAGAAATCCCAGCGCAGCAATTCGAAGATGAGCCCCATTTTTTCGTTTGTTGATTTCCACATGAACCGAGTGCTTGAGGACTCGGCGTCGACTTGTTCGAACCATCCTGGTTTTGCGAAATGTGAAGTTGAAGATCGATTGGTAATTTGATCGATTCGATTACAGCGTGAGGCGAAATAAGAATAAGACGAAGAGAGACGAGCGATGAAAGGGGAGGATGAGAAAAAGGAGATTAGAATTAGGCGGAACAGATTACAAATTGGAAAAGGGGCGTACAAAGTAATCAGCACGACAGAACGACAGATCCCGCCAAAATCGGACTTTCTGTCGTTCTGTGAAAGGCTCTGTCAACCTCTCTGATATTTCACAGATGAGATATTTGTATACCATAATTCTACATCGTTCTCCCAATCGAGATTGAGTGGCTATGCATCTAATTATAATCGATCCTCCGGTCGTCTTGATCTGTCCAAAAACCCACCGATAATAGCTGCACTGTGTACTCATCCTCGGCCAAAGTGATGATCCCATTGAACAACCGAAGTCCCCAGCATGAAGTGATCAGCTAAGTTAGCTGCGATCATCTTTTGCCGATGACCATGGTACATATGTTGTGTTGTAAGATAGTATGTAAGTACCTCTTCCAGCCTCCAGGATATCCAGATCGCACAACAATCTAAAGTCGATAGAGCTGAGCTGGTCTTCCCATCCTTTTGAAAAAACTTATCGTCATTCTCTCACAAGGTTTTAACGAACAAGATTTGCACATGCTATTTCAAAGCAGGTCTTTAGTCATCGCTGATCAATAAAAGTGAAGCGATCGAAAGGATTTGATTTAATTTCCTGATTTGGTCAACCTATTTGTATCCATACCTTCAAACCCATTGGTGTCGATTTCCAAGTCTGTAGTCATTCTTTGTGAACTTATAACCCAAATCACTCTTGGACTCAGTAGACTCCGCATTGAGAATTCAAAGATACGACGAATTTGGGTTAGTGATCCGAGGATTTTAAATCTTGATCATCTCAAATCCTCAACAGTCTGGAACCCACGGAGCTACAATCTTCAGCCAATACCTCACTCTCAGGCTCTTCTTTCGTCCGTCTACTCTTGAAGATTCTACTATATATCCTTTTGGGGGGTTTGAAATCCATAACTTGTTAGGATCTGACAAGATCCTGTTTCAGACAGATCACATACATTGACTGTCGAACATCGATCAGGCCTGGCGTCGAGCATCGGTCATCAGTTTCTTATTTGTCTACTCTGGTTAGCTCTTGGAACTTATCAACTGTACTTCGCCTCATCGAAAACGCAACCATCAAAATAATACTATATTTCGAATATTTCGACTTTGCACTCTATTTCAATCCTCAAAGCTTAGAATTATAGGCTGGTTTATATCATCAATTCGGCTGATCAATCGCCTACCATTCAATTTCTCAAGGAAACTCCTGGCATCCCATCCCATCAATCCAACATGTCTGAAGGGTTACAGGGCCAGGCACTGATCCTGACAGTTTCGACTTTGACAGCATTGAGTTTCATGCTGATTGGTTATGACAACGGTGTAATCGGTGAGGAGAATCAAAGCTCCACTCGAATTCGACTCTTTGATCTTCTCACTCATTGCTAATGATCCAAGCGGTAATCTAGGAGGACTGACCGGTTCGCCAGCATGGAATCGTGTATTCGACAGTCCGACAGGCAGTGCTCTGTGAGTAGTGTGGCCCCATTAGCACCTCTATCTCGGTGTTTCGGTAAGCTTCACCTGTACGTCCTGGAACCTGAAGCCCGAATGACTTGATCAGCTCCACAATCGTGGCAATCTACGAAATCGGCTGCTTCGCTGGTGCTCTGTTAACATTCGCCATCGGGGAGCGATTGGGACGACGAAATATGCTGAGGTTGGGATCTCTATGGATGATTGTAGGAGCTCTTCTGCAGACGTTCGCCCATGGACGCCCACAAATGATCATTGGTAGGATCATAAGTGGTATTGGCATGGGTGAGATTCAAATCATGAATGATTATTTGTAACATGAGTCTATGATCATGTCTCCACTAACAAGTTCACACTTCGGCGGGCAAAACAGGCTGCATCAACTCTACTGCCCCAGTCCTACAAGCTGAATTTAGTCCCAAAGCTAGCCGTGGTCGTTGTGCGTATCATGTATTTTGCTCTTAACCCAGTCTCACGTCCAAACATATTCACAGGGGGTTGACTGATGATGCGGGTCACGTTGTGCAGACGCATGCGCACAGCTCTCGACTTTGAATTTTGGTATCTTTCTAAGTTATTGGATTGTCAGTACAAATAAATTACTTACCTCCAGTTTACTATAGTATTCCATATGCACGCGACGCTGATTCACCCACTGACATTTTTTCATCCGGCCACGCCAATTGTAATCAATTAGGACTACGGTATGACCAAAGCTTTTCACGGGGACATCACATTCAGATTCCCAATTGGGTTCCAACTGTTTGTTTCTTATCCACTTAAATAACATACAATTTTCCGATACTCACTTTGATATATCGATGGTAGGATCCTCATTGTTCCAATACTTGCATTGACGTTTGTCGTCCCCGAATCACCACGTTGGCTATTGTATCACGGTCACTCGTCCGAGGCGTTAAAGGTGGTGGCCCGTCTGGAAGCAAAACCAAATGACGACGAAACCGTTCAGGCGAAGTACAGAGAGATGGAATCCAATGTTGCATACGAGAAATCTGTACAGGTATCAGGATACCGTGAGATGTTCAGAGATGATGGACTCTCGACTAGACGGAGACTCGCAATTGCGTGCTCAGTCCAATTCTTTCAACAATTAGGCGGAATCAACGGTCAGTACTACCTTTTTTATTTTTCATACAAACTTCTTGTATGTAGTTGCAATCTATGAGCTGATCATACATCAAATCTTCGACAAGCTTAGGCATAATCTATTATGCAAACTTCATCTTTGCAAACTCTGTTGGGTTTTCAGCGAACATGGCCAGTCTCATGTCTGGATTCCTCTTTACTTGGTTCTTCGCCGCTTCATTTATCCCATGGTTAGTCAAAAACAAAAAATCTTGTCATTCAGCCTATCCTTTCGTGACCCCATCAGAGGCTTACATTTTACTCTTCCTCCTCATCAGGTTCTTGATTGACACCATAGGTCGACGGAAGCTACTCATTAGCTCAACTTTTTTCATGGGATGTGTCTTTGCCATTCTTTCAGGGGTCATCAAACAAGTGGAAGATAAAGCTGCCCATTCGTACGAATACGGAGTTGCTGCAGCCGTACTCTGTTTTCTTTACATGGGCGCTTTCACCACGGGTTTTCAAGCCACCGGTACGTTAACTTAGTGTTGGGATTACAAGCCAATCTTCAAAATCTATCAAGTCACGTTCAGTAGAAAAAGTCAAACATTCTCATTAAATTTCTCTTTTCGTACATTTTTTTTGACTATGATGGATCACAGTTTGGGTCTATCCACCGGAAGGTATGAATTTTGTGATGCTTCTGAAAGATTTAAATACTGAATATGTACTAATTTTGCATTTGTCAATTGTGTAACTCAACAGTCCTACCGCTTCGCATTCGTGCCAAAGGCACGGCTCTTGCTACGGCGTGTAATTGGATCATCAATGTTCGTAAAATCCAAATTATCTTTATGATCTGTCATCCCCAATCCGAGAAGCTGACATGGATGTCAAATACGATTGGGTAGTTTACTGTCGTCGAGGTCTTTCCTCCGGCAATTGACAACATGTAAGTCTTCGCTGTTCGTCCAAGTGGAATTTATAGCTGATTAACTGTTTACGTTCCCAGAGGTTGGAAGGTGTATCTGATTTTCATGGTCTTCAATTTCTCCTTCGTTCCCGTGATGGTAAGCTGTCCACTCCTTCCTGAACCCTTCCGTGGGCACGCATTCTTGCTTGAATCTAATGTCAACTTTTCATTGTGTTCATGAAATTCCGTAAATAGTTCTTTTTCTATCCAGAGACCAAAGGAAAATCATTGGAAGAGATTGATCTGCTTTTTGGTGATAACATCAATTCAGATATTCGAAAAGAGACATTAGGAAGATCTCTCACTTCCACCAGTGCAGATGATAGAGATCTACCTAGTCAATCTGCAGGAGATCTTGAAAGTCAGAAATAGAACGATTTTTAGTTGAAGAGAGAAAGGGCAGTGGAAAGTATCAATTTTGCTTTCTATCAATACATTTTTCTCTAAAGCTTCAATCCTGTTGGATTAGACTATTTGTAATTTGTTCTTTCATCTATTTTATATATTTCTTGTATCTTCAATGAGGTATTCGTTCTAGTGGTTCATAACTGTTTAGTAGTTTCCATCTTATTTATCTTGTTCATTAAGTTTTTCTCCTTTTCGCGTCAATTGTTCTGTATCAGTCAAAAACTATCTAACATGTCTGAAAATGTGCGAAATCCAGGGGATATTGTGACGAGAGAGGATGATTTAACATTTTTACTCAGGATCAACACATCTTGATTTGATTTTTTGAATGACTTGAACTCATCGCTTCAGCCCTGAGGGTAAGACCAATGCCTGTGCTGGAGACTTCTTACCTTGGAGCTATATTCAGCTTGATTGACTCACAATATCTTGCATTTTTGGTAAAGGATTCGTCAAACTAATAAGTCACCTCTGCCTTTCACCAACAGAAGGTGAATTCCTTGAAGAGGCAAGTAAAACATGATGATTTTTCATCCATCATTATCAACAAGGAAATCTACCAACGCTGGACTTAACTTGAGATATCCTTATTGGAGTTTTTCAATTGGCCATAGAAGCAAATCAATGAGGACCAGTCTTTTTGAGTACTATGAATTCCACATGCTACATCAGTTTGAGTACTAAGAATACATCAAGTAAGATTCAACAAAAGCGACTGGAATATTGTTACATATGCTTACATAGTATCCTTATACAGAGCAATGCTGAGTATTAATATGCTTATAGTGTGATTATGATATCTTTGACGCGAGAATGGAATGTAAAGGCGCGACTACTGAATAAAAGAGGCCCATGACCATTTTACTCACTTTACCATCTCACTTTACCATCAACATCCTTTCTTCATCTTAAAAGGATCCATTCAATCGAACAAACTCGACTCATCAACTCTCTCAAATCGGGGTTGCATGGCTGGACCGAGATTAAACGTCGATAAACACCTTGCTCGAGTTGCTGACAATATCTCAAAACCATCACAAAATAACAAAACAACTCTTCCCAACCATATCGTCCGACAGCCTTCCTTTGGCACACTGAAGTCAAAGCCAATTGGTTTTCAATTTAAGGATGACACACTCATCTCGAAGCCTGTCAATCCTACAACAACAAAACTTCCGTCGGCTCAATTGACTGAAAACAAGATTCCTGGAGGAAAACCAAATGGACATCCCAAGCCTATCAATACTACCCTTCGATCAGAACATGGACCGAACATCAAGCGTCCAATCCATTTCTCGCCTGCAAGTAGTCCCGGATTATCAGTCAAAAGGCCTCGTGTCATGCAAAACCCAGCTGCAAAGACAATCATTGAAGAGATTCCAGTTGAATTTTTCGAACCTCATGAAGATGAGGAGCAGTACATGAATGAGCTAAGTACTCATCTGAAGCCACCAGATCCACCAGCTCCTCTACCATCACCCTCAGCTATTCCGTCACGAACATCATTGGTCCAGGGACCTCAAAAAACTTCTGGGCGGAACACATTGGCTTCTAATATGCGCGTTGAAATCTCAAGTCACACCAATCCTTCATCCTTGCGCACGCCTTCATCTAACGCCCCTCAGGTACCTACCCGAAGAGACTTCATGCCCTCTGTCCCCGCTCGTCCGTTCATTGAACCCACTCTTCAAGAGGTTTGTTGCGCTAACATTATCTTCGATCTTTTAATATACCGAAGCCTTATTTGTTCAACCTCCTGTTCTTCAACAGATGGACCTTCAGACTCTGTACGTGAAACGACATACCTGTATTACCCAGATTAAGACCAAATTGGAAACAATCATCACCTATCTAAAAACCGGAACCTGTGAGTCAGGAGAAGATTATGGTTTACTCGAACATAGCATGTCAGTCTTCCCATGATAGCAGTGATTTCAAAATAAGTAGAGACTAAAATAAGTTCCCTTTCGTCTAGATTATACCTCGAAGAACGGCTGAAAGCATTCAACACCGAAGTAGAAAATCGTCAAATCAGTGCCCAGGGGAACTCAGTGGGAACGGCTGTCATACCACCAGTTCGAACAACCACGCCGCTCGAACCACGGGGCTTACCAAACCAGATTCCCACCTCACCTTCAACAACGTCCCGCGTGTCGAGTGAACCCGTGCATCCAGGACCTCTCACTCCTACGGCTCGCCACAAAGGTCCAATCTCGAAAACCGCTGTGCAATCTGTTTCGGATTCATATAAGCCGATGTCAGTCAGATCAGCGCCTGTGGCGGCGCAGCCACTGATTGATCTTCAAGATCACGACTCGCTTGATGAACAGCCGTTTGCTGGCCCATCACACCACGAATTTATCAAGTCGAAGCAGGATTACCAACATCCTCCCTCGCCCCACCCGATTGCAGATGTTTTGCATGATACCGATGCACTACTGCACGGCATTTTTTCCAGCGATGAAGGTTTTTCAGACGACGAAGATGCTGCACCGAGGCACTCTGATATTCATGCACAGCCACAGATATCCATCGCCGCGCCTCAGAAAATCCTAGAGTCTTCTCATATAAACAAGGTCGCGATCACAAGTAAGTTGTGATTTATTGTTTATCTTACAAGCTTGATAGCTGAGTCTGTACACTGTATCATACAGAGACGACATCAGCTACTCGCGGATATGTTGATGTGACTGAAGAACCATGTGAGGATAGTCGGAGTAAGATGAAGCACCCATGGTCTAAGGACGTTGCAAAAGCCCTCACGCAGATTTTTAAGCTAAAGGCCTGGAGGCGAAACCAACTAGATGCTATCAATGCCACGTTATCTGGACAGCATTGTTTTGTCCTCATGCCGACGGGTGGTGGAAAATGTGAGTAGCGCCCATAATGTAACTTGTACTGATTTGTTTGTGAACCATCAATATGACTAATGTGATGGACGGACATCTTGAAAGCCCTATGTTATCAACTCCCAGCTGTAGTCAGATCCGGTAAGACATCCGGGGTGACCATTGTAGTCAGTCCTTTGTTAAGTCTTATCACAGATCAAATTCAAAGTCTATGCGACAAAGAAATTGGCGCTGCCCCTTGGACGGGCACCATGTCCAAGCAGGAAAAAGTAGCTGTGACGAATAATTTAAGAAGCAAAGAGCCGTTATTGTGTTTGCTTTATGTGACGCCTGAATCAGTTGGTATTGCGATGGCTTTGTATTGTCTGCGTCATTATATTCCACTGACCGGTACCATTAATCATCCAGATGATGCAAAGCGGCGAACTCAAAGGCATTCTGCACGACCTACAGAAGAGAAAGTTGATCGCACGTTTTGTAATTGACGAAGCTCACTGTCTCAGTCAATGGGGCCATGATTTTCGTGAGTCTTTTTTGAGTATATATATACTCACCTCAGTCCACGGAGCTGAATTTGTTTTGTTGAATAGGGCCTGATTATATATTACTCGGGAAGCACTTAGCAGCTACCTTCAAAGGCATACCTATCCTTGCCTTGACTGCAACAGCCAATAAAGTTGTCCAACAGGACATCATTAAGAATTTGCAAATTGATAATTGCGTACAGCTCACCCAATCCTTTAACCGGCCTAACCTGAGATATGAAGTGCGGGCTAAAACAAAAGAAGCGATGAACGACTTGATCCGGATCATCACCGCAGACCACGATGGCGAATGTGGGATCATATATTGCTTTTCCAAACGGGACTGCGAACAAGTTGCTTCGGACCTGGTTACTAGAGGGAAAGTCCGCGCATCTCATTATCATGCGGTAGGTTTCAATTGATCGTGATCAGAAATACTTTGAAATTGAATAATGATAAGTTTCATTTCGTTTGACCTATCAGGGCATGAGTCCAAACGACCGCCAGCGGATTCAACAAGAGTGGCAAAGAGGAGTCCTACAGGTGCTTTGTGCAACTATAGCGTAAGTATCGCCAACCACAAGACACAGTAGTATTCACAAATATGAAGCTTAATTAGTTTTCAAAACCCCACAGGTTTGGAATGGGCATTGACAAGCCAGATGTTCGCTTTGTCGTTCATTACTCTCTACCTTCCTCTCTTGAGGGATACTACCAAGAGACAGGACGAGCAGGGCGGGATGGTAATATATCCGAATGCATCTTATTTTATACTTATAGAGATTTCGTAGGTCTTGACCGGATCTCTTGACGCATCTTCCACAACTGTAGAAAGACTGATGATCTGCAAACCTATAGCTCTCCATACAACGCATGGTAGAACAGGAGCCGAATGCCGAGCAAGTTGAAAGGCGACTGGTCAATGCACGACGAGTAGTTGCATTCTGTCTGAATAAACTTGACTGTCGTAGAATGCAAGTTTTAGATTACTTTAGCGAAACATTCTCGCCCGCAGAATGCAAGAAGACCTGTGATAATTGTATGAGCGGGCAAACTGTGGTACAGCAAGATGTCACAGGTTATGTGGTCTCGGCAATTAAGTTGATCAAGAGAGTCACTGAATCTGACTCGATTACAATGGCTCAATGCATTGATATCTTTAGAGGTAGTAAGAACAAAAGGGTCAACATTTTCACAAACTTTTTCAGTCGCTACCCTCAACAAATGCATCTGACTATGCAACTTTTCTTTCTAGATTGTCGATGCAGGTTACCACTTGCTCGATGAGGCGGGAGTTGGTAGTGCTTTGGATCGCACCGACGTCGAAAGGCTGTTTCAGTTTATGATGACTAAAAACATCTGGGCTGAGCAATTCAAGAGCAGCGGAGCGTATACCAATTCTTACATGAAGGTAAGACACACTTGATTTCATATGATGGACATTCCATTCAATTCCTCTGACAAGTTCTGTCACAGCTAGCAGCAGGACACAAAGAATATCTGTATAATGGTGCAAAATTTCTCATGCCATTTGCTTCTGGCCCGCCTAGCAAGCGAACGAAAGCCAATGCTGGAGATACAGACCCTCCTCAACGGAAAAACGTCAAGACCTCGGCGCCTCGAGCTCCGGTTGTGAAGAATGGTGAGGATGAGGACTATGAGATTCATGATGACATCGATTACGAGTTTGAGGACGACATAACCATCGAGAAGCCGCATCCAATACCAGTTACAAGAGGCACTGCAAAACGAGTCAAGAGTAACACACACCATGTCGATCCGGCGGATTCTTATAAAGCGTTGCTTGCTCTGCGTGACAAGGTACGCAAGATCGTCATGTCCGGTTTGATTGCGGATCTGAGACTGGGTTTTGGTTTATTTCAAATACAGAGTATTGCGGATGGAAATATGAATGATGCTATCCCGACTGAAATCATACAGGTCATTGCGTGCCTGAACCCTACAAGTGAGCCTAGATCATCCACCGCTTCTTCACGCAGAAAATGAGGGACTGATGATAAATTTTGTTCCTTGGTGTCTGGTGTTTATCTATAAAGCCCAAAAGGCTTTGCTCGAGATCGAGGGTATCGATAAGGAGTTAGTGCATCTTGTCATTTCGTCGACTACCACTTCAGAATGTTTACTGACTGAATTACGATATCGTAGATTTGTCAAAACCTATGGGGCAGCGATACTGAAGATCTGCCGACAGTCTATAAAACACAATCAGGCAACGGCTGCTGAAATTGAAGATACATCTCCAAACGCGCCTTCTTCCAAAACGTGATTCTCAACCATTATGGTTCAATCTAATGGTTAACGTATATAGGGACCTAGCACTGACGAGCCCGTGTTGCATTCCGTTTGAAACAGTCCCACTGGCAAATTCAATGAGCAGATCAGACGCTTTGCTGCGCCACCATCAACCACACGTTCTAAGTCGATCAAGCGAGCACCAGTACCGTCCTCATCCCGTAATGTGATTCGCGCTATGCCAATGCCAAAATGATGTCATCCCTCGTTCTTTGTGTATTGTTCCTTGACTCATCGCCATCACCCACAAGACATGTCACGCTCCGTATTCTCAAATTGTCTAAGGACATTCTCATCTCTTTCAGAGTATTTTGTCTTTTTAGACAGTTTCATAGAGGAGAGGGAGCTTAGGCTTTGAGTGTAATTATCTGTATCTTCCATGTACCTTTAAAAAGCTTTTGATTATGCCCCTTTTGATCATTTACCTCGAACCTCAAAGTTTCAAAAAAATTTATGTGCTTTGGCACTTCACTCGCTTTTTTTTGCGTGTAAACTGTTTGATTCTTTCTGATGGATTCCATATCTCAATGTCTTGAGCAATTTAGCATATCTTCAGTGCTGCCTTCATAGACAGCTTACACTCCGCCAGAGCAATAGTCTGACCCCATTGGATGTGGTGCTAGTTATGATTCTCATGCTCATCTTTATCTTCATTTAGATAATGATGATGATATTTTAATCCTCAATGGTCAACCTACTCTTCATACAAACCTACGATGATCATTTCCCTTTTTTTTCAACTCACTTTTGATTGATGATTTTTATTCAATTTACACTTCTCATGGCTCAAAGTAAGGCCCGAATCATTGCAATTACCTACCATATCGCAACCAAGTCCACTTTGGATGAGTCAACAAATCATGCAAAATGATCAAGTCTTCTACATATTGCTCGGCATAAATTCATCTGAACCAAACTGATCACAAAACCTACATAAGATCTTGAAGAGAGCACAACTGGTATTTAAATCAAGTTACACGTTTCTTGTAGTGGGTATCAGACAAAGCTTCACGAAGCATACGAGCAGCTTGTTCGGGCGTCAAGTCACGCTGAGATTCAGCAAACATCTCAAAGCTAAAAAAACAAACACACAGACAGACAGAGACAGACAGACAGAAAAAAAAGACGTCTCGTTTGTCAATTCATAATTGTTTTATTTCACTGATCTGAACTTCAAAAACTTACCCGACTTGAAATTTTTTAACACTTTCATTTCGTAATAAGGGAGGATAGAATGATAGATGAAACTGAGCTGTGATTTGAAGTTGAGGTGGTGATTGATGAAGACCCATACTATAAGGAAAACTACAGTGAAATAAGTTATCATAAAGTCGTGTGACGATTCCGATCGTATGAGCTAGATCGGTACGTTGATCAGTCGACATGTGAAGTAAGGATGGAATATGATCTTGATGAGGGATGATCATGATTTCAAAAGGCCAAAGAGCCCAAAATGGGACACATGCCATAAACGTAGTCGACACATAGATCACTCGAGCTGAACGTTTTGGTTTAAGTTCAGCTTGAGCGTAATCTAATAATAAAGATGGCCTTCCATCCATCAGTCTTGGGATCATTGAAGAATGGGTTGGATTTGACGTCTTAGGTTCATCAGCATAAGCACGTTGAGAGTCAAGAATTTTGGATGAGATGGTAGGAATGTATGAAAGAGCCCAAGCCTGTGAAAGATCAAATTCAGATCATGAGTTTAGGTTGATGATGATGATGATGATGATGATGAGCAAATGAGTAAAAGATGAAAATCAAGTTAACTTGTCCATGTGGATGAGGATTTGAACAACCCATGACTGCACCCTTATTTTCAAAACTGATAGGATTAATCCATCATCAGATCTTATCAGTCATCACATCCTGAACTCTTCCCTAAGATGATTGTTCTTACATCTGCACATATCGAATAAAAGGATGTTCAGTTGATATCTTGCGATAGAGATCACACCTAGGCGAATCAAAACAAACGTCTCGAATGAGCTTGAGTCAGGCTTGAAGCAAATGAAGAGTCAATTAAAGATTCAGTCTACCAGGCATCCACGATGGGTACAATCTCCTTTGCTTCAAGTTCGGCTATGGTCAGATCATGTCGTGGGTTAAAACAAATCACAAAACATTTGCCTCGTGCTATCTCGGTGCGAAAAAGACTTTTGGGGAGTGTATCATCATGACCTTTGGATCGGAGGATGAAAGGATAAATGGAATTGGAAAAAAAGAGTCAATGATGATCGAACAAAGTTATTCATGCTTTACCTGGACTCGTTTCCGTATCTGTGACCGCAGCATAGTCATTCTGAAAGGGAAAAGATTCAAAGAGAACAATCTAAAAGATCTGTTAAAGTAGAGATGAATGAATGGGTGGGTGACGGACCTCGAAAGTGAACGTACTGGTGTAATTAGGGTTTTGTTGACCTTCAGCTCGAGTGTTACCAGGACAGAGATAGCATCTTGAATCGTAAGTGGGTCTCTCGATCATCGCTGCTGATTCTGTTTGTCCTTGCCAAGGACGCTTTGCACGATGAGCTGATATGAGATAGATTAGCCACCATCTAGATCTGATAAAAGTTGAACTAGAAAAATTAGAGATAGGATACTAACGTGAACAAAGTACCCATTCACGAATCAGTGGATTATAACGTCGATGAGGATGTTGAGATGAATTGAAGGTTTCCATTTGGTGAGAGTGAGTTTGAATGGATAAGAAGTTGAAGAGTCAAATTAGTAAATTGATAAGATTATTTTCTTAATTTCAATTGATATTGACTCAGCAAAAGTGACAATTTAGGAAGTCACTCACTTCATCCTCCAATTTCACTTCATCATCCAATTCCCATTTCAAAACTTACTCAAGACGATGAGTACTGAGATCTCAGCCATCGGTTTACTTTCAATCGAACTTCGTCAATCTGTTCTTGATCGACTCGCCACTCATAGTCACTCAGTATGTCATTTCTTAGCTAGAGAAGTTATCTTTGATCGAGGTGAGCCATCACATCCTACCTCACACCCATCCATTCTCATCAATCAAACATTTTTGAAACTTCATCATCAAATCATAGGCCCATTGGACGGATTCTCAGATGATAATCAAATGTTGCGATTGAGGCATACATTACCAACACCGGATTTTACTCAACCTAAACAAATCGGAACTGGATGGTCTGTTGATCTTTCGATTTAAAAATTAAACCTCATCCTTCATTCATTCATTCATTCATCATCATAGGACTTTAATCTCACTCGGACGACCTGAACCCGAAAGACTCTCACCTGAATTCTTGATCAGACCGATCTACACAGGTCCAGTTCTGGAAGGTGACCCATTCGAATTCGTTAGTGCACTCGGATACAGGCACGTTCTTCGATCACTCACTTTCAATCATGAAGGAAGCCCATTCTAAGAAAGATCTTCTTTTGGTTTAACAAAAAGATAGACGAAAATTTGAATACTATAGAAGAGGGATCGTCTTTACTCGAGGTCCAGTGTTAACGGAGATTTATCAAGTTCACTCGGTTAGTCATCTTTCAATAAACAACGCTTCTCTGGTAGATAAGAAGCTTATCCGTCTTCTTGCCAAATTTGTTTGATGACCATGCTTCATCACGATCCAAAAGACACCCACAGACCCGCCGATTGAATGGCGAGATGCATATCTGATCTCAGTCACAGTGATCATCCCACCAGCAAATACCACGGGTCGATCTATACAGGATTTGAGGGAAGAAGCATCTGAACGGATTCGTGGGATTCAAGGTTATTTGAAAGGATTAGTTGACTTGGGAAGAGTCGAGCCATTCTGAGTGAAAACTCTCATCAAGAAACCAAATCATTCTTCAGTCAAGCTTTAAGATTTCTTTCACTTTTTGGTGATACCTTTGATCTCATTCTTCCATTTCAAAAAACGACTTGCTCACTCTCTTTCATATTGTCATATGAGCTTGTTGAATTGTATTAATGAAAGGGCATGTTTGTTAAAAAAGTGATGATGTATTGATCATCAAATCAGCTTCTCAAAACTAATGATCAAATATGAAAAGATTCCATCCTTCTTCGAAAATTAATCTTTAACCACTTTCAAACTTTCAAACTCTTCCATCCGTCTTTCAACAATTTGTCAAAGGATTAAATGAGAATTTCTCCGAATTATTCTCAAGTACGATGCCCCATCCTGATAAAGATTCTTCAGCAAAGACTACAGATTGAGTATGAAATTGTAAGTGAACCTTTAGGATGAGTGAAGTGTACGATGAAGTGATCAAAGGAATTTGACTCAACTATGAGCGAACCATCCCACGCCTTGCTCTTTGAACTCATCACAATGATCATTAAGTAAATCAAAATAATCCTTTTCTTGTCTTATATCCGTCATGGCTTTACTATCACCTGCTTGATCTTTATTACTTGGCCAACCGGTTTGAGTGATCACCACTGGTTTCCCATTCCCATGTAATTTTCCATATGAAATACAAAACTTAACGAATCTCCAAGCTAGATTTGATGTACTTGCATCTGTATCAAAGACAGGTAAAACATTTAAACTAATCAAATCCATCACTTCAAATAAACTGGGTGTATCATGATTCTTTTGAAATCCATAAGTCATCTGATGAATGAATGAATGATCAAAAAGAATCCAATCCAATCAATTCATCAATATATACTTGAACTGATTTCTATTTGACTTATGATCCAACGAAAAAAAAAATTCCAATTGATGATGATGATCTAAATAAATACTTACTTCTGAAATTGTCACTGGAATCCCATAAGGTTTTAATTCGTTTGAAAGTTTTTTTAATTCGTTTGTTAACTCTTTCACATTTAATACTTCATCAAATAATGGTTCTGATCCTAAAGTGATCACTCTAATCACATAAGGTGCCTGAGAAATTCACGTCAAAAGTTTAACTTTAGGTTAATTAATTGAAAACTTGATCATTTGGCAAAAAAAAGAAGAAATTCATTCACCAATTTATTTTTTCGAATCTCTTTTAATAAATTCTCTTTTCTAATCTTCCAAAGTGAATCACCTAAACCAAAAAAAAAAATTAAATTCGAAAAAAAAAAAACAATTAATGAACATTAGTTTTTAATCTTTTTTGAAAATATTCTATAGGATTTTATGTAAACTAATCAAAAAAAAAAAATTATAATAATCAAAAAATGAGTCTTGAGAAAAAAATTCAATTTTTCTTTTTTTCCCTCCTCCTTTTTTCCTTTTCTTTCTCCTAGAAAAAAAAATAATCCTCTTACCTTGAAATCCAAACCAAATCAAACCATAAATTCCAATTTGAGCATTCACCGCCGAATTAATTAAATTTTGATTAAAAAGAACTTGATCACATGTATTATAAATCCTAACATATCTTGCTCCTTTCATTTTCTTCATCCATTTAAATCTAAAACTCATTTCATTTTCACTTGGACAATCTCCAACCTGTTGTTTTTGTTTTTGATCATTTATTAAAAAAAATTATATATATATTTAAGAAAAAAATTGAATCATATTAGTATACTTATTTTCTTTTAAAATCAATTTGATTCCATTCATTTTTTATTTTATTTTCAATTTGTTCTTTTGAAAAAAAATTCACTTAACATCATAACTAAACCCAAGCCAAGCATATTCATCTTTTCTTTCACACCACCATCCTGATTCTGGACTTAAAGAAGAAGAAGAAGTCTTATTGTTGGTGTTGGTGTTAATAAGATTAGGAAATTCAAGATCAGAAAGAAGTGAAGGAAAACAATCATGAGAATCTAAATTTGAAGAACTTGATTTCTTTTGATTAGAAGATTTATAGTTGATTAAATCTTTTTCATTTTCACATAAACTAATCTTTAAAAAGAGAAGAAGATTTATTAAAAGAGTAACAACAAAAGGATTTTTAAGATACATGATTTTGAATCACTACAATTTCTTAAATTTCTACGTTAGAAAAAAAGATCAATGAAAGACAAGGAAAGTTTAGTTATAAGTCTTTTTTTATTAAGAGAAAAAAGTCAAGTTTTCAAATATACTACCTCCTCTCTTCTTCGTGAAAATCTGAATAGTTTCTCTTTTGAATCTTTCACCTCCTGGACCCACGAGTACTCATAACAAAGAACCAGACTATGTTGAGTTGATAAGATTGAAAAGAACTATTTGATTTCAGACATCAATGACTTGTATTTCTCCTCCTAGTTCATCTTTTTAATACTCATACCCAACTCATTTAAAGTTTGGTAAAGGAGTTCTGTCTGATGGATGGGTGATCATGTGATCTGATTTTGAGAATCGTAGGAGTCTTTTCAAGTTTTTGTTGTGAAAAAGGATAGAGTGTTGTTCTAGAAAGGATTGAAATGAGTCTAGTAAGAGAGTTATTCTAGATTTAGAAAAGCTTGAAGGATTGTCTTGAAATCTGGTTGTGATTAGATGAGGTAGTAAGATTTCCGATTCTATGAAACTTTGATTTCTCCTGATCATATAATATTTAGATTTAATAGATCATTTCGATTTCGGAAGAATTGTATCTTTTCAAGAATTGATGGATGATGTGGAGAGATGATTAAAACTGATCACTTTAACAAACCATTCACAAATCAACTTTCAAAGGTAATCTTAAATATTCAAATTAAAATCAAAAAACTTCAAAACTTCAAAAAACTTCAAAAAACTTCAAAAACCAACATTTTAGGATGAAGAAAGAAAATGATGATGATCAAGAGGATTTTTCAAATTCAATCAGTTAAAAACAAATTGTTTGAGATTATCAAAGATAGGTAAAAGAAAAAGATGATGAATGATGGAAGAAAAGGTTAATAAGAATCCACCGATCCAACAAGTTGTATTGAGTGAGATTGAAAGACCGATAGAAGTACTCAAGTTTCTGACTATTCCTCTGATCAAGCTTTGTTTTAATTCAACTGAACCTAATCGATCCATATCGATCCCAATCCCATTTCTAAGAGTTTCTTTAAGATGATGATGATCGAATGGAATAGATAAAGAAGGATATGAGGAAATGATGGATAAAGGTAAATGTGAGAGTGAGGAAGTATGATGAGGTGAGAGTGATCCGTATGAATCACGAAAGATTAGAGTGAAGCTGAGAAGGAAAAGAGATGGAATCAGAGAGAAGAGAGTAGCATTGAAGACGAGTTGAGAAGTTTTGATGAATGAGGATAGGTTGATTGGTCTATCATGAATCATCAGAAAGATTGATGAGATGAGAGAAAGAGAGATGAAGAAGATGAAAAGTTCTGTTAGATAAAAGGGATACAGGAAAAGAAATTGAATGAGAGTTCAAATGGTGTAAGACTATTTTATAACTCAAGACCAATGATCACTTACTTGAGAATTCCCAAACAAAGGTCTTGATCAAGACTCCAATCGAACTGATCTTCCAATTCTCAATCTCATCTAAAGTCAAAAAAACTTTCAAGGTAAAGAACAATCAACCACAAGAATGAAAACTAAAAAGACTCAAATTGTTAAAAAAAAACCAAATCAAAACTCACTTGATTCTAAACTCAAGAAGGATAATCCGATTGTAGTAAAAACATATGATCGATTGATTTGATTTGAATTAAAGAGTAGATGACGATAAACTGAAGGTTTAAGTAAGAAAAGTTCAATGAGTAAAAGTAAAGGTGAATGTTCAATGTAGGGATCTACAAATCCTTTACAATTCAACTGGTAAGGTAAAAAAAAAAGTTTTAAATCAAACAATCAATTCAAAGGTAAGATCAGTTAAAAGAATCATCAATTCAATCCATCCATCGATCAATCAATCATCATCAATTTCACTCAACACAAAGGTCCAGAACGAGATTACCTTCACCATATTGAGTGTACAAAGACTTGACCAGAAATCCACATTCTACACATCTCTTCATTTTGAACTTCAGTTCCAGTGATTGAATAGGCTTTAATATCAAACTTCTCGGTTGGAAGAGTCAAGTATGACTGAAGCGCACAGCAAGATTGATAAATCTAGATACCCATGAAACCCTATCAAAACCCATAAAAAGGCTGACCCACAAGATACTCTTCATCACCATCCTGACTTGAACTTCACCGACTACTCTCAACTCAGGAATCTTTAAACCTTTCAACACACCAGTACATAAATGCAACTTTTGGCAACATTGAAAAACCGGTTGCAGATCATCATCTGGAATATCGTAAAACCAAACCAAATGACCTACCAAACTATCTTTGACTCACATCTCAAGATCAAACTCACATCTAAAGCAAAGCAACACATTCAAAGATTCAATAAGACTTTCTTTCCTACACAACCCCTGCCCCCCAAAAAAACCCATTCGAACAACTTTTTTTTAAAAAAAAGAAAAACAAAACAACAAACCAGACACACACCCACAAAACCTTTTTTTTCTTCACTTTTTCCTTAAGATCAAAAACCAAAAAGACCAAAAAAAACCAAAAAAAAACCACATAAAACTTTGACTACTAATGATCACCTGAGAGCCAAATCAAAAGATTGAGAAAAAAAAACCAAAGTCAAAAATTATTAAATATACCAAAGATAAGGTAAACCCCTTCCCCTCCCCCCCCCAAAAAAGCACACACATTCATATCTACCAAGTAAAGAATGAATCAAAACAAACAGTCGAAAAACAGATTACTAAAAGGAGCGTATTTATTTATAGGATATCAAGAAACAGGACTAGTGGTGGTAGTTGTGTTTGTTGTGGTAGTTGTTGTAGCAGTAGTAGTAGTAGTAGTAGTAGTAGTAGTAATAGTAAGATTAGATAAATGAGCATAAAGTCCACCATAACCTCTCAGATGATATTTTAACATTTTCTTTAACCGATTCCCAACCACCCTAATCTCATGTTCAAGTTCAACCAATCCACTCTTCTTCCAAATGTTCACTCCTCCTCCCTCCAAGCCCTTCTTCATCTTCGTTCGATTAGCCTCTTCCTTCTCTTCTTGCTTATCATGATGATGAGTGGAGATCGAATTCAATGAACGACCGGTCCTCAAACAAGTTGGAATATTCGACAATGGACTTCGTTCAGATCTTTCACCTTCTTCATTGATCACAAACTCAACCGTTTCTCTTAATCTACGTATGGTGATGGCAAACAAGTTGGATTGAAGTCGAAGATGTTGATCCATCCAGTTCTGAATCACTTTCATCAATTCCTTCCCAGGTACGGCTGTCTTCATCTCTCCTTTACTACCTCTTTCGCCATTCCTCAGGCTCTCAATCCTTGATCCAACGTGTAAGAGCACACTCTCGAATCCAGCTCGCCATGATTTGGACTCGATTTTCTTTAATCCGATGCCTGGCTTACCCTTCACTTTCAAACCAGGCTCAGACATTAATACCCACAATTCTGACTTGAGTGTTTCTACATCTCCTTCTTTGAGCTTCGAATGTCCAACAAGTTGTTTGAATAGCATGATGATCAAATAAGCAATTGTCAAGTCGGTCAAGTCAGAATGAAGTGTCTGAAGGCGTATAGTGTCCATACTGAAGGTCTCGGGAATGAAACTAGGTGATGGCGATGGCGTAAGGGCTGAGATGGCAGGAGTAGAAGCGGATGAGAAGGGAAAGCTGAGGGGGATTGTCCACCGGCTTGGAAGATTAGTTTGAGGGAGGTTGAAGACCAATTCAAGTAAGCCATCTTGTACAGCTCTTGAGATCTGCTCGGCTGGTAAGAGACTAGGGAAGCCCGAACTGCATTGAACTCGGGTCACAGCTTCTGTGTACCAACGTTTGGTACGGTCGATTGAAGGCCGTTTGATCAGTTGATCACGAAAGTGTCGGATCTCAAACTCAAGTGCAGTCTCAAGTAGCACAGGTCGAAGCGTGCGTAGTTGATGATTGGCAATATCCTGGATAGATCATTCCAAACTCAAGAGTAAGCAAGATGACAGGGGTGGTAAGGAATTTGAAATCAAAGCTCGTGAAAACTGACCAGTTTCATCAGTTCCAATAATTCAAACGACATTCGCAGACCACCAGCTAAACCAGCATAAGAGCTCTTTTGAAGACTATCGTGGGCTGAGTTTTGAAGATCAGGTTCAAGAGTGAACTCTTTGGCCTCCCCCGAGATGAGAGAGACCATTCCGTCCACAATGTTATCTCTCATTGGTGCACAATGCCCTTTGAGCACCAGACCCAAGAACCTAGCCAAAGCAGGCATGTCAATCCTACGACCTTTCTCAAGTTTGTGACTAATTTCAATTGGATCTAGGGTTGAACAAATCAAATCATGTGCTGAAGAAGTATGGCTGGAATCCAAGTTTTTGTTCGGACATAAAGCTTGTGACCTAGGTACGACGAGTGAAAGGAGGATATTCCTCAATTCTTCAACCAGAGGTGGGATTCTCGAAGGGATTCGGTCCAAAGGGATTATACCAGGTTTGATATTCGAATCTGATGAGGCTTCGTTGAATTGACCTCGTGAACAGACGCATCCGAGTACTTGACGAGGATCAGGCGAAACAGAGATCGAATGTCGATCAGGAAAGCGTTGAACAAAGGCTGCACAACGACAATTGGCCTCTAGTTCGCGAGCAATCGCGATCCAATATCGATCGGCAATCAAACGCTTACGCTGCCCTCTGTTCAAAAGTCACAACAAACAATCAGTGGACTATGGAATCAAAAGGCAGTGCAGATATAATGAAAGTGATTTACCTATCACCATCCAAGTTAGGACGAAATCGGAGTACGTCATCAAATACAATATCATGACGAAGTTGGGCATTCTTCAAAACTTCCACAAACTCGAGCTCAGCCATTGATAGACGAGTGATTGGGGGTATCCAAGAGGGTAAGTTGATCTCCGGGGCGGTTCCGAGTGAAGAAGAATCGATAGAGTAACCCGAGGTACGCTTGGATGAACGTGAATATGACGAGTTAATTTTGGAGGATCCAGATGTTGAACTGATTCTAGGAAGATCCAGAGCATGTCGAGCAATCAGTTGGACGTAAACTGGAGCAGTGGCTTGAATTGGAAGGCTGAATTCTTGAGCCGAACGGGATCGGTAAACGGGAGGTAAATGAGCATGAGTAGAAGGTTGAACAGAGACACTCGATTTGAGGATGGGTCGAGTCGTGGGCGCATGGTTGAGGAGGAGAGGATGTAGCTTGCTCTTGTCCGTCATAGGGATTGAGTTGGGAGTCAAGACGGGGTTGAACGTATCGATCGAGGGTTTTTGAGAAGTGATGAATGAAGAGCGATCGACAGTAGGGCTCAAAAGTTTTTGGCGTGAATGACGAGATCGAGCGGCTCTGGAGGTTTTGTGAGCAGAAGGCCGAATATTGACTTTACTATTGGATCTAGTGTTGACCACGTCGTCATCCTTTCTTCTCTTCTTGGTGGGTGAGGAAGGAGGTAGAGAAGTGGCTCGAAATGTTTTGTGCGGAGCCAGCGAGAGCAATTGAGTTGGACGTGAACCTGTGTGAAGGAAGAATCAAAGACGCCAAGATGATGAACTTTTAGGATGAGGAAAAGAAGGAAGAGAGGTAGATACATACCATCAGTTAATTTGCGCATTTGATGCGTAGGAGCTGAGTGGATGATAGTGGGTAGATGAAGAATCGGTCGAGAGGCTGAAGAGTTGATGACGAGCGAAGGATGATGATTACAGGGGCGTTTGTTGGGTAGCTGTTGATCAGGTTGAGTACGAGAGGAAGGTAAAGAGGAGCATACAGGAGATGGATGATGATGATGATGATGATGATTGAGGGATTTAAGTCGAGAGCGAGAAAGGAATCGATGTCGATGAAGGCTTGCAGATTTGATAGATTGTTGATCAAAGTGAGATCGAGAGGGCGGGGCTGAGAGTGGAAGTAGGGTATCTGATTGAGGATGAGGAGGGCTTGGGTGATGGAGAAGGGGTAAAGTTGATGAAAGGAAAGGAAGAGGGGTATTGGTGGTAGGGTTGATGATATTAGTAGGAGGGGGTAATGAAGAATTTATAGAAAGTAAGGAGTTAGGATTAGATTGATCACATTGACAAGAGTGTTGTTGTGCTTTTGCTTGTGCTTCTGAGATAGGGGTTTTGATGAGATTGTGATGATGATGATGAGGTTGATGAGTGTTAGTAGTAGGAGTAGTAGTAGTAGTCAGGGTGGTAGGACCAATCAATGAATTGTTGTTGTTGTTGTTGTTGTTCTGATGGTTAATGAGATTGATTTGATTTGATTCGATAGGTTCTAATACTATTAATTTTCGTTTGATAGGTCTAGGTGAATGATGATCTATTGTTTCATGAGAAGGGTTAGATTGAGTTGAGTTAGTTTGATTGAGTCTGGGTTGATGAGTGGGTGTTTGATTGAGCTGATGGTGAATCTGATTTGACTTGACTGAATTCACTTTGTTCTGATTGGATGGATGGTTCTTTTGATGATTGGTTTGATTAGGACCAGATGGATTATGAGATGAAGAGACTAGATGAGATTCGACAGAGTCATGTTGAGGTTGATCCATTTGATGAATCTTGAGGAATCAGTTAGTTGGATAAATGGTGATTCGATTCAATCTTCTTCTTCTCCCTCTGCTTGTTCTTGCCGTTCTCGTTGTGGATTGAGTGATGGATTGATATTGAAAAAAATGAAAGAGTGAAGTAGAAGAAAAGAGAAGGTAAATCGATGGAAATCGGAGATTGAGAAAAGTCAAAAAAAAAAGTATGGTGAAAGTGTTTAATTGATGGATTGATGGATTGATGGATTAATTATAATTTGTCTGAGACTTTCATTCAGATCTCTTAATAGATTCTTTTAAATCAAAACTCAAATCAAGAGCTAAGCCGAAGAAAGTTGAGCAATGATCTTCAAACTGAGAGTTCCCAAATGCTCAGACTACACCTATGTACTTAGGATCGATGAGGTGGTAATTAAAAAGAAGGGATTCAAAGTCAGCAACTAATTTGGTGAGTCGGTGTATATGTATGGATGTATGTAGGATGTAGGATGTATGTGGATGTGTGTGTGTGTGGATGTAGATTTGAACACTCAAGGGGAGGGGGGGAGAGAAAGTCGGTAAAGAAAGGGCTAAATTAGAAGTTGGAGATTAAAAGTTGTATAAAGAAGTCAAGAAACGTATGAGGTAGAAATTTTCGTAGTTTTGAGGGGTTGAGATGAAGTTTGAACTGTTTGTTTGTTGCATGTGTGTGGTTCGAATGAGTTTAAGCTTAGGATGGAGTTTGATGTGTTCTTGCTCTTCATTCTGCTTGGGTGGGTATATGTAAACCCTTTGAATGAATGAATGAATGAATGAAAGGCTGTATATATCTCTACAATTATCTATAGAGTATTAAATTTGACAGAAAATGAAAAAAGAGTTCGAGTAAGTAAGCGTAAGATTGAAAGACGTACACTAGTAAAGATCAGAAGAATGTGGAAGAATGCTTCAAGTGAAATTCAAACTTCAAAAATCTCAACCAACCCAAGAACGGAGCAAAGACACAAGACAGTCAGACTGAAGTGATGAGTCTTTCAATTTAAATTCCTCCGCTTGACTTTTAGTTCATCAAATCCTCATCCATCTCCCTTTGAAAGGATCGATCCATCATCATCAATCAATCAACTCACTCAACTCACTCTACATACAGCAGATTGATCCAACTTCTATGTATGTAATCCAAGATTCCTGTTGAGAAACCTTAACTCCGGAATATGGTCGCCTTAAAGATCAAATTGTAGTAAGTACACTCTTCAAGTCTCCATCAAAACCGGCATTGGGATTCAGTTCATCAGCAAGACGATTTGTACCCGTGACAAGTAGCACCGACATAAGCATGTAAATTCAGGTTGAGATAGGTTAAAATTTCATTCCGTAGTTTGGCTTATCAAGTATCATCTCCATATCGACGGGTTTCAAGACCCACCAGACCCCTTGCTGAGCCACTGGTAAAGCCATCCTTCCCACTATCTGATCAATTCTCTTCAAGCATCAAGTGGGTAAAATCACATCTCTTCTTCTGCACCATACAAACATTCACATCTTCACAATTATGTATGTAAGTAGCGCTTCTTGTTAAAGCCCTCTCTGCTCGGCAGGGCTGCCGTAAGATTCAGAACCAAGTCTTGATCCAAGCCTCACAGCCCTTAGATGATCAATCATGTCAAAAAATTGTATCCGTCCTAGACATTTCCTATGACTTCATGCCGATTCCGTCATGACACATCACCCAAGACAATAATTTGGGATTTCGATCTTTAGGGGTGAAATGATCTCTGGAAGCTTAACGGACTTAGAATGCGGAGTCAGATTTGAGTTATATATACATACATTGAATTCTTGAATCTCATCAGTCTTGGTCTTTTTCTCTTACATACATACACATACATACATACACAGCATCCAAAGCTGTTGTGAGTCACATCACATAAAGGATAACGTGGATCAGATTGAATCGTCAATTCTTTTTTCTTTCAAATCACCCGATTGCTGAAGCTACTTACATTCCCTTTGAAGTTGACACAGGCCAACGCTTAAGATGATCATACCTACAGCCATGCAGCGGAACTTGAATTCGAATTAAAATCAAATCTATGTTTCCTGTTGATGGAAATCTTGCTCATATCACTGCCAGCCTGCTCCTCGTCATGGAAATAGAAAAGTCATGATAACATTTGAGATCGAAGCCTTAAGGCTGCCACTGAATGATTGACATTCAGCTTTAGAACTTGAGTTTGATTTATAAATAAAGCACTCCTTTCTATGATCATCATTAAAGATATCTTTCATCCATCGAAATTTAATAAAGAACTCAAACTTGTATTATCAAAAATCTTGAATGAATTGTTTTTAACCTTTTACCGTCATACGATTATCAATACATCCACTTTACTTAAGTATATCTTCTTCCAAATTCTTTCTTTGAAGATTATAGATCCTGAAATGTAACAAGCATAGATTATTTTTTACATCTTGAAATCAAGTTGATGAAAGAAGTTTCTAATGATATGCCACATATCTTAATATCAATTTTCAACCATTACTTACCCCAATACCTTCATGAAAACAGATATGACAAAAACCATGAATAGAGTTCTTCAAAGTACTGAAGCATACACAATGTAATCTATATCTTCCCTGCAACTCATCTGTAGTACAATCAATCTCTTGAGTATTTAATCATTCAAATGACTCTTTGATTCAGATCAAAGTAAGGAAGGAAAGAATCAAGAAAAGAAAAGAAAAGATAGTGTACATACAAAATCCTGAACTGTTTAGAAAAACTTTTGAATCCTTTGAAAATTCCAAAACATAGGAAGATCCATCTTTCTTCTTCATCTGATTCTTCTTTCTTAAAGAAACTTTAATTTAAAACAAAAAGAATCCTAAAGTGTTTTTAAAAAATAAATAAATAAAATTGAATAAATAAAATTGAGACATTTATGTAGATCATCATCAATCACAGCTCTTTAAGATCATAAATAAGTAGAATCATTATAATTTTAGTGTTCACAATCACCAAAAAAACAAAAAAAAACCAACTCAAGATCTCAAGATTGTCAGCCATGAGGAGTGTTTTGATGAAACTCCCATTTTCAGCCATAATGAACATCCCAGTTGACTCTGAAGTTAGAGGAATATTGTATGGACAGATGAATGGTAAACTAGAGTTCATGAGATCTGCATTAATTTGGAAAAAAAAGTGAGGATGTCATACTCAAGCTTCAGGAGAACCTAATCTCAAAGAAGAAAATAGATATCTGTTGGATCCTAGCTACATTCCAAAGATGTGACTAGAGTATTAGAAACAAGCAACATAGTCTGTTGGTTTCAACCGGAGCCTTAGCTCATAGAAAGACCTGATGCACTAGATCACAAAGAATTGTGCACCATGATATATAACCAGTGATTTTCCTCCTCTCAAGAAAGAGAATAAACTTTTTATGGATCAACAAACTTAACTTCTACAAATAGAGCTCTATGAATTTTACTAAACCCAGGGATTACTTATAATTTAGATCATCTGAATCCCATTGACATCATCTTTCTTATCTGACCTTTAAACATCTAGTATTCTTATTGTTCATCTCTTTCTACAAAAGTTTGTTATTGAGATAAAACACAGCAAGCTCAATTTTAGAAAAACTTCCCATTAGAATTCAAAATGTTTTGAAGATCATTATTGACAAAGACATATCTTTGTCAATATCTAGAAACTAGAATGTTAGGTTGAATTGTAAACCTGAGACAGGAGTACTCTTGTACCTACCTCAGAAGACCCTGATCAGAACAGACCTTTCAGGGAGAAACAGACAGCAGTACCAATTTAGCACCTGGGACAACATGGACTTGCCAGCTTCTGTTATACAATGGCTTGAATTCACCTCAGTAAACTCACTGTAAAAAATCCAATGAAGAAGCATCAAGCACTCATTTATTCAGTTATGATTGCCTTTTTTTCACATATGATAGATCACTACATATAAATCATGTTCAGGTTTTACTAGATTTTCTCTTACTTTTTCTCAAGTCTTCTCATTTCCTTTCTCTCTTTATCCAGTCAGTTGATTTTAATTTCTGTTTCTCTACCTGATTGATATACTGATCAGAAATGTAACTGATACATTACATAGAGGGGAAGGGGCTCGGCCACAGGTTTTCAGACCAAGTAGGCTCTCTGTGTGGTTTGCTGGAGGGTTGGCTAGAGAGGAAATGAAAAGAAAAACACTGAATGAAATGAAGCACAAAAAGTTCTATTTGATTTACCTAATCAAAAGACCAAAACTAGTGAAGGATGTGATCAATGGATTTTGGGAGATGAGGAATCAAAGTTTCCTGTCACACAAAGCATTGGGCAAGAATGTGTGCTGAACCCAAACCATTGTGTACTGAGTCAGGTCAAGTCAGGTGTGCTCACTCCTCATCCCATATTTATATGGAATCATCCAGGTGTATGGAATACATATAGACTTGTAACAAGCTATGAATTGCACATTAGGGCTATGGTCCAGCTCTACCCCTGACCCACCAAACTTGTCCAAAGCTTTCCTGGAAGCAGTCAGACCACACCCCAAATCACCCACACCTGGCCTAAAATCCCTGGAAGCAACAGGGAGGTACTGGAAAGACATGATGTCAGCTCTGAAATCTCCGATCATTTTATGGGCAATACAGCCTTAAGTCTGGTTCATAGCTCTACAGCACACAAACCTAACAAAGTCCCTTGTGAGCTGTATTGGTCAGATCAAAGGAGGGAGTTAGATGCAGAGTGAAAAATTTGGCATGAGATCTGGTGGGGCTTTTTGCCAGAGATTGGGGTTCTTATAAAACATTTTTTCTGAAATCATCACTTGCCTCCACTTCAATAATGAAGATGGTATGAATTTTTTCCCTCTTCAAACCTGCAGGTCTGATTTTCTCAATATCTTAAATGGGTTTTCTTTTAGATATATTACAAAATCTTTTCATCACTCAAAGCTGAAACTTATAGGATTTGGACTACTCTATGTCTGAGATTTTGAGTATGGATGTAAAATCAAGATCATAAATTTTCTATATAACCTTTGGATCACTTAAAATATCAATAAATCAAGATTGAAAGGATATCTAGAGTACTGGTTTGAATGAGTTTTGATGATCAAGGTTAAGGCAAGTGAAAATTGTTCAAGAAATGTTTTTTCTAAAGAACATCAATTTTTTTGGTAAGATCACATCAGTAAATTTCAAAGGCAAAACAAATTCAGGGCTGGTGTGCTACTCGTTTTCTGAAGAAAAAATGTTAAAAATAGCAAAAAAAAAACAAACTTGACAGAGTGGTCTGTGGGATGTTTGAGGGTATATAAAATCTGTTTAGCCTTTTTTAATTTAAATCACAAGAAATCTAAAGAAAGGTAAGTTTAAGAATTCCAAAGAATTGTAAAGGTGGTAGATGATCAACTCCAAGTATCTTGATTCATTCAAATTCTTCAATATCAAAGATTAGATTTTGTTCTTAGACCAAATGAAAGAATCAAAATCCTAATTAACTTTAACTCTAAAACATCATTTGGAGTTTCAATGATCATGTTTCTTACAACCACTTTTTGATTTTTGTAGTTAAGATTGATCAAATTTCTAAGCTTAAACTATCTCAAAATCAAACAAAAAAAAACTTATTGATCAGACCATCAAACCTGATCATCAAATAATCTTATAAATATTCTAGGATAGCCAGATTGATTTTTTTTAACTTATATCCCATTGAGCCTTTTTTTTGAAATCCAATTGTTCAACACACACATAACTTTTAAGTACAAATTTCTTGATGTATGAATGAGTAAACCTTATGGATCAGTAAAAAAAAACTCTATAAAATCAATTCAAGAAAATTAATGCAAGTTTAAACCCAAATATATTGATATTTTTTTCAAAAAAAATTAAACCATTTATCTATTTTTCGAAACAAAAAAAAATAGTCAGTTATCAAGAGTTTAAAATAAAGGATGAAATAGTAAAAAAAAGGAAAAATTTAAACTTGATTTTTTATGTTTTAAACCAAATCAAGCTTATAGAAAAAAACCCAAATACTCACTCAAACTGTTTTCTTTATTTCCCTTTTTTTTTGACTAAAATCTATCAGATAGATATCCAAGAAAATTTTCACTTAAAAAAACATACATACAACTGATTATACCAAGTTGTTTTTTTTGTCTCTCAATCAAATTAAATTTTGAAACAAAGATCATTTATTTAAATCAATCAAAATTTGATTTGAAAAATATATATATTATATATATATATATCTTTAAAATAAATCATCAAAATCAAGAAAAGAAAAGTTGAATTGATGAAGAATCAGATGATTTAATCATCAAGTTCTTCTTCTTCTTCTTCTTTTCTTCTGATTTTGAATCATTTGAGGATCAAACCATGCCTTATTTTAAGTAATCTATCTAGTGAACCTTTCAAAACACTCAATCTCTTAAATCCAACACCTGATAATTCTGTACATCTTCCACTCCAACTGCTTCATACTGCTTTCATACCTTTACGTACCTGTAACAACATGAAAAAAACCTGATAGTAGCAAAGATGATTATCTTTCTTTCCTTTAACACAAAATATAAAAAAACAAGATTTCTTTCTCATCTTCAATCTCTCTCTCTCTCTCTCTCTCTTTCTATCTATTGTGAAAAGTAAGAAAAGTCAAAAAAAAAATAAAACCATTGATTCAAAATTTAAAATGAAGAATTCAAAGAAAAAAAAATATAGGTATATAGTAATACGAAATAAAGAAAAACAAAAAAGAGGATCCTTCCCTTTCTTCAACTACTTAAACCTACTAAGACTACCTACTAAAGACTAATCACTATTTAATCCCAAAACCAATTTGAATTATCATTTAAAATCTAATTTTTTGATTAATTAAAAGAGAAAATCTAATCAAAAAGAATAGTAATGAGAGAAAAAAAACCCCCTGAAAACAAGAAGAAGAAGAAGAAGAAAAAAAGGATGAAGAGAAAGAGAGGAGAAAAATGAAGGGAAAAAAAAGACAGATGATTATGTGAAGTGAAAAAGGAAAAATCTAAAGATGTGGTCAATTTTGTTTTCAAGGATAAGAAAATCAAAATCTTGTCTTCAAACCTGTCATCACTCATAGACATATTATAAAAAAGGATCTGATTGGAAAAAAAAAGATAACGAAACAACAAAAGAGATTGGAAAGAAAAGGAGAGAGAGAGAAAAGAGATGAAGAACATAAAGGTAAAAAACAACACACACACACAGACATAAACTGACAAAAGGTAAAAAAAGAGATCATCGGTAATCACGACTTGGGTATACGAGTGACTTCCTTGGGTTTGGAAGCAGAGACCCAATAAGCCAGACCGAGTGGAGAATGTCCGGTAGAAATCATGAATCATAAATCCGGTATTTGATTTTTTTTCATTAAGATGAATGTTGTTTTGGGATATGTTGGATATATATCGTTTAATGAACTTCATATTGATAACAGTTTCATGTCCTCTTCTTTCACGATTTCTTCAATAAGGAGTAATCAAAGTTGAAAACAGAAAAGCTTGATCCGAGTTTCTCATGAATGAACTTCCGGTCGTTTCCGAACATCAACAGAAGTCATACTTCTACCCTCACTAGCCAATTCACGATCCATGATTTCTTTTGCTTCTTCATCGTCTTCTTCATCCACATTCTGATCATCATCTTCATCATCCACACTGACGACTTGAGCATGCATGCTAACTCTTGTACGAGGTGGTGCGGGTACAAAGGCTTTTGATTCAGTTTCAGGACTTGTCTCCGGGCTACTGTCGTCTTGAGTAGTAGGTGCAAATTCAGGTTTACGTAACGCTTTTCGAAAGGCATCGGCCATGATGGATGCATCGACTGAACTGATCGGTCCATCTGGATTTGTAGAAATTTCATTCACACACGGTTGTTTGAGAACCGGTTCCAAATCCTGCTCCCCCTACTATCGCTGGATAAGCAAACGAAGCGGCTCCTCCAGTGGCAGCAGCTGAAAGTGGTGAGCCTGGTCTTGAGCTTGATGGTGAAGTGACATCTTGACCCGATGTTGCCCCACCTCCGGGTCCACCAACTTCATGACGTTTCTGACGGTTTGGTCCAATCAAGGCTGCAACTTCTGGGTTTTGGATCATAGGACTTCGACTACCGATACTTCCACCACTACCACCGATCGCCACCGATTGCCAATTTCGGATCTGTCGTCGCCTTCTCGCATTGCTAACAGTGAGGTAGGTAGCAATCAAAAAAGTCACGAGAGCCAAGACTCCAAGCACGACTGACAAAGTGGGGAAAGAAAACGGTAAGATGTTTAGCGGGAATGAAGGCCAACGATCTCGAAGCAAAGAGCTCACCAATTAATGCGATTTCCCATTTCGGAAACGAGTCATCATTTGATGCGTGTTGAAGAGACGAAGTGCCATTGGAACCGGGTCCAGAAGAATTTGTAGGTTGATTGTGCAAAGACATGGTTGATAAGGCGGTGAGAGAGAGAGAAGAGGCTAGAGCGGCAGGTGGAGCGGTTTGAACGACAGTGAAAGTAGATTGATGCTGTTCACCACCTGTGAGAGGTATCCCACTACCAGTGATGACGAAGAAGTAAGGAAAGGTACGATTTTGACCAACGGTCCAAGTAGTTTGATCCGGAAACCAATCATCACTAGCATAGATCCCAATCATTCCTCGGTCATTAGCGATTGAGGTCCAATTCGCAACGATTGTCTCAGATTGAGCATTGAAGAGATAGATGTCAACAAATCTGGATGAGAAGAAAGAGGAAGAGGAGTCAATTGGGTGGGTCCAGTGATGAAGATAAAAGAGATTCACGTACCTGGAACCGATAAAGGTAGGGTAATTGTTGTTCCAAATGAATTTTGACCAAGTGTGTTGGATGAGTGTTGTATTTGATTTAGGGAAACATGAAAGGATAGCATTGCTAACGGCCGTACAAGCAGGATCTACATCGAATAAGTAAGTGATCAGTTTGATTTCAATGTATATGTTTGAAATACAAGAAGAGATTGAACATACAGCCATCAGCAAATGGACCGGTACCATCACCCTGAGCGTATTGACGACGAAAGAGAGAGAGAGGAGAGTTGGGTTGAGATCGTTTTGAAAAGGATTGTTGAGATTGAGGTTGATGAGGTTGAGGTTGAGGTTGAGGTTGAGATTGACAAAGTTGATTGAAAAGTGAAGTAGAAGTGAATTGATGAAGCAGATGATGATGAATCGAGAGAAGCACACAAGGTTGAACGTAATCGATGTAAGAGATGAGGTGAGATTGAATGAGGATCGAATGGATTAGGATCATTTAAGATGAGTGAAGTGAATCGAGAGGATTGGATTGATCTGCTGAGATTGAAGTGAGATGTTCGATGAGTAAGAGAGATAATAAATCATTTGAGTTTGATTGATCGATTTCCAAGTTGATTGAAGAAGGAGTTGAAGTGAAAGGTAATGAAGGTAATTGAGTTGGTGTTGGTTTAAATCAATCATTAAATCATCATTTGTTCTGGTTGAAGTGGTTGATAAAGAGAAAGAAGCAGAAGCAACAGAAGATGGTTTGATTGGTAAATTAGATTGATGTTGATTTTTAGTTTTTTCGTTTTCGTTGGTTTTTCTTCAAATCGAATCATCTCAAATCAAGTTTACTCTTCAAATCAATCGAAATCTTGTTGGTTGGTTCGTTGGTTTGTTGGTTTGTTGGTTTGTTGGTTTGTGGTTTGTTGGTTCTGGTTCGATTTGTTTGATTCGATTTGTTTGATTCGATTTGTTTGATTTGATTTGATTTGATTTGATTTGGTTTGGTTTGATTTGATTGACTCTGTGGAGTGATAAAGTGAAGTGATAGTAATAATAAATAATAAATAATGATCTTGAAGGTCTTCAACTCAAGTGATGGGTTGGTGAGTGAAAAGTTGAAAACAAATGGATGTAATATCCTTAAAGAACTTTTGATTTGGATTAAATGGATGTTTTTTATTTTCATCATGTTAGATTAGGTGATCAGACGATGATAATGTTGTTAGTATGCATTATTATTTTAAATTCTCTACACATTTCAAATTCACTTCTTTAATAAAACAAAATACCTTTCTGACTCATACAGTCAAAACTTATTAAACTTCCTGCTCAATTTTCATTCATTCTCAAAAGTCACATCACATCAGAAATCACGACTAAAAATTCAGTCCATCACATACTACAATTTAAATCATCTCGAGTCTACAACTTTCTTTGTCCACGAAGATTCATTTCAACTGATCGCAAGCTCTTGTTCAACTTTATCTTACAAAACCACCAAAAAACACAAATCCTTTTACTTGATTAAATCAAATCTTTACATACCTGTCAACTTAGTACAGAAAGTCTACTCTATCCTACCCCTGACCAAAACCGGCCCTGGGCTCAATCGTTGGCATCTTTGAAAGTAACCTCAATCAAGGCAAGGGTGGATACGCCATCAATGAAGAACAACGGGCGACTTGAAGGCTTAAGTCCCTAGCCTAAGTCCCTAGCTTAAGTAGCTCAAGTGGCTTAGGTCTGTACTTTAAGTAGGTTCAGTGTCTAGCCTATGCTGGTGTCCAAATGTTGACCATCCACAAGAAAATGACCAGTGTCAACAATCATCCCAGGTATGTATGGATTGATTAAGCTTAATGTTCTGATTCCACTTGTCTAGCTATTAGCTCGACATGTTCCTATTGAGCTCTCTATTTTTAAGCCCAATATTGAAATTTTGTTTGGCTGGCCAAGAGGTACAGTGCTTATCACCTAGTCCCAACCACATGCGCTCCTGCAAAAGTCAAAATTGACCAACACAAGCCATCTCACTTGCCCCAAGGGGCTAGTAGGGGCTGAAAAGTCATGTGGGGGACAATGGAGGGTGGCTTATGCGGTGAATGACTTTTTGAGTTGATGTGGCCAGCTATTTTATTATTTTTTATTTTTACCCATGGGTTTTGGCCTGCACAGGTGAAGTTGTGGTTGGGACTAGGTGATAACAACTGAAGTACACAGCAGACTTTACCTACTGTAATCCAAGCTTTCCAATTACAGTGCTTAAAGTTGAAGGGCAGATTCTGACATCTTCAGAAAGCTAGGATCCTAGGTTTCCAAAAACTAAGCACAGGCCAGAAGAAATCAGATTTGTCCACACTAAGGGTACTCAAGGTAAGTAGGTAGAACCTACCTACTTCTAGACCTGGAACCCAGTTCTTTTTGGCCAGGATTTTTGTTTCAAGTATGTTTCCCAAAACGTTGTAGCTTTGAGGTCCCTCTGCCTACTTTTACGCCTCCAAAATCTGTCTTGCCAATGCCTTGTATTGGCCGCTAGCAAGAACTGTCCATAGATCTAGTTCAAGCCTCCAGAAAGTTCTTATCATGATGAGTGTGGGATATGTGACAGTGGAGCTCTACAGCTGAAAAAACGCAAAGTAGGCAACCAGCACAGAAGTACGAGTTGGCTGGCTCACTTTCTCTGGTCAGAACCTATTTTTTGTGGCCCTGACCAACTAGGTTTCCCAACTAGGTATATTTTGCATACTCACTTTGAGTACCATCACTGACTATAACTTTCAATTTTTTTCATTTGTTGAGCCCACATCAACAACTTCATCATACACCCACCAACCCCATATCCCATGTCTCAATCAACATATTTTCTTGTGCATCTCTGGAATGAAATAATTGATGATTCAGTATATTGATTGATATAAATCAAATCATTTCAATTGGTCATCTTATTTGTCTGCAGATCCAGATCAGATCAATTGATAACTAAATCCATTGATTCAATCAGTCAAGATTCTATGGTCAGATTCAAATCTTTTGTGGAGCCAACAATCAAAGTGTTTTTTTGATTCAATGATTGAGAATCTTTCAATCGTTAGATTCACATCCAAAGAGATGAATCAAAAAAACTTCATTTTCAATGAACCAATACCTTTGATGAATCAACTGGTATTAAAGGACAATCTAATCAGTGGCACATCTTTGATTTGCTTGCTTGACCAATCCAACATGCAACAAGATAGCATCTGCAGAAGCTTTTTTTCCAGAGGCTTAAATGGTAAAAGCAGGTGCAGGGTCATCAAAGCCACAAATAGGGCATCATACTCCAGCTATTCTAGAAATTGATGTCTTGTTGGATTTTTTTATATTTTGTCTTTGTTGAAGGTTCACATCAAATGAGAGCCAATACAGCTGTGTATTGGCTACAAGATGCACCCAACTCAACAGCATGCTTCTGATACAACACTGTATTATATGTATTTTAGCTTAGATCTCTGTTATCCCTTGAAAAAATGAAATCCATCTGTTTCAAGAATGTTTGACCACTTTTTTTGAACAAAGTGGTGTGAAATACTGAGAGTCTCAAAGCAGAGATCTGATAAAGTGCAACATCAAGAGTAAGCAACAAGATAGACAAACACCTAGGGTTTTTAAGACTTTTGACCTAAAGCAAGTTAATATAGAAAGTTAGATAAAAGTGAAACATGAGATTAAATAATAAGTATGATATACCTGAAATAAGCTACAGAATTTCAAGTAGACAGCTTAGTTAAATCTATAACTTATTTGATCATGATCTGGAAAACTTTCAGAGCTATTGTACTAACATAGTCAACAAGAATAAGACTCATAACTATCACCATGAACAAAGTTGATAACAATAATAGTGAAATGAAAAAGTGAAGATGTATGTACTTTTCTTTCCAAAGATGGAAAAGAGAAGTACATGCTAAACAATGTGTATACAATTGATGAATTTGATTATTACCCTTTGTGGGGGTAATCCTAATGGTAATCTTTTCTCATCTCAAACTTGATTTAAGTTTTCCATTCTTTTCTCTCTGTACATCAATTGAAGACTTCAACAAGTTGTTACTGCAGCAGCCAACAAAACCAAAGCTTCATCTCATTTAAAGGTTTTGATTTTCCCTGTATTCTTTTCCAATTAGCAGAAGGACAAATTTGAGTGAGAGACAAAATCTGGGTTTTGCACCACAACAAGATTTCAAACAAAAAAAATCAATCTTTGTCAAAACAGCTGTTGTAAAATAAAAATTGAGGATGACACAAATTTCTAGGATAGCTGTATATGGTTTTTCCTCACCATTCTTTTTCTAGGTTCGAAGCAAGTCAAAATCTACCTTTTGAATTTCAGTACCACAAATACATACACTACCTAATTCTTCACATCTTTTGAAGATTTCTCACTCACCTTTCACTCCACCATGAAAAATATCTACATATATGTATATCTATAACCCTTTTCACAATTCTCAAATAAATTTCAGTTTAAGCATTTGATCTTCATATAATCAAGCTGAGAAGGCAATTATCAAAATATCTTGATATACAAGACTCTTAAATTCAATCACAGCTATTTTGCCATTCCTTTTCCTGGCTTTCTCAAAAGAGGAATAGAAAAAATTTGTCTCAAAACCTAAGCCTTTACTGAAGAAAACCTTAGATTTGGTTGTAAAATCCAAAAAATCAAAACCTGTGATGTTCTCAAAAACCATAATCCCTTTGCCCACCTCACCCAGCCTAGCCTCTAGACCTTCATTCTCTCTTTTGGCAACTTGTTGCAGGATTTCACCCCCCACACACATTGTGGTCTAGAGAGATTGGGATAAACTATTTGAGTTAAAAATGGTTGCCTTTAAAGCCAATCAACTACTCAAAGCTGATAAGCATGTTGGTATTCACCACACATCAGCCAGCCACAGATTGGGTCCAGTCACTGTCCAAATCAAGGTTGTTGACTCAAATCTTTGGAATTTCAAGGTTCAGATTTCAGAATTGGCCAAAAGGTTTTTTTACCAGTGGTGGAGGCTTGTTCAAAGAGGCTGATGTGAAGGGTACAATTGAATACGCTGGCCTCATGAATAACAGCATGGTCTTCCCAAAAAGAAACCCACACACAATTGGTGATATAGGTTTCTTTGAACAAGTCAAGACGGCTGTATCTTGTCACATTGGGAAAACTAGGGGTGTTAATTGAAGTAGGACACATCATAGGCAAATCATATTTTATCATATCTTAGGGTTATCTAATCTCATGTTTGATTCTTATATTCCTTTTACCCATCTATGATGTCATTGTTAGTGATGATGTTATTTGCTTTGACCGTCTATATATGATGTTGTCAGTATGAATAGTCAAAGGTTTTGACTATATTTGTTTCCATTTTTCTTTACCAATTCTGATCATCATATTTAATGAACAGGTTTGCTCACTTTGTTGATAATTGAGATCTTCATCTCCTCTACTTACTCACTACATCTTTCCCTCAGGTGATTCTCATTCTCATTCAATCTTCTCTCTTTCTTGTGCTATTGATATAATTCTTACCGATCCTTATCATCATGGTCTTCTCACTTCTTTGGTCATTGAGATGATGATTTCCTTTAGTGATTGACTAGATCTTTTCATCAGATCTTACAGCCATCTTTCAATTTGCCAAGCACAAAACATTCTTTGAACTAGGATTCTTCAAAACTTGTGTTTTGGACCCCAGAACTGTTCAGAATTGAGATCTAGAAACTTCTGGGAGATCTTCAAAAAATTTTTGGATGTCACTTTTGGTCATTTCTGAAAACTCATTTGAGATCATCATTTTCAATCCAAGATCCCAAAAACCCTTCCTACCTCACCAATATGACATATGTCTCAGCACAAGATCATGTACTGAAAGTTCTGAAAGGTGTCTCATGTCACCTCTTAGCTCAAGTAGGCATCCAAGTGTGTTGTGTGAAGAAAGTTTCCAAAATCAAGTGAACCTCCAGATGAAAAATCTTGGAGATGTTTTAGAAGTTTTTTGGATGTCATTTCTGGGACCTAAAACATGAGTTTTGAATACCTCTACTGTAGTGTCCTTTTCTGGTGAGCAAAACCTTTTTGACACGCAGCATCTAAAACACATGTAGCGTAGTCTTGAGCTTAGCCCAAACTGAATATTTACTCACAGTTCTCAAAACCATTGGGGCAGGCAGTTGACAGATGAAGAGTGGGCAAAGGATAGAGAGGAGTGTGAGAGATCATTTGATGATGCACTTCATTCAAGACTTTCTAAAGGAAGATATGAGATCAAGAGAAAGTTAAGAAGTTTTAGGCAAAAGCCTGGGCTCATGATCTCATGTCAGAATTTGGAGAGAGTGAGTGAGTGTGATTGACAGAAGGAGGTCAAAGGTATTTGTACCCACAAAATCCAATTAAGTAAGTAAGACTCTTGAATACATTTTTGAAGGGAAAGAAAAACATTCTTTGAATCTGATGATTGAAAATTCCTTCAAAGAAATCATTCAATTCAAAAACTCAATTCAAATCTTTCATACCATCTTTTTTCTTCTGACTAGATAAAACTTCAATTCAGATATGATCGACTCACCAAAAAGAAAAAAAGAAAATTTTAAACTTATTTAAAATCGGTTAAGAAAAAAAAAGAATCAATTTTGAATGAAGAAAAAAAAAAACTTTTTAAATAGGTTTCATTTCGTCAACAACCACCACCAGCACCAGTGAACAAAAAAAAGAAACCCCAATTGGTTTTTGAAATTTCATTTTTAAATCATTAAATTGATCATCTATATACCAAAGAAAACAAAAACAAAACAAAAACACCTTTGCAAATCACTTCATTTCAATTTTTAAATTCCATGAAACCTTTTCTTTTCTTTTTCTTTTCAAAAAAAAAAATAAAACCAAAACCAAAAAGAAAAAAGAAGAAAAACCAAAAAAAAAGAGATGTAGAGAGAAAGAGAGAGAAGAGAAAGTTAGTAAATGAAAAGAAGATGGTTTGCAAAACAAATTCAAAAATTCAAAAAGATTCAAAAACCGGTTTTATATGATTTTGATGAAATGAGTTGATGAAACCTTCTAAGAAGAAAAAAGAATTTCATAGTGTTAATAAATCTTGGAAGGAAAAGATGATCTTGTAAATCAAATTTTGGTTTTTTTTGTTTCCCCTCATCTTCTATGTAAGTTGATCAGCCCAGTCCTATAAATTGATTGATTATTGGTTTTTCAAAGAAAGAAACAATCAGTTGAGAATCATTTCATCATCACTCAATCTAATTCAAAACAAAACACCCCCGAAAATAGGTTAACTTACAAGCCATTCACCATACATATTCGGTCTTTCACATCTCAAATAAGCTTCAAATGTCCTTTTCAAAACCGTGGCCCAACCTAAATCTCTCTCATCATCTGCTGCATCATCTTCATCTAACCTTAAGGTTCTCATCAACTCTTCTTCAATCTCTTCACGTGTCTTATAATTCATCGGTCGTCGTGCATCTGATCCTAAGCTACTACTCCAAGTATGACTACTCTCTGGATTCGCATTCGATTCGCTTTGTTGTTTTCTTTGTTGTTGTTGTTGTTGATATTTGACAGTGGACATCTTGGCTGCTAACAATTTCACTCTCGCTTCTTTTTCACCTTTTGCAAAACGTGGACCCAAGTCTGGCCAATTACGTGAGGTGTCAAATGGAATCCTATAGAAAACCAAGACCATGTCAACTTCATTCTACAGCTTTATAAAAAGAGGAATGATAGATGATCAAAGCTTCTGATCGAACAAAATCAGATCACTTACCACCAAAAATTATGAAAATGATAACTAAAAGCTCCTCTGAAAAACCCATCAAACCCAATCGCAGCTGGTCCAGCATCCGTCTCTTTAGGAGGATCAAAGAAATCTTCAAACCGTTTAAAGTAAGGAAACGCAGGTCGATCTCTTTGATAATATTCTGTATTCAACCATGCTGAATCAAAAAGTGCATCTGGTACACGTAACAAGAGCCCATCAAGAGAAGCGTCTTTTGTGTATCTATCAGAACCGGAACAGCCAATTCAGTGTTTTTTTCGATCGTCTTTAAGCAGATAGTGTAGAACTGACCTAGAGATAGTCATCGGATGAAAATCTAATCCGTTGGCAAGTGCAGTCTTGAATAAGAAACTACCAATGGCAGAATGTCGATGGAGTCTGAGCACAGCAGTGTTATACTTCTCATGTCGACTCCATCGATAGGCAAATTGACCCCTCCAACCCCAAAGCTCTTCCCAGTCACGTAATAAGATCGTATCTGCATCAAGATAAATCCCACCAAATCGATGACATAGTACAAATCGAGCCAT